>JARQZK010001461.1:890000-952500 GCA_030704885.1 Cynegetis impunctata | reverse complement strand
GACGTTTCGCCATGACATTCGTGACTTTATCAAAACTTTTGAAAAAATTGAAATTTCTTTGACATTTATTGATTTGAAAAAATTTGAATAGAAAAAGACTTCTATGTCTCACTAAAATTTTTTTCGGCTGTGACCGTTCTTTGTTATTTATTACGTGCTATGCAGTCCAATATTAACATTCAAATCTGTTATTATTAGATGGTAAGGGAAACCACAGAAACCTTTACCCACGTAATGTTCGAAATAGGTTCAAATTATTTTGATTTTGAAAAGTCAAAGAATAGGGTACTATTTATCTTGTTTTCAAAAATTTCTCATTGCGGCTGTGGCCGTCTTCAGTTATTAATTACGTGCTATTTAGTCCAATATCAACAGACAGGTCCGTTGATATTAGATGGGAAGGGAACCACAGAAACCTTCACCCACGTAATGTACAAAATAGGTTTAAAATATTTGATTGTTGTCTTTAAAAAGACATAACTTGTAATTTTGGAGATCATATGTTCTAAACTATACTTTCTTTTTAGAAAAATTGAAAATTCTAGATGTTTAGATTTTGTTTAGATGAGTTGTTATGGTTAGAGTTTGTTTGTTTGGATTTATGTTGTTTCTTCGAAAAATTAAAGAATTAAATCTGCGTATATTGAACCAAAATGTTTGATATCTGTTCTATCATTTACGACTTCATTTAAATTTTTTTGAATATGTAACATTTCTAAAATTTCTCTGCGTTTTTGATCTTTTTCTATTTCTAAAATTTTCGTGCTATTAAAGTTGAAAGTATGATTCTCATTGTTTTTATGTTTATTAGTGCTGTGGTTTGTGTTCTGATATATTTGTGTGCTTTTAGTCTTTCTTCTAAATTTTGAAAAGTTTGTCCTATATATGATTTATTACAATTATTACAGGGTATACTATAAACAACATGAGATTTTTGCAGCACTAACAAAACATAAAAACAATGAGAATCATACTTTCAACTTTAATAGCACGAAAATTTTAGAAATAGAAAAAGATCAAAAACGCAGAGAAATTTTAGAAATGTTACATATTCAAAAAAATTTAAATAAAGTCGTAAATGATAGAACAGATATCAAACATTTGAGTTCAATATACGCAGATTTAATTCTTTAATTTTTCGAAGAAACAACATAAATCAAAACAAACAAACTCTAACCATAACAACTCATCTAAACAAAATCTAAACATCTAGAATTTTCAATTTTTCTAAAAAGAAAGTATAGTTTAGAACATGTGATCTCCAAAATTACAAGTAATGTCTTTTTAAAGACAACAATCAAATATCTTAAACCTATTTTGTATATTACGTGGGTGAAGGATTCTGTGGTTCCCTTCCCATTTAATATCAACGGGCCTGTCTGTTGATATTGGACTAAATAGCACGTAATTAATAGCTGAAGACGGCCACAGCCGCAATGAGAAATTTTTGAAAGCAATATAAATAGTACCCTATTCTTTGACTTTTCAAAATCAAAATAATTTGTACCTATTTCGAACATTACGTGGGTAAATAATATTACAATTTTTGATATATCATTCAAAAAGAAATTCAACGGTACCACACTTGTCATCATTGTATTGATTAGTAATGATAATAAGGGCTTTTTAGTTTTACTAAATTTATTGAAGCAATATTTGGCACTAAATAATTTAGGTGGCTATGAAACTATAGTAGGAACAACATAGGTTGTCATTCATTATTGATAGATGAAGTTTATTCAAGAACTGTCATTAATTATTAGTCATAATCTTGTAAAGACACTGTAATAATAAGAGTAAATAATGCGTTCAATTTTTACTTACGATGAATATGTTGACATGCTACTTATTTATGGAGAATGTGGAAAAACAAAACTCATGCTCAAGGTTTGTACAGGAATCGTTTTCCTCATAGAATAACTCCAAGCAAAAATAATTTTGTCTATGTCGAACGAAAGCTAAGAACTGGTTCTTTTCCAAGTGGTAAAAATCAAGTTCTTCGTCAAAAGACCGCTCAGACAGATGACAATCATTTTGCTTATCTTTAGGTAAATCCACACACTTCATTACGATTTCTTGAACAAGAATTACAAATAAGTAGAAGTTCTATACAAAGAGTATTGAAAAATCACAAATACCATCCTTTTAAAATACATTTAACACAAGGATTAGTTCCTGCAGATCCTGAGAAGAGAATCAATTTTATTGCTGAAATTTTAGTACGAAGTAATGATGACCAATCTTTTTAAGAAAAAATATTATGGAGTGATGAAAGTAGATTTCACAACGATGGTATTGTTAATCGCCATAATTGTCATTATTGGTCTCAGGAGAATCCAAAGTGGATGCGCGAAACCAATTTTCAAACTATATGGGGAATCAATGTTTGGTACGGTTTATTTAACGGTCGGTTGATTGGTCCCTATTTTTATGAAGGAACATTAACGGGGCAAAGATACTTAGATTTTCTTCGAAATATTCTACCAGAATTTCTCGAAGAAATTCCCTTTGATGTAGTGGCAGCAAGATGGAGCATCTCCTCACTTTTTTGGGACAGCTAGAGAATATCTTGATAACGCATTTCCTCAAAAATGGATTGGCCGAAATAGTGCGATTCTGTGGCCACCCCGTTCTCCGGATATTACACTCTTAGATTTCTTTCTCTGGGGTTACTTAAAAGGTCGAGTTTATGTCACACCCCCGATTGATTTAGATGATTTAAAGGATAAAATAAGACAGGCTTGTCGGACCATAACACCCGAAATGATTACAGCAGCACTTACAAGAAATCTTTTAAAAAGGTTTGAACATTGTGTGAATGTACATGGTCATCAATTTGAACAATTTCTTTAAATTTTTCAATGACCTACTTGTTCTTTTTAATTGCCTATGTTACGTTTTTTAATCAAATAATTTATACAGATGTTTGTTTAATTGCCCCTATTATCATTACTGCATAATACAATGATGACAAGTGTGGTACCGTTGAATTTGTTTTTGAATGATATATCAAGAATTGTAGAATTATACCGGTTGTCCCATTTAAAAAAATTAGGTTTGGGTCACGTGACCCGAAATGACAGGAAAAACGGAAGTCATTTTATAATAAATATAAACATCAGTTTCGACTGTTTATATCTGCCAAATTTCATAAATGTCATATGAACAGTTTTCGAGAAATTGGACTGTCAAAACGTCGTGGGACACCCTGTATATATATATATATATATAAAGAAAATCTAGGTTATTTTGAGTCAATAAGAAACATTGAATAACACTCAATAAAAGGTATACCGTATAATGAAAATTAAATTTATTTATATACAAGTATACAGAGAACAACTATTAAAAGGAATTGTCGAATCTAAAATTGAGAGATTAAATTAATATTATTCAGAATTTGAGATGTGATGAATAAATATAAACATTATATTGTCAAAATGCTCTAACTTTTTTTTTTATGAATAACTGAATTTTCTGAACATTCAGTAACATCTTTCAAATACCATCTTATAGAATTAATATTCTTCAAACTATGTTAAAAAACCATTTCATGAAAATCTGATTATACTAAGAACTAGATATTAAGTAAACTGTGATTATTGAATAAGGCGAGAAGAAATAGATATCAGAATACTAAATAACGATTCAAGAAGTGAATCACAAAGATAATCAAATAAGAAAACTTGAAATATTGAATTTCGCTTCGAAAAAAAGAATATAAATAACAGTTTTCTGCTGTAAAACTACAATTCATTGAATCAATTATACACTTTGTTCAGTTAAAATTAATCTGAACATATCGCTGATCATTGAAATAATTCCTATATTTATTTGAAAAATAGAAGTTGACATAGTGGGAAGAATAAGATCGACAATTTGAAAGAACTCATCTTTTTTCAGGATAAAATATCTACAATGTTTTTCTAAGATTGTGAAAATTTGATTTATTTTTCATTGTCAGCATATTATGACTTCATATTTTATAACTTGATAAAAAAGATTTGGGAAACAAGAAAATCAAAATTTTCAGTTTTATTTGAAATAGCATTTACAAACTCTGACTGATAATCCTCCAAAGGTTAATCTTGAACATGATTCTATTTTTCAGATATAAACATTGGCACTAGGTTGAAATAAATTATAAAAATAAGACCAGAGATATCGTGGTGCACCTGGTTGAAATAAAATTCCTTTCACTTTATTTTATGTATTAAAATAATGAAATAAATTACCAACGTTCCAGAGAAAACAAATGAAGAAAGAAATCAGAATTATTTTATATTAGGGTTTTCTTAAGAAATAAAAATCATTTAAAACAATGATCTACTCAGGAGAGCAAAGGGTATTCAGAATTTAGCAGAACAAAAACAATATTTTCATGGTCAATATCACATATTTTCTGACAACAATATCAACATGGAATCATATGCAACTATCCGAAATATGTATCATTATGCATAATTACTAAGGAATTTATTGATTCTATATATATATATATATATATATATATATATATATATATATATATATATATATATATATATATATATATATATATATATATATATATATATATATATATATATATATATACAAATATATATATATATATATATATGTATATATATATATATATATATATATATATATATGTATGTATGTATCTTAGAATATTTTTATACTTAAAAGAAGAAATATCACATAGTTTTCAATTCACATATTGAATTTATTCTTCTCTGAAACTAAACATGCCACGCGAGTTGAAAGGATAGCCTTTCAAACACGTTTCAATATGCATTGACATACGAATGCAACAGACCTTGAGATTGTTACGCTTACACTACGTTATATCATTTTTAGGCCTAGCTTCTATTCGCCAAGTGTTCAGAAACATAATAATCAGAATAGTTCTTTTCAAATTCTGAAATTTGTTCAACTCGAAACCAATAGCTATAAAAAGTTCTCATCCTCTTGTAAACATGAATTCTGAATTAAACGATCAAAAGCAGCGAGATTTGAGAACTATTGGACACCAGTTGATTCACCAAGGGTTAATCTAATACGGATTTGGTTAAATAAATACTTATCCAACAAAAAATATCTCAGGCAAGCACATTCCAAATAAGTGGTGAAAACGATCCCCAGTATATCAGCTATAGGTACGTAATTCCTAAATGTATCATACTCTATTAAATAATTTTATATTAACGTTGATTGCAAAACGAAAATAATATAAAAGTTATTGAATATAAGTAATATTCTGTTATTCTCGTTGTGTGTCATTCTTCATTAAAATGCAATTTAATATAGGTACATATACATTTTCATAAGAGACCTAATCAAAAAAAATTACATCTTAATTCATCAATAGATTCGTAGGAATTTTCATCCTTTTTCATTATTTTTTTTTTGTTCCATGCATTGTTAGAATCATATGCGAATAATTTCTTCTATTCTCTCACTGTTTTCAGGAAGATTCTAAACAACAATTACTATACTTAAATGTGATTTTTCTAGAATAATAAAGATATTAGTTCGTACGACTTTCTACTAACACCAAAATATACCTTATAAACTATCCGTTTCCATTATTTAAGGTTATATTTCTACGGGTTCGAGGTTGAAAAAATCAAAACTTCTGTTGAAGGAGAAATTCAACACTCCAATTCACTCAAATATGGGGTGTGTCGCACGAAAAGCACCCGGGGGACGAACAGAGTATTTTTCTGGATACATTGCTGAAGGTTTGAACTAGAAGCGGCCTCACGGATCGAGCTAGGGCTACACGAGGTCCCGATATACTGCTCCCGAGGTTGCGGGAGAGAACAGCTATGCAAGAGATCAAGATAGATACGGGAGCTTGCCGCAGGAGCGCGACGATAGCGCTATCAAGGGGTGGGAGAAGGAACTAGAAATTATGTCCCGATAACTGGAAACTTGGCTATTTCCCAAGATTAAAATAAAAGGAATGATGAATTATCCTCATTATCGCCACTACCATCCGATGAGACATTTTATTCATTTGATAAAATCGAAAATTTCTCTAAAATTGCAGGTAGCCGTCCATAAAAGTTGTTTTTTTCACAAATCATAACTATTAATCACGCAAACATATTTTCAGTACCTTGTTTATTTATTTAGTATACCACATAGGATGAAATAAAAAGAAAATCCGCCAAGTGCGAGTCGGACTCGCGCACGTAGTTTTCCGTACCTACCATTGACTATGCCCCTCTTATAATAATATTTATTTTATTTAAATTTTATTATTTATTATTGAAGTAAATATGCAATTACATTTGCTTTCCAATAATACTGAATGCTCACCCAAATTAAGAAAATACATAATCTAAGAGCGACAACCAAATATTTACATCATGTTAGTCTCTCATATTATTTGTTCCTAAAAGTAACTTTTGTTGGCTAAAAATGCTAAATGTTCAGCAAATTTTATTTCGCATTCAATTCTAACATGATACCTAGATATTTAATTTTCGTCAGTGTTATATTATTTAGCAGTTGAAAATTCTATCTGTTTAGCAAAAATACACAATTTTTACTATATTTTATACCACATTCAATTTCAAAAGAATACCCAGATTCATAAGTCTTGTTAGCCTAAATATCACGTATAAGAAGAATCTATCATGTTTTATTAGATCTTTATTGAAAATGGGGACAATAAGAATTCTTGAATATGAATCGATATCATTATAAAAAAATCTAACACACAATTTTCAAAACAAAAATCTAAATGAAACTTATCAAGTCTTAACAATTCTTGGAAATAACACAATATAATTCTTTAATATAAAATCAAACACAAAATGCAAAAAATAAAAATGAAAATGAAACAAGCACTTATTGCACTATTGAGACTTTCTTAGCTTCAATTGCCGTCCTTCATTTTTCTCCAAATGGTACATTCCTTGCTTGAGTAGGCGGCTCAACAAGTTTCAGTAGTAGTTTTTTCGAGAAAGACCATTTATGAATGGATAGCGCGAATATTTATTATGTACAGCACGGAAAGCGTTCTAAATTTGGTGAACATTTAGTAAAATCGGTAGACATATGAAATTTAAAATGTAAGCAATGATAAAACAATTCTACATAGCTATACTAGAGGTGCTAATTATTTGGGTTCCACTAAGATTTTTGTATTTTAATTTTTTTCAGGACAGCGGTAGGGATATATGGTTTAATTTGGTGTACATTATATTCGATCCCTTTCTTCTTGTTCCCCAATACAAATCGTGCTCGAAGTACTATATGGATAACAACCCATAGCGCCCTCTGCCAAAGATATTGGAAACAAACAATTCACTGTTTAGAGAACAAATACTTCCTGGCATGAAGATGCTTACTCCGCAACTGTAGGGTATGTGATTCCAGAGCGAATTAACATACTTAACTGTTGGTATATTCACAATATTTTCAAGCATCAATAAAATATATTAGTTCACCACAGTCATTTATATGAAATATGAAATTGACTATCGTCAACTAGCATATTTTTGATAAATTGATTGTCAAATAATTTTTTTCCTTGCGAATGTAAGCCATAATTTATAAAAAACTTTCGTTAGCAGCAGAGCTACATCACTAAAGTCGTATTTTGCGCCCGTAATGCATCGCGTAGAGATGAGATTCTAACGAATTGAATTATATTTTGAAAAATCACTAATAGCAAACCGAATGGAAATAATTCATTTTATAAAAAAAAAATTGCGAAGTGCTTGGTTGTTGAGAAAAAAGGTTGAAACCAACGAAGTAACGTACCCAGGGCCCCCGCTACCATATGTGCAAAGTGTGCAATGCACATGGGCGCCATCCTTTGGGGGCGTCAAAACCCAGGGTCAAGAACTCAAAAATTGCAAAAAATTTTGCAAAAAAAAAACAAAAAACAATAAAATTTTGAAATAAAAGTTGAGATATTAAATAGGACAACATGCAACAGCAAAGTCTCGGAAAATATCGCTAGCTATTTTTTATTTTTCTATTGAATCTAGCTATCAGCTATCATTTTTTATTTTATAACGAAGTTACCTAGGTATTTTTCATCAGAAGTATCTGCATATTGCATATTTTTTTAAATATCTAAGTATTAGTAGAAAGTAGTACTTATATATATATATATATATATATATATATATATATATATATATATATATATATATATATATATATATATATATATATATATATATATATGTAGACATTAGGCAATATTTCTGTTATTTGTTCCTAAAAAAGATGTGATTTTTAGTTTTAGGTTATTTTCTAGTATTTATTAACAACATGTCTGTACCCCATTAGTTAAGTAAATGCTTTACAATGGGTGTGAACAGGGATTTATTTCAATTTATTTTGTTATTCTGTTTGTTTCGTTTTGAATTTTAGTCTACAAATGAATATGACTGTATTTTGTGAATATTTCAAGTGCATACCTGTTACCTTTTATTGATATCGAGCTAAAATAGGCAAAAAATGGAGTTTTTGTATGGGAGCCCCCTTAAATATTTATTTCATTTTAATTTTATTATTTATTATTAAAATAAAAATACAACTGAGTATTTTGTGAATATTTCAAATGCCTACCTGTTGCTATCATTGATATCGAGCAAAAATAGGCAAAAAATGGAGTTTTTGTATGGGAGCCCCCTTAAATATTTATTTCATTTTAATTTTATTATTTATTATTAAAATAAAAATACAACTGAGTATTTTGTGAATATTTCAAATGCCTACCTGTTGCTATCATTGATATCGAGCAAAAATAGGCAAAAAATGGAGTTTTTGTATGGGAGCCCCCTTAAATATTTATTTCATTTTAATTTTATTATTTATTATTAAAATAAAAATACAACTGAGTATTTTGTGAATATTTCAAATGCCTACCTGTTGCTATCATTGATATCGAGCAAAAAAAGGCAAAAAAAGGAGTTTTTGTATTGGAGCGCCCTTCATCATTTTTTTCTTTATATTTTTATTATTCATTATTAAAATAAAAATACAACTGAGTATTTTGTGAATAGATCAAATGCCTACCTGAGACCTATTATTGATATCGAGCAAAAATAGGCAAAAAATGGAGTTTTTGTATGGGAGCCCCCCTTAAATATTTATTTCATTTTAATTTTATTATTTATTATTAAAGTAAAAATACAACTGAGTATTTTGTGAATATTTCAAATTCCTACCTGTTGCCATCATTGATATCGAGCAAAAAAGGGCAAAAAAATCGCGTTTGTTGTATGGGAGCCCCGCTTAAATATTTATTTTATTTGTTGTTATAGCGGCAATAGAAATACATAATTTGTGAAAATTTCACCTGTCTAGCTATCGGGGTTCTTGAGATACAACCTGGTGACAGACGGACGGACAGACAGCGAAGTGATAGTAAAAGGGTTCCGTTTTTACCCTTTGGGTCCGGAACCATAAAAAGACAATTCTTGTCGACAATTTTTCACTAGAATGAAATGATTTTAATCTCTTTTAAATTTATCATGAATATTTAATTGTTTGAACTCTTCCGGCAATCCATTGAAAAAATCTGCAGCCGCATAACTTAAGTTAAGTTTAAACGTCGATCAGACTTAAATTTAAAAATCAATTTTCAGGTTAGTGCGCCTTACAAAGCAATAATCAGATCTACTTGAGTTTTGCGATGTATTCACTCGTGATTTAGACTTGTTTTATTCATCTTAAAGATTGTTTTGCACTGGTGTTGTTCAACTAATTTGTTCACGGATAAAATATTAGGCGATAGAATCAGTGGCGGATTTAGACATTTTTCGCTAGTAGGCTATTCAAATTTTGCCGCCCCTACCGACCTCTAAAATTCGATACCCTAGTTCACAATCATATTAATTATCTACAGTTTTTTTGTCAGTGAAATTGTAACTTTATGATTTGTGCGCTATCGCCCTAATTTTCCTAGATTATTTTTACAACCCACCGATTTAGGTAAAATTGAACTTTTGGGCATATTTCTGAGATAATAAAGGCTCAATCATATATTAGTACTACTAATAACGCGGGGTAAAGGTATACATTAATACTTCTTACAAAATAATGTACAGGTTGGGAAAATTTCGTTGTTTGTATGGGGTATCTCGGTAACTATAGGGGATAAAAAAATGGAGGGCACATTCTCGATCTCTTTCTTCGAGAAAAATTTGTAACGTTATGAAATACCGTCCACTGGCTAAACCAAATTCTAGCCGAGATCAGTCTATAAAGAAGATTCTATGATTTCTAGCGTTACTTCAAATAGTAGAAGGGATAAGTCGTCAAATCCGGAACGCGAACTAAACCATCTTCCCTTTTCGACTAGAGAGTTCGAGTTAATAACACGTCGTAAAAATTGTAATATATTCTAACTTTATAGTAATCTCGAAGTTGATAAATTTTTGCTAAATATCTTTGCGCTAGGAAGCGGTAAGTGTTTCTTTATATTGATTAATGACATTGATTAAATAATTTCGATCATATTTGTGAACTTGTAGTTTAATTTTCATTTTTATTTTCAATATTCGTAATGGTCTCCGAAGTTTATGTTCTGGAACAGTTGAACAATTCTTTTTCTATATATTCACGTTAATTAACTTCAGACAAAATTTTCTCAGTTCAAATTTTCTTTTTTAACCTTGTTTTTTTTGTTTGTTGCGTTGATGAAAGTTTGTGTTGTGTTTTTTTTTGCTCGAAAAAAAACACTTTCCTTATCTCTTAGTTTTTTTATTTGATTCAAAGAACGTAGTATCGTTTGTAGATAAGATTAAGAAGGATAGGAATCTACGCAGCAAACAAAATTATTGAAGTTAATTAAACTGAAATTCGATAATGTGAATTTTAGCAAAACCGCAGGAGTTTAAAAACATCAGGAATTCCGAAGAATTTCAAAAACTACAGGAGTCGCAATTTCAAAACTGCAGGAGTCTGAATTCTAAAAAAACATCAGGAGTCCTAATTCCAAAAACATCAGGGGTCCTAATTCCAAAAACTGAAGGAGTCTGGATTGAAGATCATCAAAAAAACAGATCAGTATACTGAAAAGAGCGAAATAAAATTAACTTTCTTCGTTTTATATCATTCAATTTAATTGTATTTCACTTGTAATCTTTGAAACAAATACTACGAATAACTAATAGATATTTTAGCAAAGTTTCCTCGTTTCATTGTCTCATAGAAATAAATCAGGAAAAGTGTAACGTAATTTCCCTAAATAATTGAACTAGTCGGAGCATTTTATTTATCGTTAAATTTTTATTGTTTCATAAGGGGAGTTTACGTTACAAATTCAATGGTGAAAACCAAAATTTGTTATCGTCTTTTGTCTTCGAGTTAATATAATAAACAAAATTTGGATTTTTCGACTTCCAGATAAGTGTAAATATCATGGTTGTTCATGAAATTACGAGATAATAATTTTTACATTTTTAAGGCACTTTTTTCTGTATCATCCAGTGGCGTCTAGAAAATTTGAAAAAAAATTTCGAGTTATGGCCTAAACATGTATTTTTTTAAATGAAAATCATAGTTGGATGTGGTTTGGTTGAAACGGATTTTTTTTCTTTATCTAACGATATATCATATGTTAGGTAATTTTTGAAGTGTAATTCTGTGAAAGCGAAAATAATATTTGACTACCAAATTTTTTTGAAAATTTAATTTTTGCCATTTCTCAAAATCGACAGCGCCAAATCGGTTGCAATTCTCAGGAAATCTTAGTTTGGCGAAACTCTTTCGAATGCCACATTGTAATTGGTTGACCTGTTCAAAAGTTATAAGAGGTTTACATAGAGATATAATCGTCATAATTGCTTCCTAGTACCTTAAAAATTCGAGATCAGAAAAAAATTCGATTTTCGGAAATAGGTGTGAAAACAATAACTTCCCAATTCTAGAAAGTTTTTAATTTTTTCAGCAAGAATTTTGGTTTCAAATTTGCCGCCTCTAAAATCTGCCGCCCTAGGCTCCAGCCTACTCAGCCTGCTAGTAAATCCGCCACTGGATAGAATATTTCTGTATAAATATTCGGCATAAGTTTCATACGCGAAATTCAAGATTCCTTTGATTGTCTGATTCTGCAATCTTTGCAGCCTTTCTTTGTTTTTATAAGTACTGGCCCAGATTGGAACCACATATGCAAGAACTGAGTTTATACATGTATTATAATACTGCATTTGTAATTTAGACAATCGCTCACTTTTTGAATAGCCCCTATAAGTCCTACGAGCTTAGTACAGATTCCTTCCACATGCGTATTCCAGGTTAACTATCCGTCTGTCACTATAATTCTAAATAATAATACTCTCTCACTTATTCTAATGGAATGTTTTGTATTTGAAATTTATGAGGCTAAATCTATAAATTGTTTGCTCTTAAACGTATATACACTCTTGCCTCTATTGAGAAAAATGTTTTAGCACAAAGGTACTCTTTTCTAGTTGTTCTTCAATTTTGTTTGAAAATACGAGAACCATCAGTGCACATAAAATATTTGCAGTTGATTTGCACTTTTACTATATTTGTACTGGATGTAGAAAAACGGACCAAGGGCCGACCCTTGTGGTATGCCATATTTTATATGCTCTAGCGCACGTTCTTCAGCGTTAACTAACGTTTTGTAGGAATGAGACCCGGTTCACGCAATCCCATATTTTAAACATTGCATAGAAGTATGCCATATTATATAGTAGCAAACGGTTTTTGTAGATCAACAAAAAGCATTGCGACGTGATAGTCTGCTTCCATTTTTCTGACAACTTCCTCTTTCATATCGCTCCTACAGATGAGTATAAACGGGGGCCGGATTACATCGCCACACGACAGTACAGCAGCAAGGTCGGTGTTGCCACGTTGTAATATGAATATAACTGCCGTACTGAATAAGATGCATATGAATTTTACAAAGATGTTGGATTTGACATAAGTTAGGTTATATTATTGATTCTCATAATTTTAATAATAGAAGGAAACGTCCGAGCAACGATTTCTATATGCAAATTGCTGTACTGAATAAGATACAACTGTGAAAAATATTAGTATGGAAATAAAACTCTAATTCATGGAAAATCATAGCCAATTACTAATACAGATAAATGTAACAATTGGCCTAAAAACTTTCAAGTCCTCCTGATAAGAAAGACGATGTATTGTTGTCCACATAATAAACAGAATGAATAAAAGCAAGTAGTGTGAAGCACCGAACCAGAATATGTGTTCAAAAAATGGGGTATTACAATCTTTTCATGTAATAAGTAATTGAAATATAAAAGAAATCATAAATTCAATCATATAATGGATTAGAACCTGATATTGTTAACTCTAAATTACCATATAACCTTTACAACTTTCAAGTAATGCTGGTGAAAAACAATGAGTAAAATCAAGTAGTGTGAAGCACGGAACCAGAATATGTGTTCATACTAATATCTAAATTGTGAAAACATAATTTTTTCCTCCTGACTAATCTATATGTTGTTTTCCTTTACATAAACATCATAACCATAACCTAAAGAATGTAAATATTTGAACATTTTACTAGCTCAGGAAAGTTACGGAAGTCCGGCAGCACTGCATGCGCATTTCGTTTTGTGAGTATGTAGGCGCATAAATCCTTCTTTGCTGCTGTACTGTCGCGCTGCGATCTAAGACCGTACTCGTATAAACACTTTCTATCAAACCTCCCAAGTTAGCCAAGTACTGAGCTGTATTTGGGAGGTCCCGGCTTCGAACCCCAGGATTGACTGGTCTGCCATGAATTTTTTTCACAGGTTTCTGATTAGAAACAAAGGGATTTTTTTCTATAGATGAAATTGAACACAAAAATTGATCTAATGTAGGATTAAGAAACGATAACATAGTAATAGGCAAAAAGTAAATAAGAGTCTATAGTCCATGCACATATTATATAAGTTATAAAAATTGTCTTATTAGAGAGAATTATGCTAGGTTCGAATCCTGGGTTAGATATGGATGATTGTGTTTGTCTATGAAATTCAGTGGTTCAAAAACTTCCAATAGTTGGGTAATGCACATTGTCTACAAGCCCACTGGACGTTCGGAACCCGCGTTAAACTGTAAGTCCTAGTGAGTTAAAAAAATAAGAGATAATATTATCAGAACTGATTGTATTATATAATTTCAGAATTTTTTATAGGTTTTATTAATGAACAATATGTCATAACTTCCACGTGATAATTTATAAATACTGGATATTTGAAGTTTTTCTGATTTCGACATGTTACCAAATTATTATTAGTAAATGCATAATAAAACTTCAAAACACATATATATTTTAAATATGAATGTTGATTCGATCATTTTGAAACCATATATTCATTAATTTGTACAAACTATCACTAAGTATCGTATGCTAACATATACAAGCATATTATTTATGCATTAATTCATGCCTGTAAAACTCCTTTTAGAATCTATAATACTAAGTTCAAGCAGTTCCTGATTTTTCTTATCATGAACTCTTGGGAGTGCAGATAGACGACAAACTGACGTTCGGCCAGCACATAAGTCTAATTGCAAATAAGATGTACGACAAGATGAACGCCCTCAAAAGACTTATGCCAAACGTGGGAGGCACAGGCTTCAGAAATAGGCTGATATTGAGTTCGGTCGCACACAGTGCGGCTCTGTACAGGGCACCCATTTGGGCAGAAGGACTGAAGATAGAAAAATATCGAAAGATGCTGCTGGCCGCCCAGAGAAAGGCTCTCTTAAGAGTGGCGACTGCATACCGGACTACGTCTGCAGAAGCGGTTCAGGTAGTGACTGGTATCCCACCAATAGATATAATGGTCAAAGAGAGAAGATATCTGTTCAACGTGGATAACTCACACACTGCGGGTGTGAAGAGGCAAGCAAGACTTAGAACGATAAGGCTGTGGCAGGAGAGATGGGGGAAGAAAAAGATAAGGCAGCATGGACTAGGATGTTGAGCGTAGTTATAGCAGACTGGTACAATTGCAAGCATAGAAAAGACGAATTATTTCTTATCGAAATTTGTGACGGCGCATGGTTCGTTTGGAGTGTTTACAAAAAGGATTGGGAAAACGGAGGATAACAAGTGTATAACATGCGACGTAACAGACGACCCAGAGCACATGTTATACACATGTAAAAGGTGGGACAAGGAGAGACAAGATCTAGAGGAGGTGATGGGGGAAAAACTACCGGAGATCGATGAACTGATCCCAAGTATGACGGAGAACAAGGAGGTATGGGACAAGATTTTTAACCACATTGTATCCGCCATGGAGAGAAAGGAAAGGGAGGATAGAGATAGGCAGGAACAAGCAGCCTAACGCAAGAGTAGCAACAAACAACCCAGGAAGCTGATGATAATGAAGCAAATTCCGTTTCCGGCTCTCAACGGGCTCAGCCACAAGAGTAGAAATTTATATATATATATATATATATATATATATATATATATATATATATATATATATATATATATATATATATATATATATATATATATATATATATATATATATATATATATATACATATATTTAAATATATATATATATATATATATATATATATATATATATATATATATATATATATATATAAATTTCGAAAATCGTGGTCCATGGATATAAAATCCACTCCCGCACCTCAATGTTACCTTCCAATACAAAATAACCTATTCTCTTCTAGGAAAATACAAATAAAAAGAAGTGTTGGATCAAATTTCAAATACATTTTATTCATTTAGTGGATTCATCTGTACGCTTGATTAAGTTGAATAGTCAATACTCGGGAAATATGAAAATACAAGATGCAGGTTACATATTCGCATATTCAAATAAATTTAATGCATTTAGGTACTTCTGAAATCGACAAATTGTCACATTTTAGAACTCTTAAATACAAATATTGCACAGTAATGAAAGGAAATACAAAAAACAATAATAATCCACTTACTATACCTGAAAAACCAATTGATTGCTCATTTTCTTCACTGTGAATAAAAAGGTAGGTACCTATTGAGATATTAATCCACATTAGTCTAATCAATATTCAAGACATAATAATTATAATAAGTTATAATATGACAGTAGAAGCAAGGATTCTTTCGAAGCAGACATTGATCCTGAAGATTTTTGGAGCCAAAAAATATAATCCTGAAATTCAAGAAACTGTTTTGCATTACCTCACATTATTTTCGACAACATACTTATGTCGAAAGGATTTCTCGACTATAAAAAATAAAAATAGAAATCGCTTGGATGCCAATTTCACAATCATATGGCCTTAAGCAGCAGAGCCAAGGATCCTGCAGTTGGTGAAAAACATGCAGACACAAAAATAACATTAAGAGTGTAGCTTGTAATGCAATTTGTTTGTGTTTATTTCATTAGTATAATTTTGAGTTGTATTCTCCCCAAAAATGATAGAATATTGCACTGTAGCTCTCGATTTTATTTATGAAAACATGAACCAAAAAAACATTGTGGTTGCAATTATGTTCGATCTTAGCCGATGTTTTGACCATGTGGATATTAATATACTTCGGTCCAGGCTCTATGAGAATGGCATAAGAGGGGAAGCCCTCAATTGGATAATATCCTATCTCTCGGAGAGATCACAACAAGTGTCCCTTGAGGGGGCAGTCTCGGAGATTTTAGAAGTGAATGTGGGAACTCCTCAGGGCTCTTGTATTTCTCCCACTTTATTTAATCTATTCATAAACGATTTGCCTCGACGCTTAAGGGAATTTGGCCTTCCTATCCTTTACGCGGATGATACTAGCGTTATCATAGCGGAAAAAAATATAAATGAGATCAGAGAGAAAGCACACGCATGTATCGAACTAATGCTTAACTGGTGTAAAATAAACAAACTAAACTTAAACGAAAATGAAACTTCCTTAATCGAAATATATACAAAAAAACGAGACGATCGATAAGTCTTTATTCCTGAGACTGAGAGGTAAATCGATAGTAAGCAGTCCTGATACAAGGTTCCTGGGTATCCACCTGGACCGGAAGCTCACTTGGTCACCTCATATTAATCAGCTACCGCGGCAGTTAAGTTCATGCTGCTATCTCTTACGAAACCTAAAATATATAGTTTCAACTGAAGTCCTTAAGCTTGCGTACTATGGGTTGTTCCAGTCCAAAATGTCGTATGGTATTATTTACTGGGGACAAACAAGCTAAAGATGCAGATAAAATTGGACTTTTGGATTGATTGGGCCGATACTTGGTGTAAATTAATAAACATATTAAAACAATGGTTAAAAATAACAATTTACACATTTATCATAAGAAATAACGCATGACGCACGTTTCGGTGGAACTTCACCTTCTTCAGATGCTAATGGCAAACTAACTATGATTCTCTGTTATATCGAAAACAAGAAATGACAAATTATGTAGAAGGGGTAAATACAAAGATGGTTACAAATAATTATTAGGAAAGGAAAAACCAATTCTGAACTGCTAGTCAGGTAGTTCGGTAATTTTGAAAAGATTAAGAAGGGGGCTTTAAGTATGATCGATTTGGCTATTCAATAGGAGACCGGAATGCTTGTATTTATTTATCTGTAATGATTCTAAAAAATTAAGTAAGGGAATTGAACTTAATTTTTTAGAATCATTACAGATAAATAAATACAAGCATTCCGGTCTCCTATTGAATAGCCAAATCGATCATACTTCAAGCCCCCCTCTTAATCTTTTCAAAATTACCGAACTGCCTGACTAGCAGTTCAGAATTGGTTTTTCCTTTTCTAATAATTATTTGTAACCATCTTTGTATTTACCCCTTCTACATAATTTGTCATTTCTTGTTTTCGATATAACAGAGAATCATAGTTAGTTTGCCATTAGCATCTGAAGAAGGTGAAGTTCCACCGAAACGTGCGTCATGCGTTATTTCTTATAATAAATGAGTAAATTGTTATTTTTAAAAATTGGAGTTACCCAGAGACGCGGTCCGTTAAATGATAAATCTGAAGACACAACTGACTGCAGACCGTACTTCAGGGAATTGGAAATACTTCTAGTCACTGGCCTGTATCTTTTCAGATTAATACTATTAGTAAAGGAAAGTCAAAGTAACTTTAAAAAAAGGAGTGAAGTGCATAATTACTTCACTCGGCAGGCAGACAATTTGGATGAACCATTTCAACGACTAGTTATCAAACAAATCCCTCATATTTTGCAACAAAATGCTATAACCAACTTATTGAATTAGAAAAATCCTATGAGGATCTTCCACTTAAGCAATTCAAAGAAAAGCTTTTTCTTATTGACAAAATGCTACTGTGACGTTGATGAATTTTTCACATAAATAATCGTGCTATTTTGTACTAGGTATTTTAAACTTAATTGTTTTTTTTTTGAAGTTTCAATGTGTTGTGACGTGCTTTAAAATACTATGTATTTGTATAAAGTAAATAAATAAAGTTATCTATCTATCTATCGAAAGTCAACAGTCAGGTGTGTACAATTCTCAAACCGGTGGTAAAAGATGTGAAAATTAATTATAATCAACATATTTGAAATTTAGCATTCTCGATTTTTAAAGAATTTTTCCTGTCGCCATTTTTACGTAGAGATTTCTTGTTTTTCTATGGTTTTTGAAATTTTGCTCATCTCCATAGCTTATCAGGTTGAAATTTGGTACGTGGATTGAGTTGATATTGAGGTACGAGCCTTTGTGGATTTCAACTATTTTCATCAACCGCGCTGCACTTCGCGGAGACTATACTGCTTGAATCGCACCTCGAACTGCTTCGTCACAATACACGCTGCACTTCGGGACTTCCAATTTCTTTTCGAATTGCATTCGACCTGGTTCGCTTTTAAGTAAGCGAATCTCTTCGCCTAGGCAAATTTTTACACACTCTATATTAGCTTTACGTGTAGGGAACATTATTTTTCAACAACATTTCTACTGACTTTAAGACGTCTGATTATTTGCAAAACTGGCACACGTAATCAGGACTGATGACAATACAATAATTTCATCACTTTGTTCTTATATCTAGTCAGAATCATCTGGATAAAATGCTTTTGTTAGCTTGACCTGTAGGTACCTCATAGGGTGCCTATACTTTGATATAATATAGAAAAATGTTAAAAATCCACCTGGAGTTCCTTTACAGCAGTGGTTCTTAACCGGTGGTCCGTAGACCACTGGTGGTCCCTGGAAGCACCCGAGGTGGTCCACGAAGCCATCCTAAAAATATTGAATAAATCATATAATTGAATGAGTCGCGTTCAGTAATTTCAGCCCCTTCACTCTGCTCATCTTTTCAATACAGTCCCTGGCCATATTAATGTGACCAGCAGCAAAATTTCATTGTTTCCTATATTTTTGCCATTAATTCTTATAAATAGATGTTGTAAAGTAGTGGCAAGGCTATTATGATCATCAGTTAATCAATTTTGATTGATTGCGCATCACTCGTGCAGTGGGCGGCCATATTGCTTCTTTGAGTGACAGCGTGTTAAATTTTCCCCTAGTGTTTTTTGTGATTAATCGGTGTTTTTTTAGCTGAAACTGAAGTTTTTTTCGGTAAGTTGATTTATAATTTCTTGTTATTATCTTTTTCATCAGTAGTTTGGACTAATTTTCTTTAAAATTGTTTCATTTTTCAAAACATCTTCTGAAAGTTAACCTAACATTAATTTTTCTTAATTGTTAGTGATGGGAAGTCTTAAGGACCTGTCTCCTAAAAAAAAGGAGAAATTAAAGCACTTATAAGTTTAGGAACCCTCTCACAACGTCAAATTGCTGAAAAAATTGGAGTTTCTAAAACGTCAGTTGCAAACATTTCCAGGAAGCTGCAAAATGACAACACTCTAACACCAAAACGAGCGGGAAATTGTGGTCGAAAGCGCATCGTTACCCCACGTGGCATGCGTAAATTGACTCAAATTGTAATTGGTGATAGAACAAAAACACATGCAATCATCAAATCAAAGTTGGGTGAAGCTGGAGTTGACGTATCGACGAGAACAGTAAGGCGGCGCTTGAAGGAGCTCAATTTCAACAGTCGGCGTCCTGCTAAAAAGCCGCTGTTGACAGAGAATATGAAAAAGAAACGTCTGGAATGGGCAAAAAAATATAGAAACTTAACTGTGGAGGATTGGAGAAAGGTAGGCTACTTGCTATATTTGGTTTTAAGTTAACTTGAATGTTTTAAAGAAATTTCAAGATGTTCCTTCTTTTCGTTGAGGTTTGCTTCAGTGACGAGAGTTCCCTTGAGATCTTATCGAACAAAACTCAGTATGTGAAACGAAGACCAGATGAGAAAATTTTAACAGACTGTATAATTCAAACAGTTAAACATCCAACAAAAGTCATGATATGGTCGGTTATCTCTGGCAAAGGTTAAGGGAGGCTCCAAATCGTGAAGGGAATAATGCGCCAAGACCAGTATATAACCATTCTGAGGCAAAGGCTTTTACCTCAGCTGAGAGAATGGTTCCCTAATGGCAATTGCATCTTCATGCAGGACGGAGCACCTTGTCACAATGCCAAATCCGTGAAGGTGTACCTTTCTAATAACGGAATACCCCTTCTGGATTGGCCTGGCAACTCACCGGACCTGAACCCAATTTAAAACACTTGGGAAATTTCGAAAGAAAAAGTAACCAACAGGACAACTCTAATCGAAAAAATTATTTTCAATTTGAACCACAACGACAAATTGAAAGAAAATGCCGCCAAATTCATTGATAGCATACCACAACGTGTGAAGGCGGTAATCGACGCGAAGGGAGGATCATCGAAATATTGAAAATATCATGTATTTCTATTCAAAATATACTATTTCTAATAAAAACTTTTCACAAGATATCTAATTAATATTTATAAAGAACGATTTGGAATCATATTGATTTACTAAGTAAACGAAATGTCTACTAAAACATAGAAAATGTGAAAAATGTTTACTGGTCACATTAATATGGCCAGGGACTGTATATGCAGTTCTTATTTTGCACTGCAATGTGATGAATCGGATGACGTTTCACAATGCTGTCAATTACTTATATTTGCTCGATTTCTGCATGAAAATAAATCATTAAAAGAAGAGTAACTGTTTTCCAAACGACTGGAAACGACGCAGGGTGTTGATGTTATGGATGAAATAATGACTATATTTTGAGGTATATCGTCTTCAGTGGCAAAAGCTTGAAGGTACGGATGGTGCTCCTGCTATGCTTGGTTCTCGCTCTGGTCTTGCTGCATTGATAAAAACGAAAAATCCGTCTGCAATATCAACACATTGCGTTATTCGTCGTCAAGCTTTGGCTGCCAAAACCCCTCACAGAATGCTTGACTGTTCCGTTGAAAATAGCTATAAAAGTTGTTTACTTCATCAAAAGCAGTGCACTGAATATTCGTCTTCTCAAACAAATATGCTCTGATATGAACTTAAATGGTCCCCCATTATGAAAAGGTTAAGAACCACTGCTTCAGAGGTATTTTTTCCAATTTTTGTCTAAAAATTATGGTTATCCTAATCATCATAAGAGTACATTGTGAAATAAGCTGAATTTTAGAAGGAAATGATGGGCGAATATAGATTTCGTTGTATAGGGTTAGTATGAGAGTATTGAATTCTGCACGTAGGTCGCTCATACTTTGGTATATGTTGGAAGAAGTGAAAAGTCGACAAGGGATTACTTTAGGGGTATAAGTTTCAGAGAGTTATTTCTACCCGTAAAATGCAAATGCTCAGATATAGGTATAGCAGAAAACGTGAAAATCCACAGAGACATTTCGAGGATATTTACAATTTTTGTAGCAGGATAATTTTACGCTATAACCTATTCCGTTCGTATCACTTCTCGGCCTGCTTCGCAATCAATGCGAAAAATAAGACCTATGTGACGGAGCTCGGCTGCTTACGCGTTTTTTTTTAGTTGCCTAGTATCCTTTTTTGTTTATCTTCTTTAATAGTAACGCACCAAAATTTGGTTTTCCATGACGGCACGAAAAATTCATTGAATGATTCATTATGTTGAAAAAATTAAGAGTGCCTGATCCACGAGCGACTGAACAAATGCTATTTCTAATACATTACACAAAGTGAACAAGAAAAATTCTTTAATAATTTAAAAATTATCAAATAACTTTTCAAGGGAGCTGGTTATACGTATTCCGCAACGCAAAATCTGCATTCTCAATCCAACGGTGAATTATAGAAATTGTCAAGTCACCCCGACTCAAAATCTGCATACAGCTGTTTCGATCTTGTTAGATCTCATCAGTGCAAATCTTTGTTTTTGTGTATTTGATTTTATCTTACTTTTAATATATATATATATATATATATATATTATTAAAATAAATTAACAATTAACACTAGTAAGACTGTTTACATGATATTTAATCATAAATAAAAAAAAAAAGTGATATTAAGTTAAGTATAAATGATATAAATTTGAAGGAAGTAACAGATTACAAGTATCTGGGACTACACTTAACAAATAAATTATCATGGGATAAGCACATTGAACATGTAATGACAAAAATTGCTCCAATGGTTGGTGCAATTAGGAGGTGTACAAAAATTATAAACTACAATACAAGAAGATTATTATATAACACCTTTGTGGAGCCACATATTAGATACTTGATTGTATGTTGGGGAAGTGCACCTAAGACCTTACTATCGAAACTACAAAGAATGCAAAATAGGATCATCAAAGCAATCTTTGATCTGGACTTTTATACTCCAACAGAAAAAGTTTATGAATCAACAAGTATATTGGACGTTGGCAAGTTAAAAACACTAGAACAAGTGAAACATATATATAACATCAAAAACAAGAATCTAAAAACCAATGTAAAACTAAATCAAGTTAAAGACTGCCACCAATATTCCATAAGGTCGAAACAACAGCTGAGAACTTGCTTCTATAGGACAGCAAAATCTAAGAACAATCCAGTCAATAATACTATAATTTCATATAATGCCACACCACAAGAAATCACCAGCATCTCCAATATAAGGAAAATGTGCCATACCCTAGAAATTTTTATTTATGTTATGATTATATTGTTAGAATTGTTTTGTTTTATATTTCATTATTGTAAAGGATAAGGCTCTGCAACCAGTACTTGATACTGCATTAGGAGTCATAAATAAAACTACTTTATTATTATTATTATTATTATCTTTGCAGGATGGCCATGATGTATCCCCATAACGTAAATAAATTAATAATACTGCAGCTTATTCGACTCAGAGTGAATTAACAAATTTCTAATTGTTCCCCATTACCAATCGTGGTCGGAAACACTATCTGGATAACAACTCAGAGCGCCCTCCACCAAATATAATGGAAACCAACAATTCACCGTTTGGATCGAAAATGCAGAAATTCGTCGCGAGAACACGTACCTACCTCCTGTCATGAAGATATCTACTCTACAACAGTGGCGTATATGATTGCAGAGCACATTAACATAGTGTTTTAAAAACTTTGGATATACTCACGAGCTGAAACAGCTGTATGCAGATTTTGAGTCGGGGTAACTTGACGTTTTCTATAATTCACGGTTGGATTGTGAATGCAGATTTTGCGTTGCGAAATACGTATAACCAACTCCCTTGGAAAGTTGTTTGATGATATTTGTAATACATGATTCGATCGTTGACGTAAGAGAAATGTTTATTTTTCTATTATTGTAATTGTGAAAATGGGCCAACTGGTAATTATGCGCTCTTCAAGTAATATCTCGAAATTTTTTTTAAACTTGGCAAAAAATAACTCTTTGACGCGAAAAACTTTTAGTTTTCAATTAACTCAAAGAAAATTTAAAATAATTAATAAACTGCCGTTTTATATAAAAATAGTATAGTTTTCAAAAATAATATTGGTGATGAAAATAAAATAAATTTGAATCGCGTAAATCATGTAAAAAGATAATAATCATTAGCAGGGCCGGATTTACCAATAGACTGGAAAAAAAAAGGAAACACACGTGTTTCATTCCTCCCTGAAATATGTGTCAGGGAGGCGGGCAGCTTGAGTTTGGGTTAACTCCTTCAGCCAGATCAGAGGATATACTTGTATGTACAAGTGCATTAAGGATAGGTGAGACGGGATATTTATGGAACATAGGAAGTGTGGGTAGGGTTCAGAGGATTAATACTGGCCCAGCATTCGCCTTATAAGTTTGCAAGCAGTGACTTACATTACCATGAGGAAACCTCTGAGAAAAACTCATGGCAGACCAGTCGGCCCCGGGGTTTGAACCCGAGACCTCCCAAATACTAGCCAGCGTACCTAACATACTCGACTAACTAGCTTGGTATACACTAAATTGGAAAAAGGAAACACACGTGTTTCATTCCTCCCTGAAGTATGTGTCAGGGAGGCGGGCAGCTTGAGTTTGGGATTAACTCCTTCAGCCAGATCAGAGGATACACTTGTATGTACAAGTGCATTAAGGATAGGTGAGACGGGATATTTATGGAACATAGGAAGTGTGGGTAGGGTTCAGAGGATTAATACTGGCCCAGCATTCGCCTTATAAGTTTGCAAGCAGTGACTTACATTACCATGAGGAAACCTCTGAAAAAAACTCATGGCAGACCAGTCGGCCCCGGGGTTTGAACCCGAGACCTCCCAAATACTAGCCAGCGTACCTAACATACTCGACTAACTAGCTTGGTCCAATAGACTGGAGTAGGCTGGAGCCTATATAAGCCCCCACCACTCATGGAACCCCCACCAAAACTGAAATTTGTAGAGAGGAAATTTTGAAATGATTATGTGCTACGATGACTGATGCAAATTTTGATGATCGAACTATACTCATCACGGAATTCGATATTATGAGGGAATTTGACGTTAGCAATATAATTGAAGATTTTGCTAAAAATAAATCTATAAAATTTGTAATTTAGTGTTACAATTTTTGTTAGTATTGAGAAGTGTTAGTATTGAGCATTAAATTATTAATAAATATATTCTACTTGTACAAGCATAGTAATTACAGTCCGAGCTCTGGAAGAATAGACCAATATATTTCATATATATTCCGAATTAATAGAGTGAAGTTCAATATAAAATATACAAATTAACAAATAAAAAATGTTTCGAAGAAAATTCATTAATTTAGTTTAGTGATGAAATTTTTTAAAATGCATATGACTTATCTACAACACTTTAATGTGAACACGTACACCTGAGGAACTTTGATACTTTTAAAAAAAGAAATTCAGTTTTTTCGTTTAAATATATAAAAGTAATAATCTATGGCTCGCAATTCATACTTATCAACTTTATAAATCACATGATAGCGAACCGTGAAATTTGGAGATTTTAGTCCCCTTAACGAGGCCCCCAGCACTTCTCAGCCAATAGGCCGGATTAACCCTCTCCGGGCTCCTAGGCAACAACCCTGTCCGGGCCCCAGGTATTTTCAAGTTGATAAAACGATGTAAGTAACTTCCAGATGATCGACTCTAGCTATCCTGTTACTTCAAAGTCAAAGTTACTTTGACTTGATGCTGCAGCATCCCCTCACCTGACTCGTTAGCTTTATTGAAATGGTCTTAATGAATAGGTTATAGATAAGTGATGAATGATGATCCAGGTTGCATGTTGGGTTAGGAAAGAGAAATGAGACGGAACACGTTTATTTTAAATTTGATCTTGTAAAGCGGAATAAAATACAATAAACTAAAGAAAACAGTTTTGTGATGTATAAATTGGAAAAAGTCAACTTCCAAGATATTTATCTTTTTTGTACAGTACAGTAAGTTTGAATATTAACTCTTCTAACTTTTTTAGAAACAAAATCGTTTAAAACATCTTGGAAGTGAACCCTTTCTATTACATCATTTTCAATTGCCATTATCGACAATGAATTCAAACGGTTCTGAGACATTCTTGAACGAAGACAGTTTATTAGTTCTACTACTAGATACTAGATGGTTCTGTATGTATGAAGTATTTCATCAATTGACAACATGCGCCGAAAGAAAGCAATAATATTGTTGAGGAAATTTTTTTTTCTTGGTGCGTGCTGGGGCCCCTAGTCGATGCGGGGCCCCTAGGCAGTTGGCTACTCTGCCTAATGGTTAATCCGGCCCTGCCAATAGGCCCCACAAATGTAAATCCGGTAATGATCATTAGAGTGGAAGTTGTTGGACATTAATACACTTTCATTTTTTACTATGAAATATGTCACAATTCGTAAAGATTAGTGTTATTTTCATTGGCATAGAAAAAACAATTTTCATTCATATCCGGTAACTATTTGAAATATTTGTAGGTATGCTTAAACATATAACACACGTAGTATAAGGTAGGAAGAAGATTTTTAAGGGAGGTCCCTTATTTCATTTAGTATACATACCCTCTAAAATTCAAAAATATGTTTCAAGTGTTCTCAAACCTTCTAGAATAAATGAATTTTCAAAAAAAACTGGCCCATGTGAATAAAATTGATATATTTTTCCAATAATAAGCATATGAATAATAAAGAATATATTACTCTATGTCACAAGTTCATTTAGAACATCGATCAGAGATTCACTGAATCTTTCATTATTCATTAAAAACAAATGAATTCCTGCAAAATTGCTATTTTTTAGAATTTTTTTCCCCAACTCAAGAAATTTGCGTTTACCATAACTCTGAAACAGTTCATCTCCAGAATCTTGCTCCAGAAACTCTTTCATTAGATTAGTCACTGATATTTTACATAACTGTTCTATCGTCTTCAACTCCTCTCGTGATGTAAGAATGATACTTCCAACGAAAATGGGAACATTAATTGAATGCGATATGCATCTTTCATGGAACTTTTCAAGTATAGAATCTTCGAACGAAGCCTGAGTTAGAATAAAATCTGCCCCCTTCGAAACCTGTTAAAATATAATATATAAATGAAGGACGGCATATTGATCCTACAGCTTCAAAAATATATTTTTTAAATCGTTATACAAAAATTCATGACTGAAAAATTATTGAAAAATTCAGTTTTCAAACAATTTGAATGTAAATTTCAGAGAAAATAAAAACCAAATGATTCAAGAAGTATCTTTAAATCTACCACGAAGCATCAATAAACAATTTGATTCTAATAATGAAAAAACCAGAGTTAAAATAAAATCTTCCCCCTTCGAAATCTGTTAAAATATAATATATAAATAAAATACGGCATATTGATTCTACGAATCCAAAAATTTTTAAGAAAAACATCGAAGTACAAAAATTCATGACTACAAAACAATTTGATTGTAAATTTCAGAGAAAATAAATAACAAATAATTTAAAAAGTATTATTAAATCTACCACGAAGCATCAATAAAGAAACAGTTTTAATCTAATAATGAACAAAGCCACAGTTAAAATAAAATACGGCATATTGAATCTACGAATCCAAAAATCTTTAAGAAAAACATCGAAATACAATAATGCCGATGTCAGTGCAGTTGTTTACATTATTTAAAAATGGCTGTAACTGATGTCTCAAATTTGGATTTACTGAGAAATGGGGCGATTTGTTTTTTGTTTTCCAGCGACAGTAGTAGCGATAGTAAAGAAAAATATCTGTTAAAAAGCGTATCTGAGCCTTCAATAGGGACACAGAGAGTTACTATTTTTAATCTAATAATGAACAAAGCCAGAGTTAAAATAAAATATATAAATAGAATACGGCATATTGAATCTACGAATCCAAATATCTTTAAGAAAAACATCGAAATACAAGAATTCATGACTATGAAAAATTATAGGAATATTTCAATTTCCAAACAATTTGAATTTCAGAGCAAAAAAATACTAAATAATTCAATAAGTAGGTATCATTAAATCTACCACGAAGCATCAATAAAGAAACAATTTGATTCCCATAATGAACATAGCCTGAGTTAAATATATAGGTATATATATATATATATATATATATATATATATATATATATATATATATATATATATATATATATATATATATATATATATATATATATATATATATATATAATATATATATATATATATATATATATATATATATATATATATATATATATATATATATATATATATATATATATATAATACAGCATATTCATTCTAGGGCTCCTAAAATCTTTGAGAAGAACATCGTAATACAAATATTCATGACAATGAAAAATTATTGAAATATTTCAATTTCCAGAGAAAATAAATAGCAGATAATTTAAGAAGTATCTATTCATACCTACCATGAAGCATTAATAAAAAAACAATTTGCTTCTAATAATGAACTGAACCTGAGTTAAAATAAAATCTACCCGCTTCGAAACCTGTTAAAATATAAATAAAATACAACAAATCGAACCTAAGGCTTCAAAAATCTTTTTAAAAAAAAATATTAATACAAAAATTCATGACTTAAAAATTATTGAAATATTTCAGTTTCAAACGATTTGACTGTAAATTTCAGGGAAAATAAATACTAGATCTATTAAAACAATGGTTAATAATAACAATTTACACATTTATTAAAAGAAATAACGCATGACGCACGTTTCGGTGGAACTTCACCTTCTTCAGATGCTAATGGCAAACTAACTATGATTCTCTTGCCATTAGCATCTGAAGAAGGTGAAGTTCCACCGAAACGTGCGTCATGCGTTATTTCTTTTAATAAATGTGTAAATTGTTATTATTAACCATTGTTTTAATATGTTTATTAATTTACACCAAGTATCGGCCCAATCAATCCAAAATACTAGATCATTTAAGAAATCAAATCATATAATTTACCACGAAGCGTTAATAAAGAAACAATTTGATTCTAATAATGAACAAAGCCTCATTTGAAATGAAATCTGCCACCTTCGAAACCTGTTAAAATATGAAGAAAATACGGCATATTGATCCTACTGCTCTGAAAATCTTTAAAATTACATCCTAATAAAAAAATTCATGTTACTGAAAAATTATTGAAATATTTTGGTTTCCAAACAATTTGAATGTGAATTTCAGTGAAATTAATTCTCATTTAAGAGAAGTATCATTAAATCTACCACGAAACGTCAATAATGAAATAATTTGAAAGTATTTTTATGTTTCAACGCAGATATAAACATTTTTGGTTTGTAATAATTCTGGTATCTTTTCTAGAGGGGCTAAAATAATTCCAGGGGGGCTCAGCCCCCTCTGGCGCCCCATTAACTACAACCCTGTATAAAGTTGTGTTATGTGTTAAAATTAATAAAGGTACCTAACTACAATATTGATATTTCATTTTAACTGGAAGGAACATAAGAACGGTCAAACCATAGATAATTTCAGAATGTTAGCTAATAGAAATTATCTTTATATTATATTATACTTTTAAATAATAAATCTCAAATAATATTACAATATAAAGAATAAATATACAAATTAAACTAACAATGTAAGCCATAGAAGAATTTTCCAATTCCAGACATTAATCTGCAGTCTCTAGTTCAGTTACTGAGAACTTTTTTGAGAGGAATCTCTCAACCAACTAATCGGAAAAATAACGGGATTCTTCTTAAAATATTAAATACACATCATTTCAAAACATTTTATAATAAAAATATATGACGCTTTTGCTTTAATTGGACAATGACGAAATTAATAAACATTGGATGGATTTTCCGTTACTTTGTGATAAAAAAGTGAAACTTTAGAATTACTGAGGATTTCGTATTTTAAACTATGTACATGAAGGGCTTGCTAACAACTTAAACTTTTTCTAGAAAACATCAAATCATGGGGCATTCTGTTTGGTGATTTAACAAATTGACTGAGCTATTTTTATTACATTGCCATCTTCCTATGGATTCTAAAATATTCAGTTTCTTACTTTTCAAAGCTGTAGTTAAAATTTTTATTAAAACATTTGTCTGGAAATGTGTGACCTGAATCTAGGAAGTGTTTCCCAAAATTTTGATTTTCTTTATTTAATCTAAAAGAATGTTGATGTTCTTTATATCGATTGGCAAAATTTCTGCCTTAACGTGATCAGGATTCGACTGTTGTATTTTTTTCAATCAACAACTGACACCTATCCGTTAGGTCGGGTACTTCTGGAACTTACCTCTTATTTATGAAGAACAGTTTTGATAAAAATATTAACAAATTATGAATTCTAGTGAATATTTTTGAGTATTCTCAAGAAATTTCCATTTTGTAATATTTCTCATTGATGTAAGTTTTTCAACATTGATCTGTTTGACAATTTCAACTACACTGATTGAAAAAGTTTAAATAGTTAATCCTAGAATAAATTGAAATTTATTCAAAAACTAAGAGGATATAATAAAATTGTTGGAAAACGTGGAAAATCATGAACCACAGTTTTATTCGAAATTTCATTTGTATTTTCTTCAATTTATTCATGTCACAAATATATATATATATATATATATATATATATATATATATATATATATATATATATATATATATAGTTGATGAAATCCGTCGTTACTACGTGATAATTTAACATGATGAACAAAACTAAATTTGAATTTACTACGTTTATTATCACAAAATATTTTGAAAAATTTAACACTGCGATTGCAATTTCGGTCACTAGACCATCATCGGGCAGATTGAGTTAAGAACTGAATACAGAAATAATGATTTGCGCCTATTATTTCTGTATTCAGTTCTTAACTCAATCTGCCCGATGATGGTCTAGTGACCGAAATTGCAATCGCAGTGTTAAATTTTTCAAAATATTTTGTGATAATAAACGTAGTAAATTCAAATTTAGTTTTGTTCATCATATATATATATATATATATATATATATATATATATATATATATATATATATATATATATATATTTATATATATATATTCATATATATATATATATATATATATATATATATATAAATATATATATAGATATATATACATAAATAAATTCGATTGACGATGAATCAACTCTGTGGTAGTTCATATTTATATTAAAAAAATTAAATAATAAGAAAACAACTTGTCTAAAAACCACAAAATAAAAATAACTTTTTATTCGACTAGTTTCGCCTGTTACATCATTATTCATTCTTGATAATGCTGTAACAGGCGAAACTAGTCGAATAAAAAGTTATTTTACTTTTGTGGTTTTTAGTCAAGTTGTTTTCTTATTATTTAATTTTTTTAATATTTATATTTTTATATATATATATATATATATATATATATATATATATATATATATATATATATATCAAAAACAAATGTGATTCATATTATTTTGAAAATATTTCCCTCTTACAGTTGAACAACTAATTAGTTCAAAATTACAATAGGAAATGGTTTTAAATTCTAACTGGCATTTCCATTGAATGTTTCCTTTCCATAAGTTCAATTTTGCAGACAGAAAGCTTTTCAATTACAAGGTCAAAGGACTAAATTTATAATCTGGGTGCAATGCATCATTTGAGATCTGATTTTTGCTTGATAACAAATCTTACAAGATCAGCTATTCATATTACAAGATTTATATGAACTAACGTATAATTCCAAAAAACAAATTGCAAACATTGGCTTTGAAATGTTTTAATTGTCAATTTCTTTGTACTCTGTTATTAATTAGTTAGCTATAGTATTTTAAATTTCACTGAATGAAAAATCTCACCTTTAACTTTAAATAATTCATATCTTCTTCAAAATCAAAAGAATGAGGATGTTTTTCGGGATATCCTGTAACTCCAATTGAAAAATAATCATTAAAATTTAGTTTAATGAATTCAACAAAATGACTAGCATATGGAAAGTCCACTTTTGAATCATCTTTTTCTTTGACAAAAACAGATTCTGCATAAAAAAAACGAATATTGAAGTTAATCAAAGTACAAAGCCTATATTATTCATTGAACTTACGTCCTTTCAGAGCTAATACATTACAAACCCCTATACTTTTTATTACACTTAAAAGTTTCAATGCAGATTTTTTACTCAAATTTCGACAAGGAATGTGTAGAAGTACAACCAAATCATTCAAAATAAGTTTTTGTGCCATTTTTATAGGCGGAATTTCCTCAACAATTTCATCTTCAAAATTACCAATCCACGTAACCGCAACAAAATCGGGACGAAGAGATATTAATTTGTTTATATTTAAAGGTTGATTAGAATTCACTTCTACTGAAATACGACGCTTATTTTCTGTAAATAAAGAAGTAATTTTAGTGTTCATTTCGTTAAAAATTTCAGGTTCTAGATAAACACGATGATAGATAACCTCATTTCATTATCTTTACATTCTTCTTCTCCTGTATCTATGTACTTGGTTACGGGTTACGGCGAGCTTTCTCTATTAGTAGAACTAGTGCGCACCGAGTGATATTTAAATGATCCATTGGAGAGATTAGTGTGTGGGTTCTTGATCCATTGAGAAACTAGGTCAGTAGAAATTGCACCGAGTGCATCTTTTTGGCACTAGGTACGAGAGCTCTGTGCCGGGGTCAGTGCAGTTGTTTACATTATTTAAAAATGGCTGTAACTGATGTCTCGAATTTGGATATACTGAGAAATGAGGCGATTTGTTTTTTGTTTTCCAGTGACAGTAGTAGCGATAGTAAAGAAGAATATCTGTTAACTTGAAAAGCTTATCTGAGCCTTCAATAGGGACACACAGAGTTACTAATTCATTATTAATTTTAAATTGAAGGTTTATTTCTTGCGTCAGTTTTTATATTTTATAAACAAAGAAATACTTTAATTTTACGATTAAAAACAAAAAAGACGAACTTAACTTACATAACCTCAAAAGACAAACAGCTGTTTAGTGTTACTGAAACCCGAAACGGAATTTATAAAATTTGTGATCCATTGGGATTGCCCTAGGGCAGCTTTGTGACAGAAAAAATCGTGTTCCAGTGCCGCTCCAGTTTTACCAATAGAGAGTCTAGACATGGTTTGAAATTGGACCTGCTTTCTTTCAACAGGTCTTGGACGTGCCATTACTAAATTCTTTTTTTTATTTTAACCGATTCAAATTACATTTATTTTTTAATTTGAATTCATTTGTTTTTCCATAGTTTAGGCCAAAACGAAGAATCAAATATAAACAGACAATACAAACATAAGGGGTTGTTTAGGATTTAAATGTAGGAATGTTATTTCTTAAGGAATTCACGTTAACAGTTTTATCTGTAAATACCAATAAAATTGTTGCCATATTTGTAAATATTCATCAAGTTCAAAGTTTGATTTTGTCAAAAAATTTATAAGAATTCTGATCACTTTAGGATTATTTTAAAATATAATCCCTTTTAAATTTATACGAAAATTTATTGAGACTAATTTCGACAAGTCAGAGTATAGCCAAGAATAATTTAGTTGTTTTGGATTATTTTTTACTTTGATTCTGTATAAATGTGTAAATGTTGAACAATCATTAGATCGAATTCATGGTAATGTTTTTTCTAGAAAAATATATTTTATTAAACCATGGTTTCTTATGAAGAGGCTTTTGATACCATATATGAATAATCCTTTCCTTTTAAACTACCTATCTGATTTCATTCTTGGTGCCAACAATTCCAAACTCTATTTCTATAAATAGGCCATAAACCTCTATGATAGCAGAACAGACAGCTTTAGCCAATTCGTCTGCTTTATTACCCCTTATATTATTGTGACTCGGTACCCAAATTATGTCATTTACGGCTTTAAGTGACCAGTTTGAAATGTTATGCAAGTGACTTTTTTAATCAGAAATTATATATTCATCTCTCATTAAAATAATTATTGCTTAGTGGAATACTATTAATTCAGCTGTGCAATATACTTATATACTAACTCATAACTGTATACTCCCACTCCAGAATTATTTTCCGTTTTAGAGGCATCAGTTGGAAATTCTTTATTCACTTTAGTTAAAAAATCCCATGAATTGTTAATGTAGAGGATTTACTCTTTTTTTTATATATTCTATACTTAAAAGCAGTGGCTATTTGAGGGGGCATTAAATCGTTCCATTGTTTCAAAGTGTTTTTTTGTTGTGAATGCATTATTATTTATATTGCTATATTGCTTAAAAATTTAGTAGATAACTAAAAATGCCGGTATTTTAATTGAAGTTCGTTAGCGACAGATTATCTCTCAACTCTCAAAGAAGCGTATTGAATTTTATCAAATATACTCCAGTTATTTGAAGAAATATTTCCCATTAAATACGTGCCATAATCTAAATGAGGTATAAATATGGATCTATACAACTATATACGTGTGAGTCCTACCATGTTTTGTTTAACGCCTCTATAACTTTATAATATTTAGACATTTCAGTTTTTTGGATTTGTGTGGTTATGTTTAATTCATTGTGAATAATATATTAGATATTAGAAATTACCAAGGGTATATGGTTGTAATGCAATTCAAGGAACGGAAAATTTATAGGTTTTGTTGTACGATAGCATATTACTCTCGATATCATAATACAGACGAAACTTAAATCCCGTATCCCTTGGCCAGTCTTCCAATCTTAACAAAGCTTCTTTTATTTTATCAAAAGCTCCTCTGAATGTACGGTCTGTAGCAACTGAAGCAGTATCATCCACATATTATATAATACTTGCATTCCAGTTGTATTTAAATGGACTGAGAGATCTTTAACAAATATATTAAACAAAACTGGAATTATGGCGAACCCTGCATCAACCATATACTGGTGTTCATTTTTACATTGAGACAGCGTTTCTCAACCGTTAACCAAGCTAGTTAGTCGAGTACTTATCGTAAGCTGGCTAGTATTTGGGAGGTCTCGGGTTCAAACCCCGGGGCCGACTGGTCTGCCATGAGTTTTTTTCAGAGGTTTCCTCATGGTAATGTAAGTCACTGCTTGCAAACTTATAAGGCGAATTCTGGGCCAGTATTAATCATCTGAACCCTCACTTCCTATGTTCCATAAATATCCCGTCTCACCTATCCTTAATGCACTTGTACATACAAGTGTATCCTCTGATCTGGCTGAAGGAGTTAATCCCAAACTCAAGTTGCCCGTCTCCCTGACACATACTTCAGGAAGGAATGAAACACATGTGTTTCCAACCGTTTAGGATTCGCGGCCCAATTTCCTATCATAATTGTATCGCGCGTCCCCCCCTAACCATGACATGCAATACTAAAAAAAGGTTGGATTGTTGGGATTGTGTGTGCAGATCTATTTCATTTGTATCTCGCGCGCCCCTAATACCTAATATAATAAAATGTAATACTGAAAAAACGTATCGCGCCCCATAATCATGACATGTAATACTAAGGATTTAAACATTGTTCTTTAAAGGATCATTACGACTTTGATGGTACTCATAGAAGTATATAATTATATATATATATATATATATATATATATATATATATATATATATATATATATATATATATATATATATATATATATATATATATTTATATATATATATATATATATATATTTATATATATATATATATATATATATATATATATATATATATATATATATATATATATATATATATATATATATATATATATATATATATATATATATATATATATATATATATATATATATATATATATATATATATATACATATATATGATAGGTAAAGTAGTGATAAGTTTGGATATCCACATTGCATGCATTTGGATGAATGAAGTTTTTTCACACGGAGTCATTGGATTAGGTTAGTCTAAAGACAATAACAGGATTTCTTACGGGGCATTGCAGACTCAAAGAACACCTAAGGAAGCTAGGTTTAGAGGGGGACAGCACCTGCAGATTCTGCAAGGAACGTCCAGAAACACCCCACCATATACTGATGGAGTGCTATGCTGTGCACCATGAAAGACTGAACACACTGGGATCATACCAACTGACTGTAGAAGAAATACCACGAATAGAGCCCTTTAAAATCCTCAAATTCTTGAAGGTATTGAGGCTTGAGGGGCTGCTGTAAAACGAGAACATATCGAGAAGCAGAAGAAGATGGGGCACAATAGATCTAATAAGGTCGTAGCGCATCGGTCATTATCCACACTCACCAATACCAATACATGAATACTTTCTGTATTTATTTTTTTGCAAGCAAGAAATTTATTGAAAAATAAGTATAACCTTTCGTATTGAATAATTTCAAATTCAAATATAGGATCTGCCTGTAACAAATGTATATAAACAAATATCAAAAACATAAATTGAGGCTCTAATGACATTATATCATGAGTTGAGATAAACATGAATTGAAGAAAAACTATTTTCGAATGTTCGCAGAGGTTATTGCGCAAAAACACAACATGAATCGATTACAAAGATATAAATACATTTTAATTACTATAATAAACTCTACAAGAAAGGAAGAGTATGTTAGTTTTGATCTAGGTGTCATACAAGAATATTTAAAGATACTGGAAAAAAAGAACCAACTGTTAACCAGAAATTAAAACCCATTAAACTTGTCCCGAACACATAAAATTAAACCATAAAAGCTTTATTAATTAAAATAATTTCAGTGTCAAGCAAACGTGAAATATAAATGGAGTGAATTCGAAAATTTAAGCGATGTTTCATGCGAAAGACTTGAACATTTAGGAAGAAGTTGTCTAATGCTGAAATTTTATCTAAAGAAAATTAATCGAATATAGTCAAATACTTCATTAATAAGTATATTATTCTAAATGAAGGTTAAAATATAAAAATCTTTAATGTCTTTGTTGTTTGGGGAAATTCACAATCAATGAACAGTTTCAGTGTATTTAAAATTAAAATTTTCTAAGTACGGATGTTATTTAAGAGTTTTATTCTACCGTGTGCATTATTCTTAAATTCTTGCTTGATATGTCATAGCACCGCAGAATAATTAATGAACTCACCTCTAAGAATTTATTTTAAAAAATGGCGATTCATATACAGAGCGGGAAAAATAATATTCAAACAAATCGGCAAATTTCTAATAATATACACAGTATGCCATTCAAAATACATGCAGATTGTGATGCTCAAGTATCAAAATTCTTTTTACCTACGCAAATAGACAAGGAAAGTGAGTTCATTCTAAATTAACCTCAATTTATTATCAACCCACTTGTTGCATTTCATATTTGACTAAGCATTGAATGATACCAAAACATTTATTTTTCAGTGTTAAATGCTTCCTTCAGAGGATATCCTTTACGAGGAAAAGAAATTCAAGTTCCAGAAGGATACATGGGTGTAGTTTTTCATGAGACAATGAAACCTGCTACTGAAAAGGAGGATAGAAAATTTTATGTAATGCAAACTTTTAACAAGTTTAAATATTGGAATTGGGAAAAAGCACCTAGTAAAAATGATGCCCTTATTCAAGCTATGGATTGGATTGATATAGCAGAAGCTGTAAGTATTATTAATTTTAATACTTAACATAGACTTGATAGTTAAATATTTTGATAACAAAAAACACTGACGAGTACAAATAACTTTACAGTATTATATTAAATTTCAAGTCATTCTTAATTGTTTAAACATTGGGTAATTTTATCAGATTTTATTGTTGCAGCTACATAGTCCTATTTTAGAAGAATAACCTTTAGTTGGAGTTGTGTCCTATATTGAGAATATGTTGGTTGACCACTTTTCCTGTCATGTTAGTTTTACATTATCTTAAGTTATTACAAGTTTTATGTTTAATAAAAGCTATTTAATTAATAATTTACATTTTTAATAAGTTAGTCTACTTTTCTCAATCATATTCAAATATAGTATGTCATCATATCATATTTATGTAGTATGGCTGTATTTCATCGAGTTTTAAATTTTTGAAACTCGCAATTCTATAATTAAAGAAAAGTTTCAATTTATATTCAGCTTCACTGTATATATATATATATATATATATATATATATATATATATATATATATATATATATATATATATATATATATATATATATATATATATTTATTTGAAATGTTGTTGCTTGTGAACTATTTTTAACTTTTTGATAATTATTAGCAATAACAGGCTTGGTGAATCTCAAAAAACTCGATTTTATTAAAAAGTTGACGTTTCGCCACGACATTCGTGGCTTTTTCAAAAGTTTTGGAAAAGAAGGAACGTCAACCTTTTAATAAAATCGAGTTTTTTGATATTCACCAAGCCTGTTATTGCTAATAAATATAAAAAAGTTACATATATATATATATATATATATATATATATATATATATATATATATATATATTATATATATATATATATATATATATATATATATATATTTATATATATATATGTATATATATATATATATATATATATATATGTATATATTTATATATATATATGTATATATATATATATATATATATATATATATATATACCTATATTTAGGAATGGTGAAATACGTTAATATTCTATATCCTCTCATAGTACTATAGAACCTATCATGTAAATCCTTGATCAATTTATTCTTGTGAAGAAAAATAATAAATAATGATTAATTCTTAAAATTAATTATAATAATAATATCAAAATATGTTATGTATATTTAATCTGAAATGCATAACTAAATAAAAAGGAAATCATTATATGTTTCATTGAATAACTAAGAAAAATCCTTCAACAAATTCTTTAAATAATAATAATAATTCCAACAAAACTATAATAATTCCAACAAACTATAATATTATACACTGTTTTCCATAATTTCTAACAAATAAACATTGGTTTCCCACCACAAAATCTTGGCTTGTGCGTGGGCAGTACTACACCAAATATAATTCACAAATTAACCTCAATTTTGTGTACAATACATAAACATTAAAGAAAGAAGAAGAAAAACAAAAAAAAGAAAAAAACGGTTATCAACTCAAGTAAAACAATTCCTGTTGCAAAAGTTACTCCAGAATGATTCAGGTCTGCTCCTAATCAAAGCTTATTTCTTATAGTCGAACATGATATAAGCAAAGAATCTTAGTATTCCTTCATAGAATAATTATCAATTTTCTGAAATATTACAAGGGATTATAGAGTACCTATATCACATTTATTAATCGAAATGAGAAATGAATTTTACTAGTGAACTTATGCCTTGTTGTCAGTTGTCACTAAAATTGTCAAATTGAAAAGGACGGCATAAAATTTACAGTGTAGATTACACTTGTGTGGGAATAGGATAAAGAGAATTTTTTCTTTTACGAATTTTCGGTGATAATACTAAACAATATTACTATGCTATTGTGCGAAATCATTTTCTATTAACAAATATAATTACACATCTATTTTAATGCGGTGTACAAAATTGAAACTAGGAATACTAGGATGCTACCATAGAAATCTTAATATACTTATATCTGTACTAATAGTAAGTATATATAGTACTAATAGTAAGTATATATCTATGGATGCTACTCTCTGAAGGAATGTATTACCCGTACGTCGTACACTTTCTGCGTAGTTTAGTAAATTATGATGTAAACAGAAAACCTTATCAGAACGAAATGCATGTGGCAGACGGTCGAAATGTCTGAGCTTCTTTCTGTTTAGAATTAAAATCCCTACAATCAAAAAAATTTTTTCCTTCAATATCCATTCATTCTCTCATTCATCGGAAAATGAAAGACACGCCGCTAATATCACAACTTGGCAACTCTGTAAAAGTGATCTTAATACAAAGCAATATTGAAATCAAGAAAAGAAAGTAGAATTTTAATGTGACGTCATGCATGAGAATGTCGACATCCGTCATTACTGATCACTTGCTACACTCCATATGATCAATTTCCTGCATAACAACGTTAATATTTTGTTGTTTGAGTTTAATGACAAGTGTGAGTGGAATAGTGTAAAACATGATACGAAACGATACTTTTTGTGATGACAAATAGTGAAAGAATCGAAATATCATAACCAGTTCTTAATAACATAATGTGTTACTTCTTTGTGTTTCAAATGTGATATTTGGAGCTATGCTTTATAGAACTAGAGTTTTATCTATCGCTAGACTGTGATAAAAATCTATTAATTTGTTTATTGCTACTCTATTATTATTCTTCCAAGATTTATCATGGGTTTACTTTTTTCGAAATTGTGGAGTCTTTTTGGCAACGATGGTGAGTAAAATGATATATTAGGTGATTTCTAAATCGAATTATTATTATGAACATAATCTCATTATCTAGTTTCGGTAAGTTTCATCCAAGTATAATTATCCAATTATAATATTTTGAAGTGAAGAATAGCTTAATGTCCATATTGATACCTATTGAACTTAAATGAATTTCTGAAAGTGCATAACCTACATGTGATTTTTCAAGGATAAATAAATTTTTCATATTGATACATAAATTTTTTCCTTTTCAGAGCATAAGATAGTAATTGTTGGACTAGATAATGCTGGTAAGACCACAATCTTGTATCAATTTTTAATGAATGAGGTTGTTCATACTAGTCCTACTATCGGTTCAAATGTGGAAGAAGTTATATGGAGGAATATTCATTTCATAATGTGGGATTTGGGGGGACAACAGTCCCTCAGAGCTGCATGGAGTACTTACTATACAAACACAGAGGTGAGCAATAATGATTGATGATTTTGTGTTTCAGATAATAAAATTTAGTTAAAAATTAAGATTTTAAAATTTTAGGAAGTTAAACATCATTCAATTTTCTAACTTGGGTATTTAAAATATGTACATTGTTAAAATTGGATTTCGTCATACTGTAATTGCTGAATGTGAGTGTGCAGATAAGATTAGTGTAATAAGACTGTTTAATTCATCAATATTACCTACCTAAATTATGAACTTTTCAGTTAGGTACTATTTACCTATATTCATGCATTTTCAAGAGAGATTGTAAGTTAAGATATATTAATTGCATTCGGTCATTGAAAAAGCTTCATTTATATTTGTTTTCTCCTAAATTGATTAATGATTTGACAATTTATACAAGTGTAGACTCTTAAGTAATAATTACTGATTACTGATAGGAGCTGGCGATGGAGTATATGGGGCAGGCACCAAGTGCACACTGTCACTGGGCTGTTGTTCGAGCGTCTCATAGGCAGAAATACTAGCAATCAAAAGATGTGTAGATATGAACCTAGAAAGAAACTTTCAGAAATGCTAAATAGCGATCCATTCTAATAGTCAAGTTGCTGTCAAAGCACTGAGCTTCCATGCTATCGATTCAAAGTTGATATGGGAGTGATAAAGGAAACTCGATGAAATAGGCAAGAATAACAAGGTCTTTTTAGTCTGGGTTCTCAGTTACTTGGGAAGCGACGAGCCGATTTTTTTGCCAGAAAGAGAGCATGAACGTCATTTACTAGCACAGAACTTTTCTGTGGTATAGGAAAATGCACCTATAAGAGAGAGTTTTGGAAGAAGGAGGAAACTGAAAGAGAAACACTCTGGCCGAATCTTCCAGTGATGGGTCACTCCAAAAAATTCCTTCGGAACTTTGAAACTGCAAGATCCAGAGGATCTCAGCTAGAATAAATTACACCTCACTAGCTTCCTTACAAGATACTGTCGCCTCAGGAAGCATCTGATGAGAATAGGTTTATCAGAAACTGGCAAGTGTAGATTCTGTGGAAAGGACGGGGAAACTCCTGTTCACCTGGTTACAGAATGCCTCGACATTACAAGCCAACAAAAAGATACTTGTAAGAGTGAGAACTTAACCTCCTTGAAGCATTCCGAGATATTGGAGTTCATTAGTACTCTGGAACTAGAAGCCAAGCTGTAGATACCCAACTAACAGTTTAATTTTTATAATGGTTCTTAGAACGATTACCGAACATGTTTTATAAAACATTCACTATTTTATTAACACTTTCACAATGTTCTTACAGCTCTTATGAGCATGGAATTGGCGCAGATTATAAAACAAATCGCCTGTTAGGCTTGCTCTATATATGCTGTTTGCTTCTATAATAAAACAGTTTTTAGAACATTTATAAATGTCTTATAAATATTAAAAAAAACATTTATAAAACTGTTTTATAGCAGCTCTGTTACTAGGAAGGAATCGCATATTTAAAGGACTTTTTTAGAGTCGTTATGAAAACGTTTTTTAAATGTTTTATAAAGCTCGCAACTTTAGCATTTTTGCTACGACCGCCAATAGTTACATGATAATAAAGTTTTTTTAACATTCCTGTTCACACAAAATTGTTTGTGAATATGCAATTAGTCTCTTTAGTTGTTGTAACAAGATACTAAGACCTGTTAATATGGTAGCAAACATACAATAATGACAAATGGCTGATTCGGAATAAAGAGTAATAAAAAGAATGAGTGAAAAATGCACCCATGGTGCAGATGTGGCATGCGAAATTAAATTTACTGTTAAGTATATGGTACAGTTCTAATAAAATTTTAACGCGCTTCCCGAATTATGATAATTAAGGAAATTTAAAATATAATTTGTTTAATGATAAAAAAAAACAAGATATATGTTTGCTAAACAGTTTATAAGGACCTTCTACATTATAAACTAACCAGTCCAGCATATTCATTTTTCATGAAAGTGTTAGGAGACACAAAAAAATATAGTTAAAAAATGTTGGTGAAGGCTCGCATTTATATGGCTGCTGATTTAAAGGCTCCCAACATGGCCACTTTCTTATACAATCCTTATGAATCAAAATCATTCGATCCAGGATAATTATGCTGTGTAAGTAGTTATTGAAATCAAACAGGATTTGTCTAGGCAGAGGTGTACTTAAGAGTTGTACATAAGAAGTAAATCACATACATTTTCTTATCAAATCATGAAAAATGTACATGCCGATTATCATGGGCCTAATAATTGGAATCCGTTAATATTACAAATCATGGACAAAAACTCGTTTTTGCTGCTCTTAAAAATTGGGCGTCCGCCCATATTAAGGTTAATTTAAATAGTTTTTGGAATGCCACTTAGTTTTTGCAGAGCATTTCTTGAACTTGATTCCAAACCATTATGCCAGTAGTTTCCCATACCAACTTTCGTTAAAAAAATTGTTTGTCTGGTTTTTAAGAGGGTTCGAGAATCTTGAGGTAGACAATTTGGTATGCGTTCATTAAGTACAGCAAAAGGCCTCTTTTGAGATAAATGGGGAATATTATTTGATACTGCCCATGACCGAATGTCTTCTCTTAACTTTGCATTTTTTCTATCTCGCACAAACTGCTTGCAGAATGATGTTGATCGCCAGGATCAGTATCTAATTCGACAATCCAACTTTCTATTTCAGATTCCCGGTGAACATTGTTCTGTGGTATTGCCTGATGAGAAACGTAATTAATGTTGAGTCCATCAGACTCCTCTGTTGGAATAGTATGGTCATTTCGATTGCTAATCTCCAAGGTCTCTGAATGATTGTTAGAGCTAAACCAACTTTTCTTTTAATTTTTTTCCAGCTACTGTACGACATTTAATTTGTACAACCAAACAAAAATATCAACAAACGAAATAAAAATGAAGGCTAGTTTATAATAGTTTTATAATTATTGTTGTGTTAACATTTTAATTTTAAAAGACGGCTAGTTTATAATAGTTTTATAATTATTGTTGTGTTAACATTTTAATTTTAAAAGACTCCCTCGCGCAACATATTTGTTTTTTAACTATTTTTTAGAAAACTATAAAACAACAATTTTATAGTCACTCGCTTTCATACCAATTTGCTGCAGAAAACAATTCACATTTATAAATAACAATTAAAAAACTATTTTGTTATTAGGAAATATGTTCGTAACAAAACAGTTTTATTATTGCTTTTATAGCAATAAATTAATCCAAAAACGCACCTTTATAAAATGCCTTTAGAGCAAAGTAATATTCAGAGCTAATATGTTTTATACAAAGTATTTTATAAACGTTTATAAAATAGCTGTATAACTTATTATACAAATATTTGATAGTTTTGCTGTAAAAACGTTTTGAGAACAGTTTTATTGACAGAACAGTTGAGCGCAACAAATTTATCCTGAATGAATACTTTATAAAACATAAAAGTTTTTACGAAGCGTTAATAAAACAATTATAAAGTATATTAGTTCTCTAACGATGTCGAATTGCTAGTTGGGTAGCCTGGTACAGAAAACATCTCTGATGGAGAGCACAATAGACCTTAAGGTCACGGTCGTGCATATCTTCATATTAAATGAATAATACTGACTTAGATGGAATGATAGTAAATTGCAATGTAACTGTTATTGGATAGATTATTAAAACTGAAATAATTTTTTCGTTTTCGTCTTATATATGAGCATGCAATATGAACTCAAAGGGATTGTAATAATTAACGCATAACTGGTTATTGTTTACCACTTTCGAATAAATGTGAAGTTTTATCGTTCCAGTTGTCATTTCTGAGCAGATATGGTAAAGATATATCATCAACAAACCTTTGATGCAATCGCTCTAGTATGAACAAACATTTTGAAAAACTGAATTTATTTATATATAAAATAAAATATTTTTGTTTTTTAATTTATAATAATAATTCTAATTTAAAAAAAAAAAAGTAAGGCACATATGCATACTTATAGAAGATTATTGAAATAAAAAATGAATCAAATAATTAATATAAATTAAACAAATTTATTTTGTCTGATACCCACTTTATTTTTCACAAAAATACGATCTGTTTTGAGGTCAAAGTCATTTTCAAGTTACTCGAAAATGAATTAGTCCTCTAGACGTTCGTATTTTTGTTAAAAATAAGATGAATTTCCATAAAATATATAATTTATCAATATCAAGGTATATATATATATATATATATTATATAAATGCAACATGAAATAAAATCATAATGATTTTTAATAATTATCTTTTTGATTCAACTAAACATTTCAGCACATTAACCTCAATCTGTAGTATGACGAGCTCTATCAAGGATGCGAAGACCGCAAAGTTCCTTTTTCAAGAACATGTTTTATGAATCCTATTATTACAATTAGAAAAATTACTTTATATATATATATATATATATACTCGACCAGAAGTATTGAAAAAAACTTATACAATCTTCTCTTCCAGTTTGTCATTGTAGTTATAGACTCCACAGATAAGGAAAGATTGGCTGTAATTAAGGAAGAACTATATAAAATGTTATCAAATGAAGAACTTTCTAAAGCTGGTGTTCTCATTTACGCTAATAAGCAAGATATTAAAGGCACAATGACAGCATCTGAGATATCGGAAGAACTAGATTTGACTTCCATAAAACAGCAACAATGGCATATTCAAAGTTGTTGCGCTCTCACAGGAGAAGGGTAAGTTAATTTTGTGTAATGAACATCCCAGTATAATATATTCTTTTTCTATATATTATGCAAATAACCTTGATTTATTTTTCAGTTTATATTCTGGTCTTGAATGGATAGCAGGAAGACTGAAGAGAAAATGACACCAAAGCAGTCTTGTTTAAATATTAAGAAATACAATTCTCTGTGAAGAAGTTCAAACTGTAATATATTTGAATAAGAAGTAGACTTTCTCATATTGAGAAGGAAATTGTCAAATTTTCATCTGAATTACTGAATTTCATTTAATTTTGTCCACAATTGAATTTTCCTACCGATAACTCAACTATTCACCATTGTAGATTTAATCTGTAAAAATCTGACGAATATAAGAATATGTTGTGATTCTATTTATAATATTGTAATATACAGATATTAATTATTATTACTAAGAGGGTGATATGTTTTTTGTTTCTCATACCTTTTTCTGACTATTTATTCTAGTGGACATTTTCATGTTCATAATAATACACAGAAATAAAACCTTTTTGCAATCAAATATATTTCACAATATAATGAAAACTGAATTGCTTCAAAGAAGAAAAAAGTTGAAGTTTACGGATGATCTTATATTGATAATAGATGTTCTAACTATATTTAAAAGAATTTAAAACTGGAAAGTTGAACAATGGCGTATTTAGAATTTTCTACTATTAAGTTTAAATTAAACAAACTGACTATATGTTGACTATTATATTTCTTGTGATGGTTTCAATTAAGGGTTAACAACAATCTTATTTACACTTTTTAAAAAAACTGAAACAATTTGGCTTCATTACTCTATGAATTTTTCTTGTTACCTATAACTTTTGAAGATGAATTAAGAAATATTTTAAAAACCATAATTCTTATTGTGATAATGAAAGCATATTACAAGTATAATCGACTTGTTCTAATATATGTATACTCTTCTATTTTAATTGATTATTTACAACAAAAATTGATAAATTTTCAATTAGCAAAATATTCACTCAGTCATTTAATTAAACTGTTGAATATTAAATATCTGCAAAATATCAACTTGGGGCGTAACACAAAATTATAAATGTGAAATTTGTCCATTGAAGGTTTAGGCTGGAGGTTAGTTTGTAAATAATTGTGGAAACGCAGATCAGATACTTTAAAAAAATCAATTTCATAATATATATATAAATATTTATATATATATTTATATAGGAAATATGTTCTCCTGTGGTTCATTTTCACTTATCTATCTTTAATTAACAATATCAAGCTATGGAAGTTTGAAAACCGATTATATTAACAAGTTTCTCCAAGTTATAGGAAATTCTCGAATTTCGTTTTTACAATTTAATTTCTACATACTTGAAAGCTAAATGTAAAATACAAAGAAAGCTATTAACAGACGCTTCGAAATTGAACGAGGTGACATTCAAAACTATTCAGTTTAATAAAATCAAATATATGCTTCTAAGTTTCCCTTCTTTCATAATTCTGTGATAAGATTATTATACGTTTATATTTATTAACTGTTTTTCTGATAATATACCCCGTAAGAAAACATAATATTGGCCGAATTAAAAAAGGCAGTTGTACCAGGTCTGGTTATTTATGAACATATCGCACCCTCAATAATATAAGGGCTCAAGTCAAAATTTTTGTAAAGTGTGATTTTAAATGATACGGGCACAAGATGGAATCATCTACCGGTTAGCGCTGACAGAGCGAGAAAAATGTCAATCATGACTTGGTATTTGTATTTGTGCCTCTCTCACACTCTCCCCTCGCGTGTACCGTTCTTACAGCTACAAGGTCGCAATTAGTAACGTGCCCATACTTGTCGAAGGCGGATCGTTCAAGCTTTGTGCAATTCGTATTTGTGCCCTTCTATGAGAAAAAAACAGGAGAGTTCTGTTCTGAACATTTTGTGTTATATGGAATAATTTGTAGTTGCACCGTTATATTATACAAAATGTTGTAAATTTTTGGGTGTAATTCATAATAGATCTCTATATTGCTGAAAAGAAACGATGTTAAAAGGAATTATATCTTATTGGTTCCTTATAGTATATAAATTGTTTTATGTTGAATCTATTATTAGACCCTTACTCACATGAAATATCCAAAAAAAATTGAAATTCATTCAAATTCAATTTTATTTTCATGGCTATTTATAGTGTAGTTATCAGTGAACAAATCAGCAGAATTTCACATTTATACCACAAATAATGAGCATTTTATACGAAAAATAAGCTGAAATGTAGGAAACCTGAATCTTTAAACGCGATTTCCCACAAAACTTCTATTTCGTATTATGCCCTTGTATCACTAAGGGTGCGATATATTCTCCCAAGAAAATTGCGCATTTACGTTGGGTGTCGAACACATACATACAAGAAACTTTTCATAAGCATAGATCTATTATCTATTACCCTTTTATTAGGATTCGGAGGTTAACTGTCATAGACTGAAGGTCGATACCGTTAAAATTTAAATTTAAAAAATCTATATATTAGAATAAAAACGTCATTTCCTTAACTACTAACCATTGTGAGTTTTGTGAAGTAATTGTTTTTGGGTGGTAAGTCCATTCCTTTTGTTAATCCACTCTTCTAATTCTCGCTAACACGAGGTATTTTTTTTTCTCTCTTTCTTACATTAAAATATATGGGGCAAGAATAATTTCTGAATAGTTGGGCATTTTATTGGATAGTGACTCGGGGGGGACCCCTTTGTCCCCCTTGCTCATATCTCAATTGACTCCTAAATCGCAAAGAACATGTGAAGTAATTTTTAATTCGGAAGATGTAGAAAATTGTTACTTTTCTATCTCTGATTTATCCCTATTAAATAAAGAAGTTAAATCACTCTTGAAAAATCAGTCTTCAGATGAAGAATTATGTACAGAAGCTGCTAATTTATCTCAGACGATAGAATCAATAAGAAAAAAAAATATGGCAAATAAATCCAATGTAACTAATAAAGATAGAATCAGACATAAATTCACAAATAACGATACAGGTCCATTCCTTGTTATAGTAGAATCAATCTGAGATAAAAATTTAGGTAACCTACATCCTATGGATCTAGGAAAAAAACTCTTTAATAATAAAATTAAACATATAAAATGTATAACAAAAAAAGGAAAAAAAAGAATAGGAATTGAATTTAATTCTGGCTTGGCAGCTAATTCCTTTGTAGAGTCCGGATTTTTGGATCAAAGTAATTACAACATATACATTCCTACTAATTTAGTATCGTGCAGGGAAGTAATAAAAGATATAGGATCAGCTATCACTAAAGAAGATATAGTAAAAGCAGACTCTAAAATAACAATTTTAGATGCCAAACAGTTTAAAAGGCGAGTAAAACAAGGGGAAAAAGTGGAATATGTGCCATCCAGATCATGGTTGATTACTTTCTAGGGTAAAATTTTACCAGAATCAATAGCGATTTGGGGTTGCAGAAGACAGATATCTTTGTATGTTCCCCCGGTAATACAATGCTATAATTGTCTCAGGTATGGTCACATTAACGGTAATTGTAATGGTAGTAAAAGATGTAGAAATTGCGGTCTTAATCACGACGAAACCCTTTGTTCCAATAAAAACAGTTTGAAATGCATCTACTGTAACGAAAGTCATGCTTCAACAGACAGAAGTTGCCCAGAATATATCAGACAAAAACAAATAAATAATTTAATTGCTTTAGAAAATATCTCGTATTTTGAAGCGGTAAAACAAATTAGAAAAGAATATAGCGGCCCAAACCAACAACCCCAATTATTTCCAGCTCTTCCTAGTAATACAAGGAACCCAGACAATCCAATCCTCATTAATATACAAGATAGAAGGAATCTGATAAACAGTAATCCTTCTACGTCATCTTATGTGAGCATAACAAAAAGACGAAAACTTCCTCAAACTATTGATCCAGGGTATGACAAGACCTTGCATCAATCTCAACTCATTCAAACAGACCCTCACTCTCATTACAAGCCCTCCAAATTATTGATGAATAATACAGAAAATACATCAGTTGAAAATATTGAGGTAAAACATATGATAGAAATTCTTTCTAAAAAGAATATTAATAAGAACGAAATTGAATTATATAAAAGTCTTATGGGAATGATATATGATAAAATTAATAATATCGAAGATGGTTCAAACAGTGGGGCTATGGACACATACGGTCCAGAACCCTACTCATCCTAATAACTCTAAACAAAGTTTCGGGGGAGTTTCGGACAATAATCTTTATTGTCGGAAACATTTTCGAAACCAACCTATAAATTCAATATTAAAGGTTATAATTTATTTTAAATCACCAACAATCAATTATACATATGTGCGGAGAAAGGCAATAATCTCACATTTTCTTTGCATGTCCAAATAAAAATTAAATTGTATTAGGCTATATTCCGATTTATCTAAGTTAGATCCAATAAATATCCCAATTAATATTTACGAAATTATATAAAAAAATGACCGAAAACTAATAAAAACTCTTATTCATTACCTGACATCTCCAAATATTAAACTTTAGGTGCAGATATCTCAGATAGCGAGAATTTCAGAAGAACTAACAGTCTCCTAAATGTATATCCTAATCAACCCCTATGTTTGTGTTGTCTGATGTTAATTGATCCAATCTCCTGAGTTAACCAAAATTGTTTTTAAAAAAAAAAGAAGAAAATAATAATTGGGTATTGGCTCGTCCAAGATCTGTTGATATCAGGCCCAATTTAGAACAGATAGGTATTATGTCTAGATGGTCACCGCAACCGAGGACATAGATAAAAGAGAAGAAAAAGAAGAAGAACCCTTTTATCAGATGCCATAGTTAACCTATTTATAAGGTAATTCTGTGACTTATGTTTAATATTTGTCAACAATGTCAATTGTCAACAAATATTTTAGTGTATTGGGTTTGGGTCCGGGTGGATATTCGATTTGTGTTTGTTTGTGTTTAAAACATTATCGTTAGTGTTTTGGTGTGTAGCATTTTTGTTTTTCAATCTTCTGGTGGTGTGATATTCAAAAATAAATAATTACAGGTGCGTATGATTTGTGATCTGTTAATAAGTGAATAGAAAATAAAATTGCTTTTCAAAAGTTTATGATTGAATATTTGCTAAAATAATTATTATAGTTGCCATATATAACATGTGTTCTTACGGTTTGGCATGTGTAGTAGGAAAAATTTGCGCTATAGTTTGTTTTATATGTTTCATTTCGAAATGATTAATTTCGATCTTAGTCATGTTCTGCATTTGTTTAAATTTTTTTGGATATAGAAGTTCAGGATGTAAAATCGGAGAGTTAAAAGTAAAAAAGCTATAATTTTTCCGTAGATGCAGTCACATCTCCAAGCTGCTTTGTTAGGTCAATCTAATTTAAATCAGTCTTCAAATGCTGAAGATGAAGATAGTGCTTTTCAAGAGGAAGAAGCAGAAGAGAATGAAGAATTTGATGAGGTTTTTGAATATTCTCTATTTAGTGTTGCCGATTTTTTCTAATTTTGCATGTTTTTGATTGCCTGTTTGGAATTGGATAGTGTTTTAAAAAGTACGTAAAATTTAAATATCCAGTATTTCTGCTAAGAGATATTACCCCATTTGTATGCAGCTAAACACAATAGTGTTTTTGCATTAAAGTGCATAGTATAATCATTATTTTATTTTTAGTCTCTTATGCATTATATTTGTAGGTTTTAGTCTTCTTTGGAATACATTACTGAATATTTGTTACCTATTACATTCTCTTAGCAGCCCTGAAATATTAATTTCTTCAAAGTGGTATATGGAAGCTCCATCTTTATGTATAGGTATATTAGTAGTCATATGACAGCTGAAGTTACTGGCAAGTCCTCAAATTATTTGTGGCCTAGATAACGTAGCTTGTATACAAAAATAGAGAGTATTTCACAATTGAAATTGAAGGTTCTTATATTAAAATATTTGCGTGATATACCTTGTTACACATACTATAAAGACAGTATTCATTTCTTATATTTGCATCTTTGAGCTTTCTAAAAAATTAATATCTCTTCAACAACATATGTTTGATGTGTTATAACATGAGTGCTAGTCAGTTGAGCACAAAGTATATTACTGCTTTTCAAATTTTTTCTCCCTTGTTTCAATATTTTTAAACATATTCTCGAAGCGCCACATTGGAGTAAAAAATTGAATCGAAGCAACGCTATTCTGTTGATAAAGTTAAGAATAACAAATAACAGCAACAACGATATTTTTTTTGGAGATATATATATTAGAATATTATTCAATAGGAAATTCAATTTAATTTTCTTGTCTCAATTGAAATCAGTGACACAGAAATTGAGATTGCTTCAAAATAACTGGCTTGCATTTTGATTGTTACGTTACTGTAACGTTTAAAATTGTCGGTATGTGTTGTTTTTTTTGAGAGGTGGCTGCAATAGTTATTTTGTATGTAAATTATTCAGATAGAATCAGTACATCTATCAAAATATAATATATCCTATCATTGATTCATTTTTATTAATCTAATTGTGATGACATACTTTTTGATGTCTAGAACCTCAACATCTTATATTGAAATATTATAAGTTTGATAAGTTATGATTAAGCAATGATTATCAAACAAGTCTCTGAAAAAATTTTATTATCCTTGAAAAAACTTAACTCTTAAGCTAGAACTGAGGCTATCTTGTGTTACGTTTATCAAAATCAACACAGATTTTCGTTCCGTTTCAGTTAGAAAGTTTTCTCTTTATTCAAAAATTGTAATTCTGGAAAGATTCAAAATATAACAGATTCATAACGTTAATGGTTATCCTAACAAGTGAGAGTCCATTTTCTGCACGCCTTTCTCGTCAAAAATCTAGTGCGGAAAAGGGCACTTGGGTATTAGTTAAAATCATACAGGCGAAAGGGAACTTTTCTAAAAGTACATCATTAAAAAAAAGCAATATTTTTACTTTTTTACTTCTAAATATTTATGATGGAAGTATACTTTATATAAATTATATATGTATAAAATGTATAGTTCGTCGTTATTTCTTATCTGTAGGTATAAGTTGATGGAATATTAAGGATCAAAAGATTTTGATAGATTTTTGTTTGATGGACTCTTTCAGGTAGTCTTCGGCAAAATACTTTGATTTACATCCTATTAAACGTTTTATATTCGATATGTTTTCGTAAGAATTAAATGGTAAGTTGGCAGGCAAACGCCTGAAACTGTGACCTATATATAATTATTGCGATATTGAAGTGCATTTTTTCCTATTTGTTCGTGTTTGTAGTTTGGGGAGATTCGGTGGTGTGAACTCTATTGATAAAATTTTGCATGAATTTCACACGTTCAAAATCAAAGCAACTTTTTGATTTTTCCCGCACCCTACGGTAAAATGGGATTTTCATAACCAAAATAATAATGATAAAAAACAATCAATCGCTCACGCTTTCAAAAAATAATGTTTTTATTCAATTCAGTCACTACAAAGTAATGCATACAATTTTCGGCAGAAATTTTTTTTATACATATATAAGAATTACAAAGACAACATAAACCATCATAAATTAATGCAGTTACAGAGAAAAAACTTAAAAAGGTAATTTTAAGATAGCTGAGGCAACCTTTGAAATAGAAGAACACAGGCAAACATTTTCTATTCAGTGTGTACACAATAGACCACAGTTTAAAATTTATAAACTCATCCTTGTTATATAAGGCATAAGCTATTAGGTAACTATTTGCTTCTTCTTTGAAATATTTCCCATTTGTTCATTTCATTTGGGGAGGAGCTTATTAAGTAGCCTTATAGCCAAGCACTCAGGTCTTGTACATTTACATCATTGAGGACAACGAGAATCAGAAAGCTGTTATGAAAAAAAAACTGATTTTATCCATATGTTTTAATTCTTTTATACAAGTAGTAGCTTCAAAATTGCTAAAAATTTTCTAGTATAAGAATTTTAGAAAATAAAAATAACAGTAATTTTCTCCAATATTCTTCAAACACAGGGATGCTGATATCGTGTTCTATCAAATCAAAAATATTATCTTTGACTTCTCAGCAATTAACTATAAATTTTTTATATCAACTTCTGATTATCCCAGTTAGTAAAAAGTATTCAAAACTATATTGTTCAAATATTGATTTTTCAACAGACTTGCTGCCTCAAATTAACTTTTTGCCCTAATGAAAACAATCAGATTATGAATTTCACTATTTTTGAAAATAAGTTCTATTTGAACTGAAATTATCTGCTCCTGATACAATTAATAATATCATCTGTTGTGGAACAACTTCGACAAATGCATAGTGTTGCATGTTCTTAAAATTGTAAAATTTTTCACATTCCCTGCCAATAAATAAAACTGAGAAAATAATTTTGTTTACAGGAAATAGACTGTGATAATGGACAAAAACCAGGAGTCAAACATTCAGTGGGTAGCAGTTCTAGAACTGTTACTCTCCAAATGCTTTTAGATGCAAATATTCTACAGCCTGGACGTGGCACTATGACAATAGAATATCTGGTATGTTTGTATAAACATTTTGACTAACCAAAGTTGAAACATGATCCTAGCGAAATATTAGATCTTTTCACTTAAATCTGTATCCCCAATATTTTTGATATTTGAGATTTGATGGAGTGATAAAACATTCTCATAAATTTTTTATAGGGCCAAAAATTTGTTGGTGACCTTTTATCTGATGGTAAGATACAAAGTCAAGAAACTGACATAGTTTTTGCATCTCCAAGTGCTTGGGCTATAGCTTGCAAACGATTTATAAATCCTGATAAAAAATCTGGTTGTGGTTGGGCCTCAGTAAAGTATAAAGGTAGAAAATTGGATGCTTATAAGAATATTTGGTATAGAAAGAAAAAAGAGGAGCAAGAACAAGGTACAAAAAATGGGGAATTCCTGTTATAAACTATTTACGTAAATGCTTATTCCAGAGACTTTCGATAACGACTTTGTAGAGATGAAGAATATGGCCAATTCCATAAGTTACTCAAGGATTGTTGTGAAACACAACACCATTGTTAATAGAACACTCACTCAGTAAGTTATAGAAATAGAAATTTATTTGGTGCCAGTAAAATACATCAGAATTTAGTACACACGTCAAGTATTCATAAAATAATTGTAAATATATATATATATAAAAAAATACTAGCTAAAACATTCAGAACACGATGTCAGCAATATACACACATAAAACATTACATTACAACAATAGTTACATTATTAAAGCAAATTTCACACATTGAAATCATTAAAATTGAACCCAAAGAAATCATCAATGTCGTATAAGGCTTTACCTATCAAAAAAGATCTAGCAGTTGATTTAAACTTCAACATGGGCAAATCCTTCACTGCCTGTGGAAGTCTATTATATAATTTTACAGCCAGGAATTCCGGTCTGGTCTGACACTTTCCCAGTCTGCAATGTACCGGGACATAGTCCGCCCTGTTTCTAGTGTCATGTTCGTGTACATCCTGGTGTGTAACAAGGTTATTTTTTTTGTTTTACAAATAACAGACACTCTAGCACATACACCGAAGGAAAAGTAAGAATCCCCATCCCAACGAAAGCACCTCTGCAGTCCTCCCTGTATCCCAATCCACCCATCAGTCTGACCACTCTTCGCTGCAGCTTGAAGACTCTACTGGCATGAGAGGAGCGGCCCCATGCGATGATGCCATATGACATAACACTGTGGAAAATTGCAAAATAGGCAGTTCTAATGGTCGACTCTTATAGCTATTATATTTTATCATACATGGATATGGTATTAAAGTAAAAAAATTTATATATTAGGAAATATAAGCATTAATAATTAATACTTAGATGAAAGTCTTATGACTGTAAGGAATAAGCACTTTTATGCAATTTTGCAATCAAGTTTCAGTGGAGTGATGAAAAGAAGTATTAACATCATTATTTCAAAGCTTATAAATATTTGAACTTACATGGTGAGTTTGATTTATTAACACAACAATTTGACTCTGTTCTAGTGATGCCAACACACTCATAGAATGTGTTCCGTTTTCCAGTTTGGGAAAGATTCAACCATTTTTAGTAACTTTATCTACTAATGCGGCTTTAGTTATGGATTTTCACAGTCATCTTACCAGAAGTGAAGTTTCTGGATATCTTGCTGGTCACTGGGATGTCAATAGTCACAGTAACAAAATTATTTAAAGCTGTATTTTCCAAATAGATTACTCTATTGTTTTCAGATTTACAAGTTACTCATGCATTCCCTTGCCGAAATACAAAAGCAGATCGAGAAAATGCTCCACAAATTGAAAAGGAAATCTCAAAGGTAATCGATAAAGAGAAGCTCCTTCTTGTTGGCTGGTATCATTCTCATCCATTCACAGCAGCAGCTCCTACACTAAGAGATATTGATGCCCAATTAGAATACCAGATTCGTATGAAAGGGCAGTCTGATAACAGCTATTCTCCTTGTATAGGAATAATTATATGTGAGTACAGTGATTTAAATGATGCCTATAAATCTTTGATATTAATTTTGCAGCTCCTTACAACTACGAGAATTCTTCTTTAGAATCAAGCATCATTGCCTATTGGGTGATACCACCACCGGAAGTGAAACCTAATGAATATGGACGACCAATGCTTATGTCATACAGTGTGAGTCAGGATTCTCAAATAACAAATAATGTGAAAAATGAAATCACCAAATGTGTTGAATACTATAAAAAAGGAAAGGATTTTGTAAATTTCAATGATAGGTACATAGGTGCCTCACTCTTTATTGAAAAATTGAAAAGCACTTTGGTTTCAAAATTTCCAAGAGATGAAAAAGAAGCAACTTTGTGGAAATTCATTCGAGAAAGTGTTGGATGCAGTGGTGAAGACACAGATAGTTTGCTTTCCATACCTTCAGTATCTAAGCATCAGTTGTTACCAACTTTGAATACACCTGTCAGCTTAAATTCTATGATGCTACCGCAAGATATCTCCAGTTTATTCTACAATTCAGTAAATTCTGGTAAATTTACAAGTGCTTCAAGTATATTAGGATTACCAGATCCAATGGCACATAGTACATTAGCTGCAAACAATATGTTCTTGCAATCTAATCTATTTAAAATGCAAGAATTACTTAAACCATTATCAACCAGCAGTCCTGTGCCAAAGTCTAAAGAACAGAAGCCTTCTACTTCCCCACTGAAAATTCCTACAGATTTGAAAGCATGGAAGAATGAGTACTCTACCCCCGACGTATTGAATTTGAAAAGTAACTTTTTAGCTCCAGACCCAAATTTATCAAAGATTTCTTCAGATTATGGCTACAAATCTCATAAAGATTATAATATACCTGATTTAAGTGGGATGAAGAACACCATGAATGATTTGAGTTTAGATTTAAGTAAAATTCAGAATCAAAATGAGGGTGACAGAACACAGAGTATATCTAAATCAAGTGGATTTTCAATGTTGGATCTGAATATTTCGAAAGCCTCAGAGAACCATTTGAGTACTGAGCAAAGTTTAGATTTGAGTCAGCAGATCCCTGACAAATTTGATGAAAATATTCCTTTGAATCTCACTCAATGAATGGATTTTTTCTCAAGACTGACATTCCATCATTCAGAATTTATCTGATTATAAAGTTCGGTTTTGTTATTAGACAGTATATTAATTTAATATTTTATTTTATATATCTTCAATGACTTATTTCTGTGATTTACATAAAGAATAATTCTTGGAATACAAACAGTTATTTTCTAATTTACCTGATTATAATATATATATATATATATATATATATATATATATATATATATATATATATATATATATATATATATATATATATATATATATATAATATATATATATATATATATATATATATATATATATATATATATATATATATATATATATATATATATATATATATATATATATATAATAATAATAATAATAATAGTGTTTTATTTATTCCATTTACATTCACAGTTGAATATAGAACACGTCAATATACATCCAAACCTAAGTATAAATCTATACATTTTGGGAAAACTTACAATTTTATAAAAACAAGAATATCACATTTTACATATCTCCATCTACAAATAATAATAAAAAAACATTCAGTCAAGACAACATTCCTCTTTCCCTCCCTCTTCCTTCCCTTCTTCTTTCCCTTTATATGGGTTTTAAATCACAGATCACTGAGATTGTTGGTAAAGAACTCATCCAAAGAATAGAAGGCTTTAGCTATTAGCCAGCTTTTAATTTTTTGTTTTAATGGATTCACTTGCAAGTCCCGGACTTGTCTAGGGAACTTATTCCAAATTTTTTTTATGGAAAACTACATTTTTTTGTAAATGAGTAAATTTGTTTGAGGAAGATTGCAGATTTTGTTTATGTCTAGTGTCATAAGTATGCTTTAGGTTACAATCTAAAAACAAATCTGGGTTTTTCTTTATAAACATTACTGACTCCAAGACACACAGACCAGCCACCGTCATAACTTTTTGTTTCTTAAAAACTTCCCTGCAGCTTGTCCTAGGACTGATCTTAAATATATTTCTAAGGCATCTATATATATATATATATATATATAGTGTATATATATATATTTTTTTTTTTTTAATTTATTTATTCTTACACAACTTATTCAATTATTATCATTACCAACACAAATTCAGGCAATTAATTATAAGTAAACACAAGAAACAATCCATGAAAGAACTATACTATATAATACTAAACTATAAGGTCAGGAACAATAAAGTAATGAAAACGTTTAAGTTCATGCACCTAAGTGACTGAACACTTGTGTTGTGCAATTCCAAAAACACATTCAGTGATGTGGACCCTTTTCAGACATGTTTGAACAAAACATCTCAGCAATTTATCATCTAATACTTATCATACTTATTCTAAAATTTTTATAAAATTATGTAATTTCGAAAAATAAATTTTTTTGATTCAACTGAAAAACTTTTTAGTCCAGTCATAAGCCTAATCTCTATTGGTAAGAGATTGCATGCTTTGGGCAAGGTGTGAATGAAAAATCGATGGCAAATTTCCTTCTTGAATCTTTGGGTCGACAGAAACCCACCAGCACATCCACGGGTTTGATATATCAAACGACTACAATTCCGGAAAAGTTTGTTTTTGAAGGCATGTACACATAAACTATGAAAGTATAGTGTCCGGATATTGCACACATCTTCAGTATAAAGTAGACTGGTGTGATATCTCCTTTGTTTCCTAAATATAATTTTTAGTATAAAGTTTTGAGTAATAATTAGTTTCTTTAATGAGTTCCTGTACATACCTCCCCATACAAAGAGGCCATATCGAAGAAGTGATTCGGCTAAAGACTTGTAAATCAGGATAAGTAACTTTCGTGAAAGAAATTCTCTTAGCTGGTAGAATTTGTAGATGAGCTTCCTCACCTTCTTCGACAAATAATCTACATGATCACCCCACTTTAAATGCTTATCAATAATTATACCCAAGTACTTGACTTCATTAGCCTCCTTAATTTCATTTTGTATATCAGGGACTTTTATACCAGAAAAATCTGGTCTATTTGCTCCAGTTATACTGAAGGCTATATAATTCCTCTTCTTAACATTTAATGGAAGTTGGTACACGCTTAACCATTTTGTAATTTTGTGAAGATCGCGCTGACCAGCTATTTTGGCTTCCGCCCAGGAGTCTTCACGAAATATGACGACTGTATCATCTGCGTAAGACACAATCGTTGCACCCGTCACCAACGACAAAAGAGAATTTATATATACGAGAAACAACACAGGACCAAGAACAGTACCTTGAGGCATGCCCACCTTTACAATCCCAGGTTGACTTATTGTGTCATTAACCTTTACACACTGTTCACGATTTGAGAGGTAATTCTTAAAAACATCCAAAACTATCCCTCGCACACCACAACATTCCAGAATGTGCAGCAGCTTCTCATGGTTGACAGTGTCAAATGCTTTAGCTAAATCCAGAAAAACCGCTATACATCTTTTATCTTATCAATATATATATATATATATATATATATATATATATATATATATATATATATATATATATATATATATATAGTATATATATATATATATATATATATATATATATATATATATATATATATATATATATATATATATTATATATATATATATATATATATATATATATATATATATATATATATATATATATATATATATATATATATATATATATATATATATATATATATATATAATTTATAAATGAACATATATAATAAATTACCTAGGTATGTAAAACAGTTTTCTGTCAATACTGATGTTTCAGAATTGTTCTTGAATGAAAACTCAAATAAACTGATAAAATTTACATGTTCAAAGTTTTATTCACATTTCAATTATAAAGTTATTTACAAAAAATTATTATATAATACATCTCATAAACGAAAATACTTTTTATATGAAATAATATTTACAAAACATCCAAATGAGTCATTCTATTTTTGTCATCTTTGTGGCACTCAGATTTGACTAAAATTGCTATAAAAGAGAATATGAAAACAAACAAAGAACAACTATTTTTGAAATTTATGTGTTTCCCATAATTGTTGATTTTTCAAAATTTTATATTGCTGAAGTTTATTTTTTTATTGAATATATTTATATGCGAACTTTAATGTTAGCTTTTTAGAATGTTCAGTAAAGAAAGGGAAATAATACTACAAAACGCATATTCGTAGTCAAATTTTATTACATGTTATAAATATATTGTGATACATTTTAATAAAGCGATCTTTGTTGATACTCAATATCATATTCTGATAATTTTCATTTTTTCTTCAAACATAGATGTTCTTTTGAAAGCTAAGTAAAATAAATATATTTTAGTTTTATTCAGATATAAGTAAAGAAATATTGACTCATTTTCTATGTAACTATCACAAAATAGCAACATTAATGCAAACAGTTTCTTATAATGATACGTTTGTTGACTACCATCTGGAAAAGAACTGAATATATATTTTATATTGACAAAAAATAAATAATTTGGTTCATTCTATTTTAGTAAATAATGATGCCATGAAGAAAATATAGCATAAAATCGATTTCACTACAAATTACATGAATCAGTTTGTATCCACAAGGGAAGTCTGATAAAAAAATATAAAACAATAATTGGAACATTAAATAAAAGTAACCATGTATAATTTTCTTCATTTAACACTGATATAATGAAGTACTCCTATATTGATATAAATTAAAACGTCAGTTGCCATTTTTTAAGGAGCACTCTATCCCAGTTTTGAGTGTGTTTGTAAAACAAACCAGTCTTCTTCAAGGTATGAAATTCTGTCGTTTCTTCAAATTATCTAATACAGATCCAAAATCCTAGAGAAAATAAAATCATTTGTGATCATTTTGTACCCATAATTATTATTGAAAATTCAGTAGATATAAATGAACTTACAGTAGTAGTATTGAATTCTTCCTCATTATCCTCAGGGTTGGGTTCAGAGTTTTCTGGAAAAAAAAAGAATCTAGTATTTTTTCCAACTGCATGACAAATAATTTAATATTTAAAAAAAGCAGATTTACAAAGTTATAAATTGAAGAAATACTTGTTTTTGATTAATTAACGTTCCCAGAAATTAATCAAATATAAGCAATTAATATATGTATACAGAATTAAAACTATTTGTGTGAATGATTGGCTTTCAGTTATTACATTTTATGTTTATATGAAGTTCTATTTTTTTTATTATAACAATATAGAATTAATCCCAAAAGATTAAATATAAAGAAATAAATATTCATTCTCACCATTTTCTTTCTTAGGTTCTTTGAATCCATTGATTAAACTAGATGTGTCTTCAGTTGTCTGCTGACTTGCAGAAGATTCACAAATGTTATATTCATCATCTTTAGGTTCTTGCTTCAATGAAATTGGAATGACTGGAAACACACTGGAAAGCTCATTCAGGATAGGGGCAGAAGATTCTGGTTCTTTTTTAACAGTACATATAGGCTGTAAATTTTCAGATTCAGAATTTTCAGGTAACCTAGAAACAGAGTCTAGTACTGTAACTTCTGTTTGTGGTGTGGAAAAATGTTGTCGATCAGCTTCGTTTTGTTCACAATCGTTATCTGAATGATAACTATCAAAGTCATCATTGTGATATTCATAAGGTTCGTTTTTGACCAAATTAGGATCAAAGATTGATGAATCTGAACATTCACTTATGGTTCTTCGATCAAAATCATTACGCATAAGAGAGTCTTTCGGAGACTGCTCCTGTGAAAGAAACCTTCTTCCATCAGTATCAGTGTTTTCTACATGTTCCGCATTAGTTGTAGATAGTTGATCAGAATTACTTGAACTACTTTCAATTCTCCTTGTTTCATCTTGACTTTCTCTTGATGGATGCTGCACTTTTGGTTCACCAGGCATGCCAACTGTACCATGCAGCCTTCTGAATCGAACTATCATACTTTTCGAATGTAAATCAGCATAGTGTGTTGCTTTAAAAGCTTCAATTGAATCCTGAACATTTTTGAATGAAACGAACGCATACCTTAAAAAATATATACGGGTATTATGCTGTTGCAAATTGGGGATGCAGACTCAAGTATACTAAACTTTCTCCAAACTTTAATATTTGTTTTATTATAATACTAATACTTCTTGTTTATAAATTATCTAAGTTCGGACTGAGGGCACCTTAAAATGGATATTATCATATCTTACTAAACGGGAACTTGAAGTACGTATTAAGGGAAATCTATCTGATCCATTTAATGCAACTTCTGGTGTGCCTCAGGGTTCGCACCTAGGCCAATTGTTGTTTATCCTATTCATAAATGATATACGCGACTCTCTCAAGTTTGGTGTTGTATCAATCTTTGCCGATGACATAAAAATTTTCAACAGAGTTAGGGGCTTCTATGACCAGATTAAGTTGCAAAAAGATCTGGTCCTTATTTACAATTGGTCTTGTACAAACCAAATAAAATTGAACTGTACCAAATGTAAAGTTTTACCTATTACTAGAAGTAGAAATAAGAAACTAAAATTCAATTATTCCATTAATGGTGGAATACTGGATAATGTTTGTAATATTAAGGATCTAGGTGTAATTCACCAAAGTAATTTTGAATTTGACCTCCACCTAAATGCCACTGTTTCTAAGGCCTACAGGTCTTTAGGTTTTATCATTAGGTCTACAAAAGAGTTTAA
>JARQZK010001461.1:565000-885000 GCA_030704885.1 Cynegetis impunctata | reverse complement strand
CATGTATTATATATATATATATATGTATATATATATATATATATATATATTATATAATATATAGTTATATATATATATAGATATATATTATATATATATATATATATATATGTGTGTATATCCATATATAATATATATTACTATATATATAATATATATATATATATATATATATATATATATATATATATTATAATATATATATATAATATATATATATATATATATATATATATATATATATTATATACTATTATATATATTTATATATATTATATATATACATATATTATATATATATATATATATATATATATATAATATATATTATATATATATATATATATATAGAAATACGTGTTAGTGTGTAATCCTTGTATATGTATAATATACAGATATCAATTCTAAAGCAAAGTAATTTCAGCATAACAATGACATGTTATTTTATACTTAATGTGAATTGACTTATTTTATAATTAATATGAATTGACATAAGCCAGGCGATATCACATGCAGACGGTACAATGTCTCCTTGAACGCTAACACCAATGTCAATCATTTTGAATCTCTTCAGGCCGGCATTCGGTGGACGGCAAAACTCCTTGACCTCAATGCAGCCAGCTTTGCCAATTGCATGGGATAATGATGAGACATTCAGGCGAAGAATATCTTGATCACATGTCACGGAGTTTCGAGGGGTTACAGCCATTATTCCTCCCAATGCATGGAACGTAGCATGTCCATCCAGTGTATTGACATTGAAGCCCTCGTTATCAAATATAAATTGGGTCAATGGGTTGACTGAGACGTCAACTATTGCTTCCTTCGCTTGCATAACATACGATCCTTCAAGCCTTAAAGCTTCGTCATAGCACAAGATAGTTCTTCTTCCATGACTCCAATGAACCCCGTTTGTTTGTCAGAATGAGCATGTGCAACAGCAGAAGTAGAGTCTCCGGGACGACATGGTGGGCACTATCATAAAAATTGTCAATCGGAGGGTAGGAATCAGTGTTGAATATTTTGGAGCGGATATCCTGTAAAATGATTTTCCCAGCCGTTCTCGAGTGCGTTCCTCTTGCGGGTCAGACATCTTTTCATTCGAGTACCAGTTGTCAGATAGGATTTTGCTGCCAACATTCTTGAAACAGACAACACTCCCTCTGTTGGACAACTGAGAAATCATAATGTCATCTACATACTTCTCCTCCAGACGCTTCTTCACTGTTTTTATGTGAGGACGGGAATCTTCAGGAATCAGATCCATAAGGTGTCCAAGAGAAAATTGGCACATCTCGCCGTTTTCCTCGAGATAATTGTACATAATTTCCATTACTTGGTCAGTGTCGATTGTGGTTCTTCCCCTCTTCTCAAGAGTCTTAAGTAATTTGTAGAAATTTTCGATGCACTTTCGGTGGTATTCTGCATTTACCGCAACCAAATCTGTGTTCATACCCTCCAAAATGCCAACACGATCTCTTACTGTATTCCCCCACTCATCACCACGCTGCCTTGCGTACGATAGAATCGTACCTGCCATCACAGGTAGAGTCACTTTGACTATAGCATTGCGCCTTTCGATTGGCAATTTATTCTGCCTTTGTCTGTACTCTTCAGTAACCGACTCTTCGTGAAAGAAACACTTGTTGTTGAAATCAAATATTAATGCAGCCTCACTTGAGCGAGTCGGCTCGGGCTGAGGTGTAGGAGTTTGACTTTCACGACGCAAATGTGCCAATATCCTCGTGGATGTATTTTTTTTTGGCAACCAAGGTGAATAGCAATTTCTTCCACTCTTTCCAGCTAACGTTGGTGTTCCTGCTCTTTGCGTTTAACAGCAGAAGCAAGAAGCGTAGCAACTCCTCTCTTCTTCACCACAGACACATCCTCACCTTTTAAAGGTTTTTCACAAATAAAACACCGCCTGATGTTGAAGCAAATGCCATATCAGATTATTAGTTGTCGCTCTACACTCAATAACAGCTCAAAGAAAAATACACACTCGAAAATCACTGGATTTACTTACACAGTTGAGTAAGTTCTTCGTGCTGTTAACTAAAATAGAATACAGTTTATGATAATTTAATTGTTTAAGATAAATTCAGTTCGATCACTCATCAATATCGACATGTAAGAACACGGGGGGTGAAGGGGGTGGGGGTTCAGCTATGTGGCACTGACCCCCTCCTGTGTTCTTGCATGTCGATATTGATGAGTTATTACCATAATTACCATAGAACTGATGGTAATTGGTAGTTAGTTGGCTAAAAACGAAGGTTTTGGCAAATTTTTGCAATTTTGAGAAAATCTGTCCAAATTTGATCGGCTGTATCTCGGTTTTTATTAGGTTTAGGAAAGAAGTTAATGGATACAGAATTGTAGCAAATTTACTGCTCTACAACTTTGAATATAAATGTTTTGGTCGAAAACCGCTTAGTTTAGAAGATATGAGCAAAAAATCTAAAAAAGTCCGAAAATTTTGAGGTTTTTCGGCCCTCCCAAAGTTAGCACAGGGTCCTCGAGTAAGAAAACTTGACAGAGTCATCCCACAGCATCCCCGAACAACCTGTAAAAGTTTCTTTAAGTTCGGATTTTTTTCCAGCAGACCCTACTTTTTTTGCTCTACTGGACTACTAAACGATTATTTTGTATTTTTTTTACTAATTTTGTGTTTTTAAAATTTTTGTTTTTTGAATTGTTTTCATTATTGATTGTATTATTTTCAATTTTATTTTTGATATTTATGAAATTATTTTCTTGTCAAGCTATATACGGTCAATTTTGCCTTCTATAGGTCCTTCTTTTGTAAAAAGAAATTTTTGAAATAAATATTTTTATTATAATCATTGCAATACTGCAAGGGACTTATAGTCCTCAAACACATTCATTTCGTGTGAAAAGTCTATTAACACTAGATCTTCACTGCAGGCATCATATGTGATGTGTTGAAAGCTATTGATGGGAAATTAGCTTTTATTTAGCTATAACCAGAGTGCCTAAATAAATGCTGTGTCTTATCACAAAAAAAACCGAAGTGATTGAAAATACTTTAAGGAAGATCTTCATAGAGATAATCAAAATATTTTGTACAAAATAAAGATCAATGTTTATTATATTGGCGCTAGTACATTAATAACTTCTCACTATCAAAATAGAGGTAATTCCTCCTAAAAAATGTTTGGTACTATGAAAATTGATACCGCTACTGAATACAGTAAATATTTACTCACCGATAAGGTAACGAAACAAAACCTTGGATTTGAAGGCTGTTGAAAATATACTGTTTCAACAGCAGGATGAAATTTTGACACAATCTCTCTATTGAGTTCTTGGTCAGGAAACTTGATTTTAAGGGAATGGTTTCTAAATAATTTATTGTATTCTTTTTCAACATCCAATGCCATGTTGGCTTCTTCGTCAGTCCAGGCTTTCTTAGCAGGTACCTGAAAGAAAAGTGAAACTAATAAATGTAAGAATTTGTTTATCTCCACTCCTGTGGTGTCTAGTGTTGAATGAACTTCTAGACACACTAGGCAGGGGATGCTAACACAGTAAAAAGTAAAGTAAAGTAAGTTTATTAATATAGGTATCCTAATATACAATATATAAATAAATAAATGTTACATCTTAACAATAATAACATTTTTAGTAGAAAAATCTGCTGAGAAAGAACACAAAATGACAACGAAAAACAAAACAAACGAGAACAAATGAAAATTATATCATTTTACATATTTTATAAGTCCAAAACAAGTGAAACGGTGCAGACGTGGTAAATAAACCCCAAACTGATTTAGATATATTTTGATTTTAGGTAATCTGTAAGTAATTTTTTGAAATGTATGATAGAACTGCAACTTATAATGTCTTTTGGAAGCTTGTTGTATTCAATAAGTCCTCGGTGGAATAGTGAATTCATTGATCTCGTGTAGTTTGTTCTTGTCACATAAAAATTCATGTTTCCCCTTGTAGGATAATCATGAATTTCATTTTGATAAATGATGAATTGGTCGAAGTAGGTAGGAAGTTTTCCTGCTATTATTTTGAAAATAAAAATCATAGAATAATAAAAAAATCTGTCCTTAACTGATAGCCAATCAAGAACCTGCAGCATACTTATTATGGGAGTGTACCTGTTACATTTCAACAGTATTCTCATTCCCCTATTTTGCAGTTTCTGTAATGATGAGATACAGTTTGAATTGAGAAGAAATAATAAGGAAGGGCAGTAATCAAAAAAATGAGGTTTGATTATCGTATTATAAACCGTTAGAGAGGTTTGAAACGACAGATATCTGCTGATGCGTGTGAAAAAAAATATTTTTTTTGTAATTTTTTTGTTTATATATTGGAAGTGTTTTCTTAGGTTCAGTGAGTTGTCTATCATAAATCCAAGATATTTAAACTCTTCGACCAATTCAATTGTTTCACCATAGATTTCTATGTTTATCAAGTTTTTATTCAACAAATTGTTTCTATATTGAGTGGTTATAATCATTGATTTTGTTTTCTTTATGTTGAGTTTTAGTTTATTAATTGTGAGAAATTCTGATATTTTGCCAAGAGTACGATTCATTCTTTGAATAGCATTTGGTAGATCAACATCACTTGCTGTTAGTAAGGTGTCATCTGCAAAAAGGTTGATGAACTCACATTCCTGAATATAATTGATATCATTCAAGTATAAAATGAACAACAGTGGTCCCAATACACTCCCTTGCGGAACACCAGTATCGATGTCTTTATTGGTTGAAAAAGTATTATTTATTTTAGTACATTGTGATCTATTTTCCAAATAGCATTTGAACCAGCTGTAGGGTCTGTCGGTTAATCCATAATATTGAAGTTTCAAAAGTAGAATAGAAATATCTATCGTTTCAAAAGCTCTCTTGAAGTCCAGAAACATCTAGTATCTAGCTTGGCGTAACCTGATAAGTGGGCGATGCAGCGAAGTCGGACAGAACGTCAACCCGGAGAAGACCAAAATGATTCACTTAAGCTGCAGGCGAATGTTTGGCGGTTGGAGGGACTCAAGATTAAGATGTACTGCTATTGGAGCAACAGATAATGTGAAACATCTCAGAGTAATCCTCGATGCTAAACATAACTGGGGGTCGTAGTGTCTGAGTCCTTTTATGTGCTACGCGCGGGGACTGCGGAGCAATTTCGGGACTGAGCCCCAAGTGGACGATTACATATGGAGTGGTGGAGCAGAACTCGTCTGAGAACAACAAAGGGTATGCTCACTCCCATACAACTGCCCCCAGCATGGCGCTGGAGATATTGTTCAGCTGTTCATACGTTCAGCGCTCCATACGGGGGTACTGAGCGTGGCGGCAGCAGCAATCTACAGGCTGATGACAACTACATAGTGGCAGGGAACCTGCCATATGAAATATAGCAAGGTTACTACAAGAAGCAATCCCAGCGGCGTTTATGAGACAAGACAGGGGCCTAACAAGGTGGTACTTAGGAACACCTACAAGGTGGTTTATCTGAAAAGAGCTGATTGGGCTACCCAGGCAAGATCACTGAGAACACAGGAACTTACTTGATACACAGACAGATCCGAGACAAAGAAGGAACGGTAGCGGGGTGTTTCTTAGTGGATAAGCTAGGGAGGTACCTAACAATCTTCCTGGTATAGATCTCGGCCATACTACAGTGTATGCAACGGAGTACAGAGGCAAAAATATATTCATCAAGCTATACTGATACCTCTAGGGCAGTTTAAGGTTAACTTACACCTGGTTGGAGGCTGCAGGAACTGGCAGATCATAACAGGTCAACACTTATATGATTCCCAGGACCCAAAGACATTGCCGGCAATGAAATAGCAGGAGAACTAGTCAGAAGGAGTTTGAATACTCCTTTCTGGAGGCCAGAGCCGGCAATGCGAAAAGCGGGCTGCCATTTCAAGGCAGATATAACCGAATGAGTGGAGGAACAACACCAATACCTATCTAGGGGGACGCCTTGGATGAGACAAAATCTCCCCTCGATGGTCTGTTCAGGAAAGTGATGGGCCAGCTTCTAGATTTGAGCAGAGAGGATATCAGGCAAGCAGTGGGTATACTAACAGGACACTGCGGCATTAAAAACATATGCACACACTGAGGAAGAATCCAGTGTGTGTAGAAAGTGCGGGGAGTACGTGGAAACGCCCACCCATGTTATTTGTCACACTTCTTGGAACCCAGGGAATCACTTCTTCTATTACTAGGCTGCTGGCCTTCATGAGATGCAGCAGCATGGCATAGGAGTAGGAGGGTACGGAAAGGGGAGCACAATGGGCCTAAGTGTACTGTGCAAGACATGCCTCCTACTTATTATAATCATTGTGGCACTAATATATTATTCAACATATTTATATTTTATATGTATATATATATATATATATATATATATATATATATATATATATATATATATATATATATATATATATATATATATATATATATATATATATATATATATATATATATATATATATATATATATATATATATATATATATATATATATATTATTCCAATTATTAGCTCTTCAAATATATCCTATATTCACAGCAAAATGATTGCACCACAGCATGAAGATGTGAGTCCAATTATTTTGAATAGGAAATGATTTTTTTATGTTCTATCATTCACTTAATTAAATTTGAATTATTTTAATAACTCACCTGAGATAAAGGTTTTTTTCTTTTTTTACTTCTCTGACCACCTTCTTCCTGATATTTTGAATCATTACTAGATATAGATTCAACACTTGCTGTAGATCTAGTATATGCAGGTCTGTTATCAGATACAGGTGTGCTTTTTGAATATCTTGTATCACAACTTCCATAGTAACTACGCTCAGAGTGATCATTTCTTTGTTCTATTTGGCTGTCAAACCTAGACTTTTTGAAATTATTTTTCAATCCCCTGCTCTGCTGGTTATTGTTTGGATATTGATCTTGCCTAGATCTGAAGAACAAATTGATTGATATAAGGAAATTGATTATCAAAATTTGCTTTAAATAATATATTATATAAAATTCACTAACCTACATAAGTATATATACATATATATTTGATTATGTTGCTTTGATTTCCAAACATAAAAATGACCTGAAATAAATACTACAGAAAACCCTCAGCATTTTCATAATCATAAAAAAACACCGAGAATACAAAAGTTAAGGCACATTGAAAAAAATTTGAATCTTTATTTGATTGAATAAATTATCCAAAAATAGTAAATGGTGAATATATATGAGTAATATTGAAAGTTTAACAGTAAAAATTTCAAACTTCTGGTTGAAATTAAGTAGATTTCTTAGTTTCTGGAATATTTAGCAGAAAGCCTTAAAATTAATCAAGCTGAATACTGACTATTGTTTTCAATGTTATGAAAAACTTTTGAATATTTTTCAGACAAATCTGTAAGTTATTCATATTCAATAACTTAACAGACATTATTGTATATTCTTTATTTATTTCCAAGACTTTAATCACACTATTATGTCTCAAGTATAGAGAATTAAATTTTTTTTAACTGTATCTATTTATTTCATCTTTGCTTTTTAACTTAAAAAAACTTTTATGGTTCATGATCAGATTATGTATAAGTATTGTAATTTATTCAGATTCACACTCCTTCATGAATTGAGAAACTATATTTAAATTTATTTGATGCATTTTACATTGATCGCAGTAGGTACTATGGTATTTTAAGAACTTTTTCTTTTACACCACAACATTTGGATTAAAGACATTAAGAAAACAGCATATTTCATAAAACTACCTATTTGTATTATGTTGAGGATTAGAGGTATTTGAATTTGCAAAAGTTGATGTATTCATGTTATTTGCTTAGAGGTGAATAAAGCCATCAAGATAATAACTATACAATCAAATACCTTCTTAGAGGATACTGCCTATTACTGATCATATACAAATGTGAAGTATCATTATTAACTCCATAATAACTAGAATTCTCTTGGTTTGATCCTGGACTCAAACTTGGGCTAGTAATAGTACTTGATTGAATTCTATTTCCTTGTCCTGAACTTATTCCATTGTTAGTATTATTACGAACACCATTAACAAGAGGGGGTGGTGGTCGAGAAAAATCAAAATTTTCCCAAATTGCATGAGTAGTTTGAGGTGGCGGAAGAGGTGGTTGAACGATACGTGTTGCTGGTAAAGGGGGCGGTGGAGGTGGTGGCTGAAATTATGAAGTTAAATAATATAAATAATTATTCTAAGTTTACATGTACCGTACAGTTGGTGTATAAAGTGGAAGTGGTGGCGGTGGTGGGTATCTAAATGTGAAGTTGTTCATACTGCAAATATAACATAACTCAGGAAAATTTCTGATTAGATTACAATAAAACTGCCATTGAATGTAAGGTAGCAATTTTACTTTTTCCGAAATGTATCCAATTCAACTTAGAATTCTAACCCTCTATTTTCTTTGTGAAAGTTCATTTATGTCTAAACCTCTATGGATATTGGATAGTATTAAATATTCGGCCTCTGGCCAGAAAGTAATTCGCCATTAGACTATAATCCCAGTCAAGGTCCATAAACTCTACTAGTCGTATCAATCCAAAAACATATATTTCGCAATTCTTTCAGAATCAACAACTAAATTTTATCGGTAAAACTAGTATTTTCTTTCAATAATACAGCATTTTTCTGTTGTATGTGTATGTTTTTGTTATGTTAGTAATATAACAAGGTGGATTTGAGAATATTAAGAGTGGCCTGAAATTTCAATAATATTTAAGGATTTGATAATCTATTGGTATATCATTAGTTTATTCAATTGTTTGGACTTACTTATTGCTAGTCTAGATAATAAAATTTTATTATTGCTAGTTATTACCCCGAGGCGAAGCTAAGGGGGTTATAGTCTCACGACAAAAAGTTGGGATGTGGCCCGATTTTAAAATTTCCAACGGATATCGACAAAACACATGATTTCATTAGGGAATTTTAATTCCCAATTTTTCCCAACGAAGAATAAAAAAATGTAGCGTTTTTACCCCGAGGCGAAGCTAAATTCTCACTACAAAAAGTTGGGATCTGGTCCGATTTTGAAAATTCCAACGGATATCGATAAAATACATATGATTTCATGAGAGAAGTTTTGTTCCCAATTTTTTCCCAACGAAAAAATTATAGCGTTTTTTAGATAGGCATTACGACATGCGCATGCGCCAAGGTCGATATGTACGAAGTCCTACAAAACATGCGTCGAAGTGCTCTGTGTGCCACGGTAACCAAGCGACGTTGATAGCTTCAGCTGATTCTGCGTCTGTGTCTGCTTCCCATCTTATCAATTTGATTTATAATTTGCAGCAAAATGAGCCGGAATAGGATATTCAAATTCGACAGTCAATCAATGAATTTTTTTGCTAAATTTTCACGGATTTTATTCGTAATATCGACTTATTAACACGTTCAGTGGCATCGACGCCGTACGGCGTTATCATGCTTCCCTAGGTACGTGACATGACGCCGTATGACGTCAAAGATTCAAAATCATTTGGTGACAGAACGCCGGGCGGCGTCCTAATAAGCATATCATCCAATGTTACTTGCACTGCTACTGCCCCTTATTACGGAAGCAGATATACCGTAGTGTCATACATAAGCTGATCATCCCCTCCCGCTCGCCCTAATAACCTCTTCTCGGTAAGCTTAGCTTTTGGCGCGCATTACGCCGTGCGGCGTTGCAGTGCCATTCGAAAAACATTGCTAGTCGGAGTACTGTCTGTTTACAAAGAGAGTTTGTTTCCAAAAAGTTTTTTGTCGGAGCAACAGAAAAAGTAAGTAGCTACATGATATTATTCTTGATCTACTATGATTTTATAATCGATTCGATGTTCATTTCCTCAATTGAATATTTTCACAATAAATAGTTTTTTGAGGTTATGAAATAAATATGTATTGCCTACATTTTGAATGCTTATTTGAATACCAGATGGATGGAGATGGCTCTACAAACGATCCGTATGAGAGGGAGCAACGCAGATTAAAACGTTTGTTTGACGAGATATCTTCTGGATCTGATGAAGAATTAGATCTATATGAGGATGATGGAGAGTATGGATCGGATCAGGACTATGTACCGAGCGAAAATTCTTCAGAGTCAGATATGGGGAATGATAAAGCAGATTTGAGCGCCAATTCTGAGGCTGACAATGACCCTGATATTGATCGAGGCCTTTCTCCAAGTATATCACTGGTAGTGTTTTCTCAGCAAGCTCAATACAATGAGGACAGCGATTGGGAGGACACAACAACAGATATACCAGATTTTGACTTCGACGAAGCTAGCAACAATTTGAAAATCACCCTTGATGACAACTCCAATCCACTTCAGGTATTTGAAAAGCTTCTCACTCCTGAAATACAAGAATATATATTACAATGCTCAAATGACTATGGAAAAAGCTTAGTCAACACCAACATACCAAAAACTAGATATTGTAGAGACGCAAATTTCCGCCCTATTTCAAATGATGAAATAAAGCAATTTTTTGGCTTATGCTTGCTCCAAGGCCAGATATCTGCGAAAAATATGATACGATACTTCTCTTATTCTGATCCGTTGTATTATCATCCAGTCTTCAGTTTCACCATGTCTGGAAGACGCTACCAACAGATCCTCAGAGTTATCTGCTGTTCCCCTCCTGGTGCGAGTTCCAAAGACAAAGTGCAACCCCTTCTCGATATGTTGATCGCCCAATTCCAGAGCGTCTATGATCCAGGCAAGGAACTTTCTCTCGATGAAAGTCTCTTACATTTTCGAGGAAGATTAGGCTTCCGAGTGTATATAAAAAACAAGAAAAGTAGATATGGCATCAAGTTCTTCGAGGTAACTACTTCAGATGGGTATGTTCTCAACATGGAGATGTATAGTGGTGCTCAGGCTGCAGCACTTGACAACAGTGTCAGTAAAACCACCGCTCTCGTACTAAGACTGCAGAAGCCGTATCTTACGAAAGGACACCACATTTTCATGGATAACTACTACAACAGCTACGAGTTATCAAAGAAGCTTTTAAAGTTGAGAACACACACAAACGGAACTCTAAGGGCTAATCGAAAGAATAATCCCCAGAAAGTTGTGGCGTCTAAAATCAAAAAGGGAGAACATATCTGGCAACGCAGAGGAAACGTATACGTCTCTAAGTGGAAGGACAAGAGAGATGTTCTCGTGATTACAACTCGGAACCATCCACGCTTGGTTGCAACGGCAAATAGGTTTGGAAAAGAATATGTGAAGCCTGAAGAAGTTGTTACCTATAATGATCACATGTCCGGAATCGATAGATGCGATCAAATGACTTCAACATATTCTTCTCCGCGCAAGACGCTTAGATGGTACAAAAAAGTTATGTTCCATCTATTGGACGTGTCAGTTTGGAATTCCTTCTATCTTTACAGAAAGTACTTCAAAGGCGCTGATAGAAAATACTCTTATCTTCAATTCAGGGATAATTTGATAAAGTGCCTCATAAAACTGCCTGAAAACATCGACACAAAAAACTTAGTAAGAATAAGCAGACACAGCAACAGAAGATTTCAAAATTCTGTACCAGGAGAAAACTTAGGTCATTAGCCCGAGAAAATTCCTGGTGTCCCAGGACCAAAGTCTGGAAAGAAGTCTATTTTTCTAAAGTGTAAACTATGTACTATGAAAAACACACGCCGCGAAACCAGTTTCCGATGCAAGGGATGTGTTGGAAAACCGCCTTTGTGCCCTTCCTGTTTTGAGGAGTGGCATAATAAATAGATGTAATAATTTTGGTAGTATTTAGTTGTAATAATAAGAGTTATTATGGTTAGAAACGCTTTCATTTTTGAATAAAGTTTTTTCTTTATATTTTCCATTTATTTTCATTTATAACGCAGTTCAGCGTCCTGCCAAAAGAAATGCTACTATACTTTGACAGTGTGACATGACGCTGATCAGCGTCATAAAAAAAAATAATAAAAAACCTTTATAATGATTTTTTTCAAATCAAATTTCAAATAAATCACATACCTAGAGCAATAACGAATCTATTAACACTATAAAATAGTAGTGTCACATGAAGTGGAATTTCGATATGAGAAATGTCACTGAACGTGTTAATACATTTATTGCAATTTTCCTTCATTTCATTCGTAAAATCGCCTTTCATTGTTATTTAATTTATATAATACATTCAAAAAATATTGACATGCACATGCGCCGAGGGGTTTTATCATTCCTAGTGCTACGCAGTAGGGTGTCCTTCATTTTTGTTATCCATATAATTACTACGTTTATCCCAAAGTCATTTATTGTTACTACATTTTTAGTCATAAAATACAAACTTGGAATATTGGTAATTTTCAAATTTGTTCGAGAGAATATTTTCACGATCCCAACTTCGCAACAAAAAAAAATTTATATATATATATATATATATATATATATATATATATATATATATATATATATATATATATATATATATATATATATATATATATATATATATATATATATATATATATATATATATATATATATATATATATATATATATATATATATATATATATATATATATATACATATATATATATATATATAGACAGTGCCGCCGACTCCATGGGGCTTGAGGGGGCCCGAGCCACCTCAAAGTCGAGTTTCCAGGGTTATAATGTTGATCATATGACTCTAAAATGCTTATCTAATATATATATATATATATATATATATATATATATATATATATATATATATATATATATATATATATATATATATATATATATATATATATTATTATATACTTATTTGTATTTTTAGCAATAACATGTTACTTAAGTTTGAAAACCGACTTTATTGATCAGTTATATATATATATATATATATATATATATATATATATATATATATATATATATATATATATATATATATATATATATATATATATATATATATATATATATATATATATATATATATATATATATATATATATATATATATATATATATATCCTTCATTTCATTCGTAAAATCGCCTTTCATTGTTATTTAATTTATATAATACATTCAAAAAATATTGACATGCACATGCGCCGAGGGGTTTTATCATTCCTAGTGCTACGCAGTAGGGTGTCCTTCGTTTTTGTTATCCATCTAATTACTACGTTTATCCCAAAGTCATTTATTGTTACTACATTTTTAGTCATAAAATACAAACTTGGAATATTGGTAATTTTCAAATTTGTTCGAGAGAATATTTTCACGATCCCAACTTCGCAACAAAAAAAAATTTATATATATATATATATATATATATATATATATATATATATATATATATATATATATATATATATATATATATATATATATATATAATATATATATATATATATATATATATATATATATATATATATATATATATATATATATATATATATATACAGTGGCGCCTACTCCATGGTGCCTGAGGGGCCCGAGCCACCTCAAAGTCGAGTTTCCAGGTTATAATGTTGATCATATGGCTCTAAAATGCTTATCTAATATATATATATATATATATATATATATATATATATATATATATATTATATATATATATATTATTATATACTTATTTGTATTTTTAGCAATAACATGTTACTTAAGTTTGAAAACCGACTTTATTGATCAGTTATATATATATATATATATATATATATATAATATATATATATATATATATATATATATATATATATATAAGTGGCGCCTACTCCATGGTGCCTGAGGGGGCCCGAGCCACCTCAAAGTCGAGTTTCCATCAGGGTTATAATGTTGATCATATGACTCTAAAATGCTTATCTAATATATATATATATATATATATATATATATATATATATATATATATATATATATATATATATATATATATATATATTATTATATACTTATTTGTATTTTTAGCAATAACATGTTACTTAAGTTTGAAAACCGACTTTATTGATCAGTTAACATTTCGTCACAAAATTTGCAAATTGAAATTAATTCAGCGTTTATGAATTATAGAAAAATTTAAAAGTCAAAAAACTCTGTTTAATTTTTTGCGGCAGTCTTCAGTTCCTAATTAAGTGCTATTCAGTACAATATCAGCAGTCAGTTCTCCTAATTTTAGATGGTAAGGGAAACTACAGAAACCCTCATCCACATTATGGACAAAATAGGTTTTTAATTATTTGATTTAATGGGGAAATTATGAATGTTCGAAAAATTTAAAATTCAAAAATAGAAAACTATCTTTATTTAATTAAATTTTTGTGTGGCGGTGTCTGTCTTTAGTTAGGTGCTATTGCCTGCTATTCAGTCCAATATCAGCAGTCGGATCTGCTAATAGTTTTTAAACTTTAGTCAAGTGAATGCTAGATAAATCTCATTTTGCAACCTTTTCAGTCCGGAACATTGTTAAAATTGCCATAACATTGAATTTTGATGTATGCTTGTGAAAAAAAATCCAAAAGTTCTTCAAACTTTATAAATACTTCAGAAAAATATACCGAACAGTTGTATAAATTTGCAACCTTTTACTTTGACCGGAATATGTTTATATATATTTTTTAATTCGTGGTAATTTTTTCGAGCAAGATGGTTTCGAAATAATTACAAAAATTTTAAAACTTGGTTGCAAATTTAGAAAACATCTATTCTGATGGATTTGCAAATTTGCAACCTTGTACACGGTCCGGGACATTATGCAATTTGCAAAAATATAAATATCCAAAAATCATATTTTTGCAAATTGCATACAATTCCGGACCGCATACAGGGTTGCAAATTCGCAAATGCATCAGAATAGATGTTTTCTGAATTTGCAAGCAAATTTCAAAACTTTTGAAATTATTTAGAGACCATCTTGTACGAAAAAATAAAGGCGAATTAAAAAAATTATAAATAAACATGTTCCGGTCAACGTAAAAGGTTGCAAATTCATACAACTGTTCGGTATATTTTTCCGAAGTATCTGCCAATTTTGCAAAACTTTTGGAATTTTTTTTGTTCAGTTTATCGAAGAAAAAACGTTAATTTTGAGTAAAAAAATGTTCCGTACCATTAAATTGGTTGCAAATTTGATAGGTACTTGACATGAAATAATATATTTAATACGACTCCAAGTTTGCAGAACTTTTGGAGTTTTTTTCGCAAGAATTCAGCAAATATTCCTTTATTGCATTTTTAACAATGTTCCGGACTTCGGAAAAGGTTGCAAAATTTCATAGTTTGTTTTTATCTCTTTCCCGATCCTGCATTAAAGTTTGAAAACTTTTGGAATTATTTTCAATTGATTATCTAAAGTAAATTTTGAATTCTCAATTCAGTCAGATTCTATACCGACTGGCCTATAATCAGGGCCGGATTTACGAATTTGCCGCCCATGGGCCCAAAGCATTTCGCCGCCCCCGCCACCCAAACGCGACAATTTGCCATACCTAAAATAAAACTATTTGAACATCAATATCTTAAAAATAAATTTGAATAACATCTTACGAATGTCATAGCTTTATATAACCTCACTGACTATGATCTAGGAATAATGCTAATTACTACTTTGTTATGTGGAATATTTGCAGAGAATCTATGATTTCCATTTACACCTCAAGATATCGTTTTAACTGTTGAACTAAACATAATACAATTACTGTTATCATAATTAACGGAAAAATATGGATTAGAGAAAAAATTACATGTTTCGTCACTTGTTGCCGACAAGATTTAAAAAAAAATCAATTTCTTTTCTTTTCAACGTGAATTGTAACATCAGGAAATTAAGAAATCAAAAACGATTCAATGATAAAACTGTTTATTGAGAGCTAAAACATTCAATTCATAGTGAAACTTTTCGAAAAGTTTAATCTCAAGTTTTCAGATTTTTACGCCTAGTAGGTCAGTCAGTTTAGACATTGAAAATCGAAAATTTAACAATAATTTCAAAAGTTTTTGAACTTTGGTCAAGTGAATGCTACATAGAGAAAGGAACAAATCTCATTTTGCAACCTTTTTCGAAGTCTGGAACATTGTTAAAATTGCAATAATAATGAATTTTGCCTTATGCTTGTGAAAAAAATTCCAAAAGTTCTGCAAACTTGGAGTAATATTAAATATATTATTTCATATCGCGTATCAAATTTGCAACCAATTTAAGGGTACGGAACATTTTTTTATTCAAAATTAACGTTTTTCTTTGATAAACTGACCAAAAAAATTCCAAAAGTTCTGCAAACTTGACAGATACTTCGGAAAAATATACCGAACAGTTGTATAAATTTGCAACCTTTTACGTTGACCGGAACATGTTTATTTATAATTTTTTCAATTCGTGGTCATTTTTTCGGGCAAGATGGTCTCGAAATAATTACAAAAGTTTTGAAACTTGGTTGCAAATTCAGAAAATATCTATTCTGATGCATTTGCAACCTTGTACGCGGTCCGGAACTTTATGCAATTTGCAAAAATATGATTTTTGGATTTTTATATTTTTGCAAATTGCATAATGTTCCGGACCGCGTACAAGGTTGCAAATTTGCAAATGCATCAGAATAGATATTTTCCAAATTTTCAACCAAGTTTCAAAACTTTTGTAATTATTTCGAGGCCATCTTGCTCGAAAAAATTACCACGAATTGAAAAAATATAAATAAACATGTTCCGGTCAACGTAAAAGGTTGCAAATTTATACAACTGTTCAGTATATTTTTCCAAAGTATCTGTCAAGTTTGCAGAGCTTTTGAAATTTTTTTTTTCAGTTTATTAAAGAAAAACGTTAATTTTGAATAAAAAAAATTTTTCGTACCCTTAAATTGGTTGCAAATTTGATACGTGATATGAAATAATATATTTAATACTACTCCAAGTTTGCAGAACTTTTTGAATTTTTTTCACAAGCATAAGGCAAAATTCAATGTTATTGCAATTTTAACAATGTTCCGGACTTCGGAAAAGGTTGCAAAATTTCATAGTTTGTTTTTATCTCTTTCCCGGCCCTACGTCAAAGTTTGAAAACTTTTGGAATTATTGTCATTTGATTATCTAAATTGACTGGCCTATAGCTTTAATATTAGCGAACGTATCAATGACATCAGTCAAGCTTACACGTCAAGTCTTTTTCTCAAGTCTTTTTCTATGCTAAAACAGCAGAGTTAACTAATCTTTTCTGGCAAACAGTTGATCTTAAATTATTATGTACACGTGGAAGAGTAGAAAATGAACGTTCTGCTGCACAGTTGCTGGCTGGTGTACACAAAAACATCTTTAGAGCTACCCTACTTACAATTGGATATAAGTCCTGGAGATCTTTTGATAAAATATATCTGTTCAATTGTGACAGCGACATTTCGCTAATATAATTTTTTTTACTAATAAAAATTCGCAAAGTGCTTGATGAAAAAAGTTGAAACCAACGAAGAAACGCACCCCAACATTAACTCAATCCACATACCAAATTTCAATAGAAGCTTCAAATTTAATGATGCATTTAATACTAGGTATATACAACCATTGCATTTTGAACTTTGTACTAGAAATTGATTCTATCGTGATATTAATGGGAGATTTTCAGTTCAGTAGTCTAGGTGATCTTATAATTATTATTTTCCTGATTGCAATCAAGATTGTTGTTATATTATAAGATCAATATTTAATAGTGTTAATCCATATTACAATGGAGGATTTCGATTGTTTTGCTTCGTTTCTCCATCTCCAAGTTTGTCCTTGGATGCGCTGTTCTGATGAGGAACAAAAATTCCGAAACGAGTGTAAACAGCTGATTCCGTATGCGGGTTTATGATCCTAAAATGGGTAATACCTATATATATATATATATATATATATATATATATATATATATATATATATATATATATATATATATATATATATATATATATATATATATATATATATATATAATCAAGTGTAGTGATCCATCCTCTTTCAATGATCTGCGACCAATCACTATTCTACCTATTCTCTCCAAGGTGCTTGAAAAGATTGTTGCGCGCCAAATGAACAATTATATAGTTAGAGAAAGAATTTTGCCAACTATACAGTCTGGCTTTAGACCTGGTTACTCGACTAATACAGCCCTGTTAAAAGTTGTGAATGACATCAGTTGTGCCATGGATAGCAGTCTCGTTACTGTTTTGGTTCTGTTGGACCAAAGTCAAGCGTTTGACTTGGTTGATCATACCATTTTGTTATATAAGTTGAGAAAGCTAGGTCTTGATACATCAGCTCTTGAATGTTTCAATGGCTATTTGAGAGGACGAAAACAAGTAGTTCTGGTCAATGGTAGTTATTCAAAGTCTATCTCAGTCCCTCGTGGGGTTCCCCAGGGCAGCATTTTGGGCCCTCTGCTCTTCGCCTTGTATTCGTTGGATGTTTTGAATGTCTTTGCTAGCGGCCGTATCCACATGTATGCTGACGATATCCAAGTCTATCAATCATGCAAACCTTATAATCTTGCGGCAACAATTCAGACTATGAATCAAGAACTAGCACAATTGTCAGCTTGGTGCTCTAGAAATGGCCTTAAGCTTAACGCCTCTAAATCGAAAGCACTCCTTATAGGAGACAAATCCCTTCTGTTGAGGTCAGATTCGACTTGCAATGTGGTAGTGGGAGGTGCAGGGTTGGCATGGGAGACTTGTGCTAAAAATTTGGGGGTTTGGATGAACGAGGAGTTGTCATTTAGGCATCACGTTGCATCTATAAGGAAATCCAGTTATATGAGGTTGAAGGGACTACAGAGATTTAAATATGAACTGAATGAGGCAACTAAGTTCAGACTTGTTAGATCTCTGGTCTTCCCTTTATTCGATTACTGCTGTCCGGTGTACTTTGGTTTGCTGACAAAGAAAGAAAAATATAATCTGGCCAAAGTTCAGAATTCATGTCTTCGATTTGTAAGTTGTATTCCCTACAAAAGTCATATCACGCCCTACCGTAGTAAACTTGAAGAGATCACATTCGCACAGAGGGCAGAGTATTTACTGGCTGGTTTTCTTGCCAGATTGATTGCCAGTGAAACTCTTGAATATCTTTTCAATAGATTGGAATTGCGTGGGTCAGCTCATCAGGTGAATATACGCCAGGCTGGTAATTACAGCGTTCCTCGGCATAGAACATCCAAATTTGAGGGTTGCTTTGATTATATGGCCCCCTCATACGTTAAATAAGTATAAGGCTCTGTTTGAAGCTGATATCTCAATAAGTTCGTTTAAGAAAAAATTGTATAATCGGTTGAGAGAGGATAGTTTTGGTTTTGGTTAAGTTTTAAGTTTTAGTTAAGTTTTTGTTAGATTAGAATAAGTATATTGAAATAAGTAAGTATATTCTTTGAATATTGTTGAGTTGTGTTTATTCGTAACTTAAGGCTTCTTATTTCTTACTAGGGAAAGATTTGTTAAATTTTTGATTGTTTTTTGATTGTTGGGCTCAAAGACGAAAATCACTCAAAAATGTGGACTTATTTGAATAAATTCAGGGTAAGGCGAATCACACATCAATCTCAAATCAGCACGTGACGTTTAATCTATTATTGTTTATTGTGCAAGAAAAAGATGCAGTACAAGGTGTACAATAAACAGCTACTATGATGTTTTAAAGAAGTTTCAGGTTGGATTGAACACAAACCCATAACACTCACGTGCAGTGATTCATTTGTTTTTGTTCGATGAGTCCAACATAAGAAGTTAAAAATCCCTAGATCTTGATCAGAATCGATTCGTACAATTGAACTATATTGTTCAATGCTGCCACATGTGAGATGTAAAAAGTCGTGTTACTGAACATGGCAGGCAGGCTTTTCATAATTTAAAAATATAAGGATACGTTCGATTGACACCAAACGTGCTTTCCGTCGACTGAAAAATCAAACTTCAAAGAATAGAAAATTCTATACTGAAGGCTTTTCTGTGAAGAACATCTAATGGAAAAAATTTTCAAATTTCGGGATTTCGGGGGGGGGCCCGGGCCCCTCCCCTGGATACGTGCCTGAGTGGAAGATTAGCTTGGCTAAACTCCTTCCATTTGTAAGCCTAGATGTAAGGCAATTACAATAAACTTATTATTATTATTATATATATATATATATATATATATATATATATATATATTTATATATATATAAATATATATATATATATATATATATATATATATATAGGGTGTAAAAAAACAAAGTTTCAATATTTCGGGAGCTGATTAAAGACCTCAAAGTAAATAAAAGATTTCATATAAACATGGGTCCGCAAATGAGCCGTTTTGGATATATAACCAAATACGATATTCGATTTATTTTCATCTTTCAGACATCTTGTTTACTGAACTTACAATTAATAGCTATTTATGTACACAAGTACTACAAGTTGCGAAATGAATGTGTTTTAAGCACGGGACGAACAGGACGAGTGCTTAAAACACTCTTTTCGCAACGAATTTCATACAAGATTTTTTGTGAAAGCGGAGAATTCGATTTTTTCATGCGTTTATTTATGTGTGAGCTGGTAATCTGTTTCTAAGGCATTGTTTAAGCATTGTTTAATGTTATGGTTCTGTCATTTTGAAACGTCGCGGTATTTCCTACAAAGTTTTGGAAAAAAAATCGTCAAAAAATGAGTGATAATGACGAGCCTTTGGATATTGAACAAGCTGCTGAAACTGCGTTATGCATGTTGGTGCCCGAAAAATCGAAAACATTATACGAGACCACCTACAACAACTTTGAAACCTGGGTTTTACAGAAAAGGTATTGCTAGCCTATTTCCTGAAGTTATCCACTACCTTAAGGCCATCAAGTTTGTGGAGTAAATATTCGATGATCCGCACCATGATTTACCCGAACAAGTAATTTACTTATTCCGACAACTAACACTTGCATTGCTCTTAGAGGAGAGACAAGTTGGATGCTTCTAGTATTCACTTTATTAATAATTTACATAATTGTACCTTTAAGATTTATAATAAATAAATATTGTCATTGTTTTTAACGTTTCATTTTTTACTTTCAGGCACTAGTGCCTAAAAGAATGTCATTTCGAAACTAATAAATATCGAAAACTGTCCGTTTCGAAACGCTTTCACAAAAAATGTTTTTCAGTCGGTTGTTGAAAAAAAAATCACAGCTGGCATCAAACATTTGCTTTTCATATGATATGACATTTACGTACTTCTATTGAGTAATTTGCATCCGATTCGAGTTTTTTAATTTCTTTCACTTGATTGTTAAGAAAAAGTTATTATTCCTGAATTTGAAATGAGTGATATGCTTCTCATGTATGGCCGCGCCAACGGAAGTGGTCCTGAAGCACGTCGCCTTTATGCAGAGGCTTATCCCGATCGTCAACTTTCCTTCTCATGTGACGTTCAATCAAGTTTTTAGACGATTGAGGGAAACTGCATTGAAATGGACGGTGGTCATATGGAACACCTTCTGTAAAACACTAGAAATCAAAAATAAATCGGATATTTATCGTATTTGGTTGCTACTAGTTAATATTTTGAAAACCGAAAATCGCTCATATCTCCAAAACTGTTCATTTGCGGACCCATGTTTTTATGAAACTTATTTTAAGGTCTATAAACAGCTCTCAAAGTATTGACATATTGTTTTTTAACGCCCTGTATATATATATATATATATATATATATATATATATATATATATATATATATATATATATATATATATATATATATATATATATATATATATATATATATATATATATATATATATATATATATATATATATAATATATATATATATACATATATATATATATATATATATATAAATATATATATAAATATATATATATATATATACATATATATATATAAATATATATATATATATATATATATATATATATATATATATATATATATATATATATATATATATATATATATATATATATAGGCAACTGAATTTAACTTAATCCGATTTTTCAAAATTTGGTTTTGAATTATATATATATATATATATATATATATATATATATATATATATATATATATATATATCTATATATATATATATATATATATATATATATATATATATATATATATATATATATATATATATATATATATATATATATATATAGGCAACTGAATTTAACTTAATCCGATTTTTCAAAATTTGGTTTTGAATTTATAATTTCGAACAAGAAACCTTCCACAGTTTGAATTCCTAATAACGCATTACTGATGAATTAATGCCTTATCCAAACTTTAAGTTCGAAAGAAGATAATTCGAGAAGTTATCGCTATTAAATAAATTGAAAACTAAAATAGGATTTCTCAACTTTCATTACTACACTAGTAAGCCTCGGACGTAGGTACTGTTGTGCAGTCATTGAAGCTTTTTAGCTCAGAAATTTTTTACTATTAACCGATTTACATGAAGTTTTGGAATTAGACTTATCTTACCCTTAGCTTCAAAAGTGATACCGACCCGAACTCCGTTTTCACCCTGGGGGTGGTGGAAATTTTTTTCAAAATAGCATCGGATATCGATAGAAGACCTAATTTTATGCAAAAAATGATTCATAAAGTTTTTTCAGAAACCCAATACTTTTCAAGTTATTGGCGATTGAAAATTCGGAATTTTCCCACGATTTTCAACGGTTTTTTGCAAATATCTCCAAAAATATGAATTTTAACGATAATATTATGAACAAAATTGTAGCAGGTAAAAAAATGAACAAATTGGTTTTTTATAGAGTGTTCTAAGTGCAATATTAAGCGAGATATTGAAGATCAAAGCCGTTTTTTATTTTGTCTGAAATTTAATCGATGCATACTATTGAAAAAGGATTTTATAATGCTTGAAATAAGCTTTAAAATGAGCACTGTTGAAAGTCTTTTACACGTAAAATGAGTGAGTTGTAATGAAAAAAAGAGAAAGATCTGATGGTTTTTTTTTTAATCAATGGGTTTCATAAGTGCCATTTCCACCAAAATTAAAATTAATCGTATACCGTATAGAATTAACTTTAATATAAAGAGTTTGATGGATTCTAGCAGTTTGGCTGCTTTGGAACACATATTTTTCGAAAAAATCACGATTTTAAGAAAAAAAAAATTTCGAATTTTTAAAAAACCACCTTCTTTTCATACTATCTCAGAAATAATGAAAGATACGTGAAAAAGTGTAATAATAAAAAATGTAGGTTTTTTTTGACAATTTGGTTTTTGCTTTCCCTGTCACTCGAAAATTGACGAAGATATGATCGTTTAAAGACCGCGCGGTTGCGCAATCACAGTCTCTCTCGAGCCCTTTGACCCTTCATCGTTTCAAAATAAAAGGTTTTTCACTACATATCGTAATGAAAAAAGGTTTTAGCTCTTTTAATTACCTTTAAAATGGTTTTTTACAAGTCGTGATAGCTTCAAAACTGAAGGTGTTATGGCCCAAAAATTATCGTATTTTTTTCTACTTCGTAAACTAAACATTAATAAACTGAAAATTCCGAATTTTCAATTGCCAATAACTTGAAAACTATTGGGTTTCTGAAAAAACTTTATGAAACATTCTTTGCTTAAAATTAGGTATTCTATCGATATCCGAGGTTATTTTGGAGAAAAAAATTTCCACCACTGAAAAGGAGTGGCAACCACCCCCAGGGTGGAAACGGAGTTTGGGTCAATATCACTTTTGAAGTTAAGGGTAATATAAGCCTAATTCCAAAATTTCATTTAAATCGGTTCATAGTAAAAAATGTTGGAGGTAAAAACCTATTTTAACTGGGTATGAACGTATCATGTTCACGACACGTGGATTAATACAGGTCTATATATTAATTTCAAATAAAAACGAAGGAAACATAGTCTTTTGTTGTTTTGTTATCAGTTATTAAAAATTGAGTAGGCATTCGTTTTATCGTGTACCGTGTAGGTATTATACAATTCTCATAATAATTTGTATAGCTCCTATTTTCACTGCTATAGTAATCTGCTCAATGAGAAAAGTTATCGTTAAATTCAACAATATTCTCTGTTTTTTCTGTTCATCATTATGTATATGTATATATATATATATATATATATATATATATATATATATATATATATATATATATATATATATATATATATACACTACCACAGGATTGGAACACCGTGATAGTCATACTGATATATAAGAAAGGTGATCCAAGCAACCTAGAAAACTATAGACCAATCAGCCTGCTATCACAGATCTACAAGCTTTTTATGAGAATAATAGCAAACCGCCTTGAATGCAAACTTGACGCATACCAACCCTATGAGCAGGCGGGCTGGGATATAACATCCCAATATGGGTCGCCTTAATAGACTTTAGAAAGGCCTTCGACACAGTTGAATTTTGGGCAATTATCAGGTCAATGAAAAATGCAAGAATAGACCAACGATATATTAACATTATACAGACACTAAATGACCGCTCAAAATTGAAAGTAAGGCTATATGAAGACACTGAGGAAATCATAATTAAAAGAGGCGTTAGACAAGGAGACATTGTGTCACCCAAATTGTTTACACTGGTGCTAGAGGACGTTTTCAAGAGCCCACACTGAGAAGACAGAGGAATTAATATATCGGGAGAAAAACTAAGTAATCTAAGATTTGCTGATGACATTGCCATTTTTGCCCCAAACAGTGAAGAATTAGAACACATGCTTATAGAACTACAACAAGAAGCAAGAAAAGTAGGCCTGGAAATGAATATTTCTAAAACCAAATTCATGACAAACCAACGGACAAACATAGAGAGTATAAATGTGCTAGGACAACAGGTAAAGAAAGTGAACTCTTATGTCTACCTAGGTCAAGAAATAACATTGGGTAAAACTAATCAAGAACTTGAAATTAACCATAGAATACATCTAGGATGGGCGGCCTACGGGAAGATGCGACACGTCTTCAACTCCAACCTACCCCTCAAACTAAAAACGAAGGTTTACATGGAATGCATTCTCCCAGTAACAACCTACGGATGTGAAACATGGGTACTAACAAAGAAAATCTTAAATAAATTGAAGATACACCAAAGATCAATAGAACGAAAAATGATAGGAATAACGCTTAAAGATCATAAAACCAATGAGTGGATAAGAAACAGAACCAAGGTCGAAGATATAGTGAGGCGAATAGGTAGTCTTAAATGGAACTGGGCCGGACATGTTGCCCGAAATACAACCAACTGGAGCGGAAAAACAACAAGATGGAGACCTTGGGGGGAGAAAAGAAGCACCGGCAGACCACAACAAAGATGGTATGATGACATCAAAAGAACAGCCGGACTTAACTGGTACCAAGTGGCACAGAACAGGGAAAACTGGAAAAATATGAGAGAGGCCTATATCCAAAGGATAGAAAACGGCTAGAAGAGAAAGAAGAGATATACACTATTGGACAAAAGTAGAGCAACAAAGTGCGTTTATTTCTTTGAATTGAAATAGTAATTTATTATTATTGTAATCCTCAGCTAATTTTAATGAAATACTATCTCCATAGTATAAGTAAAATACTACAATATTTTCAACAAGTTCAAACAAAATGGAGGGAGAGAAATATTTATAATTATAAAAATCGATGAAATGATGTGCGACAAAAGTAAAGCAACAAATTGTGTCAACAGTGTTCTATTTTATATATTACGATAAAAAAAACATTAAACACATTTAATTATTACAATGGCTATAGGTTTTATGTTAATAGTTAATAAAATATCCATTATTATTTATTACTTGCCGGCAACGTCGCGGCATTGACACATCAATTTTTTAACAGTGTCTTCGGGAAGGTTTGTCCAAACTTCATTGATTTTATTCACCAACGATTGTTTATTTGTAAATAATTGTGTACGAATTCCACGTTAAACTTCTTCCTATAGATTTTCAATGGGGTTGAGGTCTGGTAATTGTGCTGGTCACTGAAAAACCCGAACGTTATTCTCTTGAAACAATTCGTGATCCCATTTGGATCGTTATCCTGTTGGATATCTCTATAGACAAATCGATCCATAGTGTCATTAATGAAGTTTAATGGACATACCGCATTCCATGGGAAACAACACCATAGAAAACACTGCCTTTACAATGTTTAACTGTGGGTGTAACGTATTTGGGATTAAACCTTGTGTTGATTGGCCATCATAGACGCTTCATTCCATCAGAATTAAAAATTGTATAACGCGTTTAATCGCTGAATGAAACTTTTTTCCACTCGTGTACCGTCCAATTTAAATCTCGACGTGCAAATTCAAGCCTAGCCACTCTATTTCTTGCCGAAATAAGCGGCTTTTTAGCTGGTCGTCTGCTAAATAACTTTGCTTCTACCAACCTTCTTTGAACTGTCCGTGCACTATTATTTCGGGAATTTCAGCAATAATTGTAGGTGCAGACATCCAGGGATCGTTTTAAGAAATTCTTTTAATGCGTCTATCTGTCGAAATAGTTGTTTTTCTTGGCCTTTTCGGTGATTTTCTAAATGTCCCCTTTCATAATAGTATGAAATTATTTTGGATATACTGTATCTGTGTAAAACAATCCATCTTGAAATTGTGACTTGTAATGTGCCTTCCAAGTGTGAAGTCACTACTCTCTGCTTTAATTCTTTCGAAATTGAAATACCTCTTGGCATGACTAATCCAACACAGAAATATTAATTCAACATAAAATAAATATTTTAACCTTCACTTTCACTAAAACCTTTATTTTTTAAGAAAATATTGAAATTTTGCTCTACTTTTGACGCGTTACAATACTGTATTTCAAAGTTTATGTCAAATTCATTTGTTTGGATTGTTGGAAAAAGCTGTTGTCGCCGATAATAGCTGCCTACTTTGATATTTAAGACACCAAATTTTTAAATACGATATCTTGCATTTGATATTATAAAATCGAGATTTATTTCATTTTTCATTTTCAAGTGTTGCTTCACTTTTGTCCGATAGTGTATATAGTTACATTTTGGCCTCCATCAGAACTGAGGAGCTGCTGGAATCTGGTATCTGAAGTTGTCCTTGATGACGAACAAAACTATCAAAAATTTGGATAAATTCAGTCAAAATTATGGAATATTCATACTTTGGGTAAGGGATATATCTGAAATTCAGCCTTCTAGGGTCCTTTGGAGGGAGAATGGAGTTAATCAAGATTCTTGCTCCTCCAAATTAAGTTAAGGGGTAGAAAATTTGTACGAGGATGAATTCGATGATGAGGAATTGCCATTTAGTGGTATAAACATTTTTCTCTGACGAGCGTGATTTTTATGTATTTTATATGTATTTTTTGTTTTTTCGTTGTTTCTTAAGTTAGGTAAGGTATTAATGACGACTTTTTTAACTTCAGTTCTTAATGTTGAAGTTTGATTTCACAGACGTCATTTTGTTTTTTCTTTTTTGTCTTGCCGTGAGCGTACAAAAAAGTACACTTTTTTGTACGCTCACGGCAATTTCAAGAACGTCGGGAGGCGTACAATTGGGTTTCGAATCCGACATAATGTAATATATGAGAAAAATTGTATATATTTTACTACAACAAGCTATTTCTTAATACTCGGGAACTTACAAAAAACGCGAAGTCCTATAAAGCGTAAATACGTGACTTTAAATGTTTCTGACAATTATTTTGTTGAATTATCAAATTTGTGTTGCCTTGACACCTACAAAACCAGTAAGCAAAGCAATCTAGCTTTACGTTTTTTTACATTTAATCCCTTTTACCGATTTCACCAACGAGATGTGAGGAAGTTCCTAACTAAGTAATTCCTACGATAGGAAATACCTAAATCCGCGTTACTTACCTAAATCGGATTTCACCAACCTAAGAAATTCTTAGTTAAGAAATACCTTGTTAAAAACTTGATTTGGAAAGTTTTGTACATATACCTGGTACCACTGTTTAATACTAGACTGTAAATTTGACAAAGGATAGTAAGAAGAGAAAAAATGATAGAAATATAACAATTTTATTATATCAATTTGAGGTTAAGCATTTCCTAAATACTCTAGGCAGACCTAACGTTAGGTATTTCCTATCGTCCTTAGGAAACGTACACAAACTACGTGACCTATTTTTTTACAACTTTTAACGCGCAATTTTGAATTACTAATGGTTTCTAGATGAAAAAACTGTATGACAACACCTGTCAGCGCAGTTTTCTCGAGTTACCCGCGGCAAAAGTTGACAGCTGTTGTCATCAGTATGTTTTGTAAACTATGTGTATGCAGAATAATCTGTTACTCATGAAATAGTCTTGTCAAATACCATTCGGGCATCTAATTTTTCCTGTAATTTTCTTACTGCATCCTGACTCTCACGATGTAATCAGTTAATTCATATTATGACAGAAAGAAATGGACAAGCTCTGCCAAAGATGACACCTGCCCACATGGAATACATATAAAAAACGCAAAAGGTAATGTAGTAAGATATTATTCTCGTAAGTAATATCATAAGGGCATCTAATTTTTCCGAACAAAATCGAAAAAACACGTTGCTGAGTAATATTTTAACAAGATGCATGAGTACTGGTGGCAACAAGAATCCGAGTCGATGACGAGGATTTTTGCACCTGCACGAATGCTTTTTGTTAAAAAATTAACTGATTACATAATAAAAGTCAGGATGTAGTAAGAAAATCACGAGAAATATGATATTTCAGAGAGCTTTATATAAAGTAATAATAGTTTCAGTGGCGTAGGTAGGGGGGGGGGATTAAGGGGATCAATCCCCCCCCCCCATGAGCCTACGAAAATTATAATGGAATTGAATAAAAGTCATCGTATCTACGTATATAAGTATACATGAAATTTATCAACAACTCTTGTGCCATTATAAATGTGCAATTATATAAAAATCATCTGGATATATTTTTGTGACGGCTGTGCAATTGATTATTGTATAATTTTCAAGCTTCGAGCAGGCCTATCAATTAGGAGTCACGAAAAGGACGCTCGCTATAATTATGGATACATCGAGCACATGTAAACTAAATACTCATAATTTTAACATTATAATAAATCAAGAAATTGAATCGTTTCTCTAATTTTAGTGAAGTAACTAGTAGTTTTGAGAATATTTTATTCAATGTTTTATTAGTGCGTTTAATTTGTCACTATGAGCAAAAAACGTGTTTGAAAAGTTCAAATGGCTCTAATGGAAAATTTTTACTTCGAAACGAAGAAGTCAACCAAAATCTCCTCGCGGTTCTTCTCTTTCTAAATTGTATTCGATACCTAGCTACTATTAAACAAAACTGCTCTAGCTTTTGATTAATGTTGTAGTATATCTGAAGCTCCAGCAGTTTTGTTTAATAGTGTAGTATAAAATTTAGAAAGGGAAGAAGTGCAAGAAGGTTTTGGTTGACTTCTCCCTTAGTAAATAAAATTTTCCATTTCAGCCATTTGAGCTCTATTAAACACGTTTTTTGGTCCTAGTGACCGATTAAACTCCCTGTTTACATTTGAGTAGCGTGACTTCTGCTCATAGAAAATTTGAATCAATATTTAATACTTCGAATATTTTTTAATGTAGGGTAGCAAAATATGAGCTTCCTAAAAAATAGGTCTAACTGTTGGCTTCAATTGTTAATTTAATTACTCCTTAATATTTTATCGAGTCAGTAAACATTTCGTGTGATGGTGTTCAATCCATTTATGGACTTCTACATCATGGATCTTGGAGAAAGATTTACTAATCACGAAAATATATTAGAAGGATTTTCGATGCTTTTCAAGCATGATTCATACGAAACTGATAAATTCATCAAAACTAATTTATCAAAAATTTCTCACTGCCACACCTGCTGTTCTCCTATTTAATTCGTAGACGCGAGGTTAGGCTTAAAAATTCATTGAAAGAGCTGGATGATTGCCTAGAAATTTTTTTTTCCGAATATCATTATGTTGCTCAGAATATTTGCTACGTTGCCGGTATCGACGTTTGAAGCAAATAAAAACGATTCCAACGAGCACGATAAGAGAAATGGACTCTTGATGACCCTTCTGACTATATAAAATTCATTGCAAATTAAAAACTCATATTTGTCTCATTGTTTGTTATTGAATGGTTTGGCTGCTCTGGTTATTCATCGTGACATTGGAATCACAGCTGACGAATTCATGAATTAATTGTCAAGAAAACGCCGATATCTCGATTTTCTGCTACCCGATGAATATTTTCAATGATAGGTATATCCAATTTAATATAATTCAATTGTTAATTTTTTGCAATTGAATATATGAAAATAATAATAAATAAAATTTTGTCGATTATTTTGTACATCATGAAAGATTATTTTCAACAAAAATAGAACCTTAGAAGAAAAACCTATGTAATTTCATACTTAGTCATATCCCCCCCATCGCGAAAAACTATCTACGCCACTGAATAGTTGTGTTATTGCATCTGAGGTATATTTCAATAGCTATCCAGATCCAGAAAGAAGACAACCTTATGAAGCTGTTTTGAAGAGATTAAAAATAAATCTAATTAATTGCGGATCATTCAACAAGCCAAGACCAAGAAATTAGATATGTACATCTAATTTTATAAGACATTGACAACTATGAAAAAATAATACAAATTACAATAAAACTCATGCTCTTTATAGTTGATATAAATTACATATCTTTATAACATTCTATACTGCTTTATGCATATATACAATATGAATATTTGAAATGGAATTCAAAGTCTATAAAGTCTATTAGTCCAGTCAATGATCATTTTCTCATGTATTTATCCAATACAGCACCGATTTTCATAAAAGTTTGGATTTAGGTTCTAGTTACCATCTTTTTCAAAGATGGGGGTTGCCTTTTCCCTGGGGGTGGATATCCCCATTTCATTGAAAATGAGTGCGGAAATCGATAAATTGACTAATTCTAAGCAATATGCATTTTATCGAAAAACCTGTAGAAAGCGAAATTATAGCTTATAAAAAAATGAAGAAAATCGTGTATTCATAATGTATGCAGACCCAATACAAACGGAATTATTGCTTGTTGATGGTTGATTGGTATTTTCAAACTCCAAAATCGAGAGTTTGTACGTACAATAACCAAAAACCAATGCATTTTTCGGGGAAAACTCATAGAACTTTTTTTTAAAGTCCGTTGAAAAAACCTTTATTTTTGTTTTCATTAAAAGTTTCTTGCATCAAAACTAAGCGAGTTATGAAGAGAATAATATCGATTCCTATTTCTTTGTTGGAAAAAAATAGTGAAAATCTCACCTTCTGTTCCACCACATTTGAAAAAAATCGTAGCCACTTTACAATTCACTTTATTCATGTTCATATAATACGTTCTGACTGTTTTACCAGTTTGAAATACTTGTTTTTGAAAAAAATTCAGCTTGAAGAGAGAAAATCATTTTCGTAATTTAGCGAAAAATTACTTTTTCTTCAGAATAACTCAATAACTATTAATGATACGCAAAATTTTTATAGTACAAAATTGTAGGTTTTTGTTTTGAAAATGTTGGCGTTTTATTTTTTGATTAAGATATGGCCATTTAAAGCTTGCGTGTGTTGGCGCAAGGTACCTTTTTTGAGCTCTTCTCATGAACCTTTTTAAAAATAAGATCTGAAAAAAAATGTACCTATTTAAATAGGCTTATAGCTCCTAAAAAAAACCTACAAAATGCTTTTTTGAAGGATTTGATTGCTTAAAAACTAAGCGAGTTATGGGGAAAAATCAAAAGCACTTTTTTGTAGAAATAAGAATATTATATATTAGTATATTTATGAATACACACAGTGGGTATATTTTAGTCCTAGTTGAACTTTCACTTATATATAGGTATATATATATATATATATATATATATATATATATATATATATATATATATATATATATATATATATATATATATATATATAGTTTCCCCCGAAAAAACCATACCACAGCCAACCATTATTTCCATTTGAAAAAATACATTTCTAGTCCACAACTCAAAATTGCACTTTTTTTAGATTTAAAAATGCCACTGTATTATACAGAAAAAAGTCCCTAAAGAATATAAAAGTTATTATCTGGTAACTTCACCAACAACCATGAATAAAATTTACTAAAACAAAAGTCTTTTTTTCTTTTATTCACATTTATCTTTCATCTCAATCATCTTCAACGAACACGTTGTGAGAGGACATTGACTACGTGACAAAAACCTAACCCCTACCCCCGCCCCTGTGACCAATCGTAGTATTTTGAAAAAACCCCTCCCCCCCTGAACTGGTCACGTAGTTTGGGTATGTTACCTTAGGCATTACTTAACGCGTGGTGAAACGCAAATTGCACTTAGGAATTCCTGAATCCGATTTAAGTATTGCCTAACTTTAGGAATTAGTTGGTGAAATCGGGCATTTTTTATTAGACTCGCCACAAATAGTGTCACTTTTACTCCTAATAATAGTATATTATTTCATAAGGAGAAGTGTCACTTTTCATGGCGAGCTTGAGCTTACCCGCCGAACGCAGTGAGGGGGGTAATTGAAAGCGAGCCATGAAAAGTCACTTCTACTACGAATGAAATATGTTATTTTATTTTCAAACGTTTTGAAATTCATAAAAATCTGAATATCCATTTTTGGATTGATTCACATTTACGCACATAATTCTATCCACTTACGATCGTTATGAATTATGGAACATTTGCCTAATTACAGTTGCCACGCAAAATTGATTCTGACAGATATAAAGTAAAATAATTGATAGTTATAATTCGCAACCTGGTGAGAAGTGATTGAAAGTGAAAATGACGTTTGTATTGGAGAATTTTTTGTTCATGGTTATTGGTTACCAATTCATCTTTTGCATAGTAACACTTTTCCTGCCGCCGGCCGGAAAAGTGTTGCATAGCAACACTTCTCCTCCTTGGCGGAGAAATAGAACTATTCGATGAGAGTACGGTCTTAGATCGCAGCGCGACAGTACACCGACCTGATAGGATCTATGCGCCTTCATACTAACAAAACGAAATGCGCAAGCAGTGTTGCCGGACTTACGTAACTTTCCTAAGGCAGCAAAATGTTCAAATATTCAGGTTCTTCAGGTTATGTTGTTATGTTTGTTATGAAAAGGAAAACAACGTATAGATCAGTCAGGAGAAAAACATATGTTTTCACAATATACTTAGATATTAGTAGAACTGATGAAATGGATGGAAACAAATGGTATTACCTTGGTATATAGTTTGTGGAAACTATAAGTCAATATTGGGTGAATTGTGGAAATTATATAAACATAAATGAAAAAGGAGAATTCTGTGATGATATGAAAAATATCATAAATTATGTTTTCTTAATGTATATGTTATGAGAACTGATGCAATGCATGGAATCAAATGGTAATCAACTCGAATAGTAGCAGCAACTATAAGTAAAGGTTGGGTGTTAACTTGAAATTATATAAACGAACAAGGAGAATTCTGAATCAGTATCGTGCAAGAATGAAGAACACTATGTATTGTAAAAGTAAATCAATAAATGCAAGTAGTGTAAACAACACCGAATTTAAATATGTATTCAAAGAGATGGAATATTACAATCTCTTCACTTACCTAAGAAGTATTTGAAATGTAAAAGATGTTCTTGAAGCATTAAGTGATAGTTCTGAACTTTCATTTAAGAAATCCGTTATATGGTAATCTAAAGGCCCATACTGTTAATGTTGCAAGAGTAAATTACAGTATGTATTTTAATGAAAAGAATAAATAAACCCAATTAGTTCAAATTACTAAAACTATTCTAAGGAGTTACCATTAAGAATACTAATATTTGTAGCATTATTAATGCCTTCTTGAAACATAGAAACAATCATAAAGGTTGAAATATTCAGTTTATCAAAAGAAAGAAATATGATACTGAAACTGTTTAATAGTACCATATTCATTTCTTCAATTTGCTAATTGTATAGCTAATATTTAATATCATTATATGAAACAGATATATTTAACTGGACAATAGTGAGAGTCAAATTTAAAAATTACTTTGGAGAATATTTGTAATAAAATGTTTGTGAATATTTACAGTGTGAGAAAATTGTTATACTTCACCCACAACTTAATATAGTATATAGTTATACAGCTTCATATTAATGCATGTATAAATGTCTGATATATAATTCATTTCTATTAATAATTATTGTAACATCCTCCAACGCCAAACTAATGAAACAGAAAGTGATTATATATATATATAGGTATATATATATATATATATATATATATATATATATATATATATATATATATATATATATATATATATATATATATATATATATATAAACATCTATTCTTAAACTAGATAACCATATGATTCAATTTCTACTTCACATAACAAATGAAACGAATATATATTAATGCTTCAATTGAAAATATGCAAATCAGTTTTTATTTGTTTCAAATATTCAGTGTTTTACACCCTGAAGAAATTAATTCTTTGTATTCCAATTATGGTGTCAAAGTGAATATAAAGATTCACAAACTGTAGGTCCTCTTAGCTGCATGTGGAAAATAAAGAAATGGGATTTAAGTTCATTTATAAACACTTAATCTCAAAATCATATTTTGTTTCAAATGTTCAGTGCATCACAGTAAACAATAAATCAAATATGATAAATATTACATGACTAAAATGAGTAAACTTTAACAAAAATAATTAATCATTTCCTAATATACAATGACCATCCTTGATAATGGATAAGCATAATGAAACATATATTTCGAGTAAAAATACCAATTTTAGTGGAATCAAGCCAAGTGTTCGACTATAGTCGATTTTTAATTTTTTAAAAAAGACAGAGACCAACTGGCCAACAACTTACCAAACTATGTAAACCAAATTCTGCAAAATGAAACTGTTTCTAAACTGTGTGGCAGGTTGATTGAAGAACCTGACTTACTAAAATTTATATAAAAATTCACAAGGAGAATACACATAAATTTAAAATTGGATGATGATGCCAAAAAACAATGCTAATGATATAATTTTAATCTCAGTAGAAGTTATAAAATATATAAATACATATTGATTCAAAGAACATGTCGCAGATTCTTGTACAGGAGAATATAGTGAAGTACCTAATTCATATTACAAATTAGAATAGAAATTAACATTTAATAGCAAATTCACATTCTTATCGTAACTATTAAATATCAAAATTCATTATCAATATGAAGGAATAGTATCGTTCTATCACAACACTGAAAGCTTCTTCTGAAGATATAGAATATAATGTATCCATGTACTGTATACTGGATGTCAGAGAATTTCATCATGAATTAGGGTTAATGGTACCCCTAATTATTATCCTTCATCTTCCTCTTCGATTTCCTAATGCTTCCAAGGATTCAAGAAGAAAATTGAAAAAATGGGAGGAACACCTTGTCTATATAATTCCAATTCTTAATTAACAAACATAATACCATAAAATAAGAAATTGAAGAAATGCACTTAGTGTTTATTTTCCTTATTCCGAGAAACAATAACCTCAATCTGCCTCTTTTTCATCATCATAGAGCAGGTCACTTATTTAATCCTCACTTGCTTACCAACTGTAATTTAACCAGCTTCCATATGCACGAAAATATTCTTTGAGTAATATGAGGGCTTCAGTAATTTATGAATTGCTATTCTAATACATGTGTTCCTCATTACTGTTCTCTTGTATATTTTCATATTTCACTATTAAAATGTATTTCTAAAGTGGCAGTTCGTTTTGAAAACCTTCACGATACTAAAAATGAGATATCATTTCAGCAGTAAGTATATTTATTTTATTATAAGAGAAAATACTTTCAAAGCCGGTTTTACCTTGTTTATACATACATGCATATATATATATATATATATATATATATATATATATATATATATATATATATATATATATATATATATATATATATATATATATATATATATATATATATATATATATATATATATATATATATATATATATATATATATATCTTCTTCATTGACTCGACAGCCCTTTGTGGGCCAAGGCCTTCTTCAGAATCTTCTTCCATTCCGATCTTTCTTTGGAAATCGACCTCCAGTTTCTGACCTTCAATGCTCCAAAATCCTCGTCGACACAGTCAATCCTTCTAAGTTTGGGCCTCCCTCTAGCCCTGGTGCCGATTGGTTTAAAGTGAAAAACTCTTGATGTCAACGAGTCGGGGTTCATTTTACACAGGTGCCCGGCAAATTTCATTCGGTTGACTTTTATGTAGTTGATGATATTTGCCTCTCTATACATCTCATACAGTTCGCTGTTGTATCTGTGCCTCCATGCACCATTGATGTTCACTGCACCCATAATCTTCCTCAAAACCTTTCTTTCAAAGATAGCCAGTCGATTTTCGTGCGATTTTGTCATGGCCCAGGTTTCTGAGCCATAAGTAATCACTGGTCTTATAATGGTTTGATAAAGCAATATCTTTGTTTTTCTTTTAACCAGCTTGGAACGCAGGAAATTTCTCAACCCATTAAGACAGCGATTAGCAGCGACAGTGCGTTGTTTTATCTCAGTATCCAAACTGCTCTGGGCGTTTACATTCGAGCCGAGATAATTGAAGCCATCTACACGTTCAAATTTACTATTTTCAATTTCCAGGAAATTTAGGCTTTCTGTTGTCTTGCAGACAGGCATATATTTTATTTTGCTTTCATTAACGCTTAAGTGTATTTTTGTTGCGGATCTTTCAATGGCAGTAAATGCATCCGTCAATGCCTTCTTGGTTCTTGCAATAATAACAATGTCATCAGCATATGCAAGAAGTTGGACTGATTTAGTGAAGATGGTTCCTCTGGTATTAATACCAGAATCTCGAATCGACCACTCCAAGGCCAAATTAAAAAGGAGACATGCAAATGCATCACCCTGCCGTACGCCATTTTTAACTTCAAAATATTCTGTTAAGTTTCCGGGTAATTTAACACAAGAGTGGGTTTGACTTAAAGTTATTTTTATGAGTCTTATCAGTTTTTCTGGAATTCCTAGATCGCCCAGAGCCCTCAGAAGCATTTGTCGATTTATGCTGTCATAGGCAGCCTTAAAGTCAATGAAAAGATAGTGTAGGTCAATTCCATACTCTCTTGATTTTTCAAGAATTTGGCGCAAGTTAAAAATTTGTTCACATGTGGATTTTCCCCTCCTAAATCCACACTGATATTCACCAACAATGCTTTCAACCAGTGGTGAAAGCCTTCCAAATATAATGTTTGAGAAGATCTTGGGTGCATTCGCGTTGGGCGCTTACACGCTTTAAACGCTTATAAGCTTCGTTCTCTGTGGTCGACTCGTGCTCACAAACGCTTAACACTAAGCGTAAGCTAACCTAACTTTTGTTGTCGTTAAATTTGTAGGGAAATGCTAACTTTTGTTGTCGTTAAATTTGTAGGGAAATGTTAAAGCATAGTATTTGCGCGAACAATCGGGCTTTTTACTACCTAAGCGTAAAAAGAAGATGTGACATTCACCTTTAATGCTCAAAGCCAAAGCGTGAGCGTCTCTAAGCGCTAGTAGGCCAACACGAACACCAATAATCTGTGCTTCTAAGCGTGTAAGCGCCCAACGCGAATACACCCCTTGTAAGATATATTCAGTAAACTGATCCCACGGTAATTAGAACAGTTTGTTGGGTTGCCTTTTTTTATAAATAGGACATAGTATGCCACGAGTCCATATATATATATATATATATATATATATATATATATATATATATATATATATATATATATATATATATATATATATATATATATATATATATATATATATATATATATATATATACATATATATATATATATATATATATATATATATATATATATATATATATATATATATATATATATATATATATATATATATATATATATATATATATATATATATATATATATATATATATATATATATATATATATATATATATATATATATATATATATATATATATATATATATATATATATATATATATATATATATATATATATATGAAATATAAATATTATATGAAACTGTTTCTACCCACGGAATCAAGAAATCTTTTTTTATTACCGTGTTAGTCAAACATAATAAGCGATACGCCCCCTACCGGTGTCGAATATTACTAGAGCATGGGAGATAGAGATAGATTGCTTTGTTTGTTTACATTTGTTTACGTGTATTTTATATGAGAAGTTGTTGAGTTTTAATTGTATTTTGGATCGTTTACGAACGTTCAGAAGAGATGAATCACTATTGTTGTGTATTCTATTGTTCATCTTGGGCAAAAAAAACCGAATATAGCTTACATACCTTTCCGAAAGCTGGACAATTCAAAGTTGCATTCCAAACAAAGTTGGGAAATGATGGACAGAAGAAAGGTGTGGATTCATAACTTGAAGATTGAAAAAAAATGTCTGAACATAAGAGAGTTGTTCCTTACAGTTTACTGAGAATGATTATTTTTCCTGCAGTAAGTTTGTGGATTTTTCCATATAGAATTATACCAACTAATGATGTGCAATTTTCAGCTAACCGAAAACGTAGAGTTTTTGAAGTCCAATGCTATTCCAACGAAAAATGTTCCACTTTTATCGGAATCTGAACCTGGGCCATCATCCAGAGATTCTAGATTATTGTATTTTCTTTCATGTAACAACCAGAGATACTATTAAAATAATAATAACAAATGATGTTTATTTGCACAACCAAAATAACAGTTTATCATAACAGCAAGAATATGAAATAAATCTTGACTCTATAGCTAGGTAAAAACTAAAATATTCAATTATATAATCAGGAAAACAGAGATTCTATCAAAAAAACCAGACTCTCAGAAGTCCACCGTACTTTTAGGATAGCTGTTATAGGTACGTCAGGAAAATTCAAAAAATATAATAACTTATTACGTTCAAACCATTCAAGCAGAGAGTATTCATATTAATTCTTCTTTTATTTCATGTTGTTTCTTTTAGTTTTGCTGGTAAGTACTCAGTTTTGTCCATTATACTCTAAAATTCTTCAGTTCGTAATGAAAGTAGACATGTCAGAGATGTTTTCTTGAAACTTTTGAAAGTTTTTTTATTTTTCAAATAAATAGGTGTTTTATCATACAGCCTTTTCATGAGGTATACATAGTTCCTTCAACCAATTAATTTATTCGTCCTCTACTTTATTTTATTATTGATTTTCATGTTCAATGATAAAAACTCAGTGTAAATTTCAACTTGATGTAGGTAGGTTATCTACTGTTGAACAGAGATAATATTGTCCTCAATCGAAACACAATGAACCACTAGAAAATACGAAGTCCAAAAAAACACAGCTAAACGTTCGAAAACTCAAAATGAAATTTTGAGGGCGGAACTTATACTTAATAGTCAATTACCCCTTGTAAACGAACAAATTGATTTTCAGGTATCACCTTTGCTTTTGTCTGTTTTATAAAATACGATGTAATACTCTCCTGTAGTCAGTCTTGATAATGAGTTCATAACTCGAAACATGTCGACTTTTCGTTACTGCTAAATACAGTATCTAAATATTTGTTATATTGTGAAACATAAGCCAAGTGTTTTTTATTTTAAAGTTTATACTTTATTCTTTATGATGTTTCACCAAGTGATGTGCGAGAATTCTATCTCAGTTAATTTTGGTTTAGTTAGTTTGGTAATTTGTTCATTCATGATGAAATTCTCTGGCATCCAATATATAGTACCTGGATACATTATATTCTATCTATATCTTCACAGGAAACTTTCAGTGTTTTGATACAATAATCTGAATGATACTGTTCCTTCATATTGATAATGAATTTTGATATTTAATAGTTACGATAAGAATGTGAATTTGATATTGAATGTTAATTTCCATCCTAATTTGTAATATGAATTAGGTACTTCACTATATTCTCCTGTACAAGAATCTGCAGGTGTTCTTAGAATCAATCTGTATTAATATATATTTTATAAATTCTACTGAGATAAAAAATATATAATTACAGTTAGCATTGTTTACTCCCATCCCCATCCTATTTTAAATTTATGTATATTCTCCTTGTGAATTTATATCTCATTTTTACAGGCAGGTTTCTCAATCAACCTGCCACACAGTTTAGAAACAGTTTCATTTTGCAGATTTTGGTTTACTTAGTTTGGTAAGTTGTTTTTGGCTGTTTTTATCTGAGTAGGAACTGGACACTACCTCTTCTCTGACTTAAACCACTGTGTCAGTTGACCTCAGTCATATCTTTTTTGAAATTAAAAATCGACTATATTATAACACTTATTTTTATATTTGTCAATCTTATATTGTTTATTTGAGAAATGTAATGTGAATATTAGGATTTTCCTATTTAATAAACAAACTAACTAACACTTGCCTTGATTCCACTAAAATTGGTATATTTACTGGAAATATTTTTTTTTTGAGCTTTTAACCCATTACCAAGGATGGTCATTATACATACGTGAATGACTAATTCTTTTGTTTTAGTTTATTCAAGTAATATTTGTCAAATTTCATTTATTGTTCACTGTGATGCACTGAACATTTGAAACAAAAAATTATTTTGAAATTAAGTGTTTATAAATGAATTTAAATCCCATTTCTTCATTTTCCACATGCAGCTAAATTGATCTACAGTTTGTTAAACTTTATATTCACTTCTGACACCATGATTTGAATACAAAGAATTAATTTCTTCAGGATGGGAAAAACTGAATATTCGAAACAAATAAAAACTAATTCGCACATTTTCAACTGAAGCATTTATATATATATATATATATATATATATATATATATATATATATATATATATATATATATATATATATATATATATATATATATATATATATATATATATATATATATATATATATATATATATATATATATATATATATATATATATATATATATATATATATATATATATATATATATATATATATATATATATATATATATATATATATATATATATATATATATATATATATATATATATATATTATATATTGATCACATAATGTTCAATAAGTTTGGTATTGTAGGATGTTACGATAATTATCAAGTAATAGAAATTAATTTTCAGAGATTTATACATGGAGTAATAGAAACTGCATAACTATATTCAGATTTAGGTAAAGTATAACTTTCTCACACTGTAAATACTCACTAACATTTGATTACGAATATTCTCCAAAGTTAGAATATTGTACCATCACGATTATCCAATTAACTATATCTCTTTCATAAAATATTGATTATTAGCTATACAATTAGCAGATTGAAGAAATGAATATGGTACTAGGTATCAAACAATTTCAAATTTCTTTCTTTTGATACACTGAATATTATAACCTCTATGATTGATCCAATGTTTCAAGAAGGCATTTATAATGCTACAAAAATATTAGATTATCCTTATATGTATTATTGGTGATAATTCCTAAGAGTGGGAAGTTAGAATAGTTTTAGTAATTTAAACTACTTGCTTTTATTCATTTACTCTACTGCAACAATACATTCGGTAGATAATTCTTATATATTGCTTGAGAATTGTCCTTTGATTATATTTAAAATGGTAGTTTCCAGTTAACAATATTGGCCTTTGGTTTCCATTATAACTTATAACTGAACACTTAGATCAAAGTTCAAAACTATGAATTCAAATTATGAACACATATTCTAATTCCGTGCTTTACACTATTTGCTTTTATTCATTCCAATACTGGAAATTTCATTTTGCTTGTTTGTTAAGTTTATATGGCAATTTCCAGTTTACAATATTGGCTTCTAGTATCCATTATTAGATTTAATTTATATTTTCCTTCATATTTCTATTAGTCATTATATTTTTTATTCATTCTATTTATTATTAGGACAACAATACATGGTGCTTTTTCTCAGGATTACTTAAAAGTTGTAAAGTTTATATGGTGATTTCCAGTTAACAATATCACAATTCTGATTTCCATTATATGATTCAATTTAAGTTTTCTTTCATATTTCGATTACTTATTACATGAAGAGATTGTAGTACCCCAGTTTTTGAACACATATTCTGGTTCCGTGCTGCACACTACTTCTCAACTTGCATTTATTCATTCGGTTTATTATGTCGACAACAATACTTCGTGTTTTTTTATCAGGAGGACTTGACAATACTTCGTGTTTTTTTATCAGGAGCACTTGAAAGTTTTTAGGCCTCGTTGTTACATTTATCTGTATTAGTCATTGGCTATGATTTTCCATGAATTAGGGTTTTTATTTCCATATTAATATTTTTCCCCAGTTGTATCTTATTCAGTACAGCAATTTGCATTTAGAAATCGTGAATCAACAATAATATAACCTAACTTATGTCAAATAGTCAAATCAAACGTCTTTGTGAAATTCATAATTATGCATCTTTTCAGTACGGCATTTATATTCGTATTAAAACGTGGCAACACCGACCTTGTTGGTGTACTGTCGTGTGGCGATGTAATCCGGCCCCCATTCGGAGATCCTGTCAATCGAGAAATGACTTTATTATTGTACGTTTGAAAATAATAGTATATTATTTCATAAGGAGGAGAAGTGTCACTTTTCATGGCGAGCTTGAGCTTACGTTTTGAAATTCATAAAAATCTGAATATCCATTTTTGGATTGATTCACATTTACGCACATAATTCTATCCACTTACGATCGTTATGAATTATGGAACATTTGCCTAGTTACGGTTGCCACGCAATCAAAATTGATTCTGACAGATATAAAGTAAAATAATTGATAGTTATAATTCGCAACCTGGTGAGAAGTGGTTGAAAGTAAAAATGACGTTTGAATTGGAGAATTTCTTGTTCATGGTTACCAATTCATCTTTTGCATAGTAACACTTTTCCTGCCGCCGGCCGGAAAAGTGTTGCATAGCAACACTTCTCCTCCTTGGCGGAGAAATAGAACTTTTCGATGATCCTGTCAATCGAGAAATGACGTTATTATTGTACGTTTGAAAATAAAACAATATACTATTCTCGGACGGACGTCATTTTTATGTGAGGACTTTTCAGTGGGTTTTAAGCTTTCGCTCACACCAAAGATCCTGCTGAATGAAATAAAGGGTTGAAATTTGTATGTTAGAAGTTTAAGCGTTTTTGCAGGTTTTTAAGATTGTTATTTTATTATTTATTCATAGGGGGTCAAGAATTCGTATGAAAAAATTACAAAATTGAAGGGAAAATAAGATCTGCTGCTTACGCGGTAGGCAACAACGACACGAGAATCACACCCATGGAGTCTAAAATACACGACATCATCAAGCACTTGCTAGATTTATGTGAAACAATAAAGAACTAATAATAAATAGAAAATGCAATAAATTTTCACAAATCTAATTGAACCAAGTATGCCCAGTTTTGGTACAATATCAGACATGTAAATAGTGAGTTTCTTACTATTTATTATTAAGGTTATTTTGTTGAAAGTTATCTATACTTTTTATAAAAATTTTATATATAAAATTTTTAGTTTTCGAAATATTACCAATTGAATATTTTTATATGACGATTTTGCATTTATTCATGAAACAGTTAGGTATGTAAAGTATTTGGATAACTAATCGTACAGGGTGTTCAAAAAATAAGATGTAAAATGAGATTCAGAAAACTGATAAAAATCAATTTTTTCAAATAGAAACCCCTAATTTTTTTTATTTTGTAGTATTTTGCATCAAAAATTAAGGTATTTTTCTGCATTTAATCAACAATAAACAATCAGATCTCGGATAGCCACGATCGTATTTGACATTTCAAATCATCGTAATGACACCCCGGTTATCTTATACAAACGAAGATTATTTAAACTTGTTTATTATTTATGGACAATGTGATAAAGTTATTTCAAGAAAATTTATGACACGATATTCTCAAAAACAGAAACAATCACTAAATACTATAAGACGAATTACAGAAAACTGGAAGAACTTTGGACTCGCAAAAGAAAAATGTACAGAAATAAACCAGCTATAAACAATGAAAATATTGATACCGTAAACTAGAAATAGAAATGTTAAAAACATTATGTAAGTGAATGTTCGAATGTGTCTCTGAACTTCTAGACATTTTGCGCATGTAAGCCGAAATTGTTCATGGGTGACTCTTCTTATTGAGTGGTGGTCTAGGTCTTCAAATGCTGTACTTACTCGCCCCATGCAGTAGGTATTCCATGGTGGTCACTGCGGTGTTATACACGTTATTTTTCACTATTCTCCATAAATAAAAATCGATTACTGATAGGTCTGGGGAGCGAGTTGGCCAAAAATTTGGTCCATTGTTGGCTATCCATTGATCATAAAATAAGTTTTTCAGATAATTATTTCCTAAATGGGCATTATGTGGACGTGCCACCCATAATTTTGATAGAAAAGATTTGGAAGATCAGCCAGGGGTAAGTTGTCTGAAAAGTCAACTTCAGAATTCATGTGATTCTGTTTTTGAGGATTTGGTGTCACAAATGTATCGCATGTTCTTGAAATAACTTTATCAAATTGTCCAAGTTTAAATAATCTTCGTTTATATAATTCAACCAGGATGTCATTACGATGATTTGAAATGTCAAATACGATCGTGGCTATCCTAGATCTTATTGTTTATTGTTGATTGAATGCAAAATCGCCATATAAAATTGGCAATATTTCGAACCTAAAAATTTTAGGTATAGATAACCTTATACAAAGTTACTTTAATTTTTGATGCTCAATATATCAAAATAAGAAAAATGGGTGGTTTCTATTTGAAAAAATTGATTTTTATCAGTTTTCTCAATCTCATTTTAGATCTTAGATTTTGAACACCCTGTATGATTAGTTATTCAAATATTATACAAAATCTATTAAAGTAAGTCCTTCTCTACCAGGAATCCAACCCAAAGTAAGTAATAAGGGCTTCCTTATAGGAACAATTGATAATTATATTAGGACCTACTTTCGTCATTTTTGACATAAAAACTTAAATATGTCAAAAACACTTAGATTTAGGTATAGGATATGCATAAAATCTGCCTAGAATCTTGAGTAGAATTCGAAAATGTAATAATATATAGGGTGTCCTATTTACAATAAGCGACTTAGGGTCTATTTCCGGTATAACCGGAAATGCCCAACAAATGAAAACATTTTAGCTGAATAGAAATATAGCCAGTTTCCAAAATTTTCAATTTTTCGTACATTCAGTTTCTGAGATATCGATCGATGCAGTTCCTGGTGGTCCACACTGTATATATATATATATATATATATATATATATATATATATATATATATATATATATATATATATATATATATATATATATATATTTATATATTTATATTTTTATATATATATAGTATATATATGCAGTGTGGACCACCAGGAACTGCATCGATCGATATCTCAGAAACTGAATGTACGAAAAATTGAAAATTTTGGAAACTGGCTATATTTATATATACATTATATATACATAAAAATGACCGATGAATCGCATATTTTTTTGAATCTAGGAGGCATCGTGAAAATCAACATATCTAGTAATAAATAAAATAGGTAGTAAATAATCAAAAATCTGATTGAAAATTGTTTGTGTATATATATATATATATACACAAACAATTTTCAATCAGATTTTTGATTATTTACTACCTATTTTATTTATTACTAGATATGTATATATATATATATACACAAACAATTTTCAATCAGATTTTTGATTATTTACTACCTATTTTATTTATTACTAGATATGTTGATTTTCACGATGCCTCCTAGATTCAAAAAAATATGCGATTCATCGGTCATTTTTCATATTCTCATTAATTTGTTATAAACATAAACATGTGCGTGTCGGGGCGCAAGACATAAGTGATAACTTATCCAACTTGAAATAATCGATATTGAAATGTGAGGCTAAGAGCTCTTACGAGATTCTAAATAAAATAATTTTGCTGATTTTGCTGATTGGTTTCTATTTAAGTACATAAAAGTATTTAGGTAATTTCGTTTTATAGAGGATAACAAATAACGTAAAATGAAAAATATTTCAAACAAAAAACAATGATAATAATTCGAATTATTGAGTAAAATGAAAAAATATGTCTCTTTATTTCTTTTCGACAATATAAAATTACATAAATAATTTGAATAAAAAAAAGTTTATTATTAATAAAGGTAATTTTTATTGATCAATTAACTATTTAATATTGGAATGTGGGCCTCGAGCTTCAATGAGATTGTAAATAATCCAAGTTTAAATAATTAATTTTGAAATGTGGGGCTAAGAGCTCTTACGAGATTGTAAATAAAAAAAATGAAAAAAGCCAGGAATCACCTCTGGGATTCGAACCCAGAAATACGTCACACCAGGGTTCAGTACTTAGACCACTCGGTCGTCAACGCAATGTAAAATTAGCAATGTAAGGAACTTCGTTCCAAAATTGTGTGTGTAATTCACACACGGCAGAAGTGAAACTTCAGAAAAGTAGACTACTTGTCTTGGGCCGAAGCCAGTATTAGGCATATACGACTCCATTTATCTCGGTTCGGTTCGGTAATACGTAGACCCACACAACACACGAGCGTGAGGCGACTACGAAAGCCCACACAAAGAGACGAAGATTGTAGGAAACGCTGTACTCTATCTCATTCTCTCGCAGGCTAAATCCTATTTATGATTATGTTTGTCTCTTTTTTGTGTCGTTTTTTCTTTTGATGGAATTTTCAAATAACAACGGTGCTAACAAAGTTTTACTTCAAAACGTTAATATATAGATTGAATAATAAATACACATTTTTTTAATATAACGAAATTCATATTATTGTTTTGTCATTACTTCTTTGAAACCAAGTTAATAAGTATCTTCGTTTCATCATTTACGTCCAAAAAAAAGATCGTTACTCTAGCATATTTCAAATATCAAATCAAAATTGATGATATATTCTGTGAGTCCAGTGGAATTGGTTGGAATCGATAACCTTGTATTCAAATAACTATGTTTAACTATATGCTACGACTACCTATTATTTACTTCACCTGAGCAAATTATATAAATTCGTGACAAGTCCAATATATACCTACGCAACATTATTTTGGTGATGAAATTGTCGTATTGAAAACCTTGATCATGATATTTATATAAACTTGACTCATATCTGCAATATATCAGGAATATTGAAAAAATATTTTGTTTGTTCTGTTGTCTTGTAAATTGTATACAATGCTGAGATATTTTATTAGATTAGATTAGATTGAATGGGACGATTGAATGGATTCTATCTTAAATTCTGTAGTAAAACGAAACAACGAAATGACTTGAAGATATACTTATACAAACAGCCAGACAATCCTACCTATACGTTATAGAAAATATATATTATATATATATATATATATATATATATATATATATATATATATATATATATATATATATATATATATATATATATATATATATATATATATATATATATATATATATATATATATATATATATATATATATATATATATATATATATATATATATATATATATATATATATATATATATATATATATATATATATATATATATATATATATATATATATATATATATATATATATATATATATATACATAAATATATATATATATATATATATATATATATATATATATATATATATATATACCGTAGAACGGGGCTAAATTGGAAATGCGGGGATATTTTAGAATTCATAACCTGTAACTTCATCTGGCAATCCTGTTTAGGTAAAACACAATTCCGCGTAAATTACACTGTAATAGTATAGTACATAATCTTACTCATTCAGACTTTTGATGATTTCAGTATTCGTAAGCGTGGTAATGGTCTGTTAGACATTGAAAGTGAGGCGGAAAATCAACCAATATTTGAGCCTGTCAAACTTTCAGTGCTAGTGCGTCGTGGGTGAGAGTTATAGCAGTGAAGTTTTATATAAAAAATGGTGTTGATGTTAGTATCATTGTGCAAAAAAGTTATAAACATTATGCTACCCCAATATTCTTTATGGTCCTTTTTGAAGATCGGGGCTATTCTGGATGGCGTTTTTATAATCATTCCAAAATATCCCCGGTCTTCAAAAATCACCCAATTCTTTAAATTATCAATGCTATATACCTTTTATTATTCTTGATTTAAAAATGTATGTTTTCCAAAATATCCCCGACCCACGAGGCTATTTTAGACGGGCCTAAAACAATTTTTTTTCAGCACCCTGTAAGAATGGGGACCTATTTATCATAGAATAATATTTGGTTGTATATAAACCTATCCAGAAAGCATATCAAAATAGATTATTTTAAATAACTCTTTCTGCAATAATAAAAATAATGAAAAAAAAGTCTACAATAGCCCCGTTCGACGGTATATATATATATATACATATATATATATATATATATATATATATATATATATATATATATATATATTTATATATATATATATATATATATATATATATATATATATATCAGGGGCGGCTAGTCGAAGGAGGCTAAGGAGGCTAAGCCTCCTCAATAATATTCCGTGTATCACTAATATATTATATTGAATAGTCAGCATTATTCAGCATATTCATATTAATCAAAATCATATTATTTTATGCACCTACCTTCCTTTCAACCTACATTATATAATATAATTTATTAATTAAGATAGAAGGTATTTACATTTACTGCATTTCATTCTTTTCAAGATTTGTGGCAACGCTGCGGAGGCATGGAAAGGTATATTCTCAACGTTCATTATGCCTGCCACAGAAAAGCAAACAACGGTGCAAATACTCCGAATGAATACTTCATTGCAATAGAAAAGCAAAACACATGTAAATGGCAACACGGATAGGAACCCAGTCTCATACAATGTCGACCAATTACAACTATAGAATTTCGCGTGACATCGAGTGAATTCGTTGGAAAGCATTAATTGAATCGTAGTGTGATCGTAGTTACTAATGGCCGTAAACAGCAGCGTGTTTACTTATATTGCTCGCGTATTGTTTTAAAATGAGTTTGGTTGCTGAAGTTAATGAGGAATTTTTCACCGATAAAGTAACTTTAAATACAGCACGCGGATTAATATCTTACTTACAAGATAAGGAATTTATATATTTTTTAAACATCTTTAAATTAATTTTTGAAGAAACAGAAATAGTTTTTCAAATCTTACAGCACAAGTTTTCAGATGTAATTTACTCACGAAATCGGCTCAAGTTTCTTTTGGAAAAAATTTCAGAATTTCGTGCAGAAGTTAATTTTAAAAAACTATTTTCTGTATTTCAAACTACTGATGATACGACTTAATTTAGCCCAAAACGAAAGAAATTCAGTTACGCAGATATGGAGCTTCACTATAAGCAAATATTTTATGAAATTTTGGATACTATTAGAAATTACAAATAGAAATAAGGTTCTCTGATTTGAAAGAACTGCATTTCTTCGACTTACTCAATAAAAATTTGTTAACCGGATTTTCGACTAATTTTCCAGATAACCTTTTGGAAAATTAATGTCAAAAATACACTTTTTTTGATAAGGTGGCCATAAAAAGGGAACTGTGTGTTGTTTATAATGACAATGAAATTTTGGGGCAAAATGAAAATCATGTGAGGACTATTAAATACCTTTTCGATAATGATTTGAATCAAGATTTACCCCAAGTTTATAAACTCTTATGTCTAATTGTTTCTATCCCGGTGACATCGGCTTCCGTAGAGCGCTCGTTTTCCACTCTTAAGAGAATTAAAACTTATTTACTAAATTCAATGAGCCAGGATCGTTTGAAAAATATTAGTTTGTTGTCTATTGAAAAGGAATTGGTAAAACTTTTGGCGGAAGACAAAAAATTTTACGAGGATATTATAGATCATTTTGCTAACGTTAAAGATCGCAGAATCCCGCTAATCTTCAAAAATATATAATAACTTTTCATTTGCTCTCACCAGCTGTTAACAAATTCGTTAAGTAGGTAGGTAGGTACCTATTTTGTGAAAGAAAAAAAAATTTGATGAATAGATGAATTGATTAATTGGCTGAGAAGAGTTTTTGTGAATATTGTAAATAGGAGTTGTAGGTCTCAAGGTAGACACTCGAAAGTGAAAACAAATTAATAGCTTAGGGTGCTTGTTTTACTTTGATTTTCTTTAAATTATAAGGTGGTTGACCTTGAAATCCTAAAAATTTTCGCCTATGGTGTATTTTTTAACACCTCTTGTAGCCTCCTCAAACCAAAACCTCACGAGCCGCCACTGATATATATATATATATATATATATATATATATATATATATATATATATATATATATATATATATATATATATAAAGGAAACATACGTGTCTCATTCCTCCCAAGGGATGCGGGCACTTGAGTTTGGGATTAACTCCTTCAGCCAGATCAGAGGATACACTTGTATGTACAAGTGCAATAAGGATAGGTGAGACGGGATATTTATGGAACATAGGAAGTGTGGGTAGGGTTCAGAGGATTAAAACTGGCCCAGCATTCGCCTTGTAAGTATGCAAGCAGTGACTTACATTACCATGAGGAAACCTCTGAAAAAAACTCATGGCAGACCAGTCGGCCCCGAGGTTTGAACCCGAGACCTCCCAAGTACTAGCCAGCGTACCGAAGTACTATATATATATATATATATATATATGAAAAACTTGGTTCTCGGGATGAACCGCGTAAAAGATTTGAAAAATCTCGACGTTTCGGCTCCTTTTGCGAAGCCATCTTCATTCTCCTGAAGATGGCTTCGCAAAAGGAGCCGAAACGTCGAGATTTTTCAAATCTTTTACGCGGTTCATCCCGAGAACCAAGTTTTTCAAATACTTTCGACCGCGGAAATCTTTCTGAACATTATATATATATATATATATATATATATATATATATATATATATATATATATATATATATATATATATATATATATATAATCTATTTATATATATATATATATAACTATATATATATATATATATATATATATATATATATAATATATATATATATATATACTATATATAATCTTTTGATAATTATTAGCAATAACAGGCTGGTTGAATCTTAAAAAAAACTCGATTTTATCAAAAAGTTGACGCCCTCACCACGACATTCGCAATTGAAATTTCTTTGACATTTATTGATTTGAAAAAAATTGAATAAACAGGGCTGCTTTGTATATGCTATTCAGTCTAATATTAATATTCAAAATTTTATCATTAGATGGTAAGGGAAACCAAAGAAACCTTTACCTACGTAATGTTTGAAAATAATAATAATAGGGTACTATTCATCTAACAACAAAGAAATTAGTTATGGGAAAACATTAAAGAAGTGGAGTAGAATTATCGGTATAGTACGCTTATATGGAAGCAGCCGTTGACACGTGTTTCGGACTCTTTGGTCCTCATCAGAACGGCGTAGCTAAGTATTTGATTGAAAATTTGGAGATGAAAATAGTTTAATAAATAAAATCCTCTGTTATGGAAGAAAATCACTTATTTGTGGTTTATTGTTTGAACTCTCCGGTATGGGAGATTTGGTAAAACTTTGCCACGGAGGCGATTAATTCCATCCGAGAGATCTCAGAAAGAGTAAATTAATATTAAAAAAGAAAATTAGTTTTGGGAAAATATTAAACAAGTAAAGCAAAAATTATCGGTATAGTTCGTTTATATGGAAGTAGCCGTTTTTAATGAAATTTTTATAATAAAATCCTCTGTTATGGAAGAAAATCACTTATTTGTGGTTTATTGTTTGAACTCTCCGGTATGGGAGATTTGGTCAAACTTTGCCACGGAGGCGATTAATTTCATCCGAGAGATCTCAGAAAGAGTAAATTAACATTAAAAAAGAAAATTAGTTTTGGGAAATATTAAACAAGTAAAGCAAAAATTATCGGTATAGTTCGTTTATATGGAAGTAGCCGTTTTTAATGAAATTTTTTGTCTTTCGCCAAAAGTTCACAATAAAAAGGATGATATTAAAAATGTACCTCACTACGGGTCGTTTTGTTTTATTTTCTTTTGCTGTGGTAAGTTCCAGCTCGTGTGAACGACTGGTTTATGAATCCGAAAAACAGGTGTCGAGTCATATTCGTTTCATGTGTCTTCGCGTTATGCGCCTTTTATAATATTTGGGAGTACACAGTGCTCAAATTATTCACGTCTGAACGGTTATTGATTACATTTTGTAGATTTTTCTGGATATGTATCATTTCTAAAATTTCTCTTTTCTTTGTGTTAGTTTCTGTTGCCAAAATTCTAGTTTTGTCGTAGTTGAAACTATGTCCGTCTGTTTGTTTGTGTTTATTCAGTGCCGTGATCTGTGTTTTTGAATATTTATGCGTTTTAATTCTTTCTTTCAAGTGTTGCATTGTTTGACCTATATATGTCTTATTACAGTCGTTGCATGGGATTTCGTATACTGTGTGTGTCTTGTCCATTAGAGGTGTTTTGCTTTTGAGTTTTGTGTAAATTTGTTTTACTTGGTTTTGTGGTTTGTAGGCTATTTTTATTTCGTATGGTTTTAGTATGTGACTTATTCTTTTTGATAGTGAGGGTATGTATGGCAGTGTTGTGTATTTGGATGTTTTGTTGTTTTCATGTTTGGTCTTTGTTTGTTCTGTGTTGTATAATTCATAAGTTCTCTTTTTTGTTATTTGGTTTATCATCCTTTTTATTGTGAACTAGTTTTAAATTATATTTTATCTTACAGACTCTTGATGAAACTCTTGTAAAAGGCTCCAAAAATAGAGCCGAAACGTCGAGTAAATTAAGTCAAATTTTATTAGTCATTTAATATCTGTTATACCACGAAAAATCCCAACAATCTATAATATACAGATACAAAACCAATCCAAATGAATATATATATATATATATATATATATATATATATATATATATATATATATATATATATATATATATATATTTATTAATATTTTTTCCCTGGTACATATTGGCATCTCTAGCGGCTCCCATAGAACCAAATGAGGTAAAATTTGGTATCTGGGGTTGTTTTCGAGGCAGAAGTAAACTGTCGAAGTTTTGGTAATTTTGTCCAACCGCCGCAACTTTTGCGTAGATGTTTCTTGTTTTTCGTGGTTCTTGAAATTTTCCTTAACTCCACAGCTTCTGCAGATTTAGTTAGAGGGTTGAAATTTGGTACGTAGATTGAGTTGTTGAAATACGATCCTTTGTGGGTTTCAACTCATTTCCTTTCCTTATCGTACTTTACGGATACTATTCTGTTCGAATCGCATTTCGACTAGTACGCGATGCACTAGTCAAAATTTTCATTTTTTTTTATGAAATAAATTATTTTAAAATTTTTATTATGACCTGTAGTCACCTGATGTAGAGGATCATCATCTCGACGCAATGCACTTCGCGAAAAAAAATCGTCTTCAGTGACGGAGCTCTGCTGTTCACATGTTATTTTTACTGAAGAAATCAGCGATTTCAAGATGTGAAATAATTATTCGACAAAAACGAATTATAACATTATAAAGGCAAATATGATTCTGAGAGTCCTCGGTAGACCAGCTTAAGGTGTACCGTTTATAAATTGAGGATTGTGGGTTCGAGTCCCACCTTGCTCTTGGGTGTTGTGTATGTCCGGAATTTAGTGGTTCTATATATATGATTGAATTGTTGGGTAATGTACATCGTTTACAAGCCCATTGGCCGTTCGGAACCGGCGTTAAACTGTAGGTCCCTTGAGTTAAAAAAAAATGATTCTGTATTCCTATAATAACTATTTAAATTCTTTCAAGTTACAATTCATCAAATTTCAAATTGGAAACCTTAAATTAATTAATGGAATAATAATAACAGAAATGTTCGGTATTTGATGTCCTAAGTACATTCTAAAACAGACTATGACTACTAAAGAAAAATTGTCGTACCTACTGCTTTTTCTAAACGTTGTTATTCCTAATATTTTAATGTGTTGAAGTATTGAATTCGTAATCATAAACAGCGTTTTTAAATGTAATGCCCAATCGTTAAAAAAGGGAATTCTTTTCAAACTAAGTATTCTTTTCGTATTAATTCAAATCTAATGCTACAAATTTTCAGTGACTGCCGGCCTGTTTTGCTTTTTTCAGCAGTGAAGTCATATCGTGGATAAAATGTACACGCCAGGAGGACGTTACCCTAGCATAGCACGTTCAAAACCATTACTTATTGAGTAAAATATACCTCCATGAGGAGATCCCCCTAGAATAGCATGTACAAATCCATCCCTTGTTACGTCCTCTCACGTTACATAACCCGACTATGATAGAAAATTTGCATGGATAAGGGTGTATCAATGGAAGCAATGTTGAAGTTGAGCTCAGTGATGCTCAAGAAAGGATTTTGGACAGAAATCAACGAGATTTTTTGGTACCCTGCAGTTCATACAGCCTGAATCTGTTCCAGCTATATCATTTTTCAATTTGGTTCCAAACATATATGTATTTTTTTTCTGCATCAACCCACTGAAGTTTTATTGTGTCACGTGACTAATTTGACAGTGAAGTGAAACCACCAGGGGCGGCTAGTCAAAGGAGGCTAAGGAGGCTAAGCCTCCTCAATAATATTCCGTGTATCACTAATATAAATATATTATATTGAATAGTCAGCATTCAGCATATTCATATTAATCAAAATCATATTATTTTATACACCTACCTTCCTTTCAACCTACATTATATAATATAATTTATTAATTAAGATAGACGGTATTTACATTCACTGCATTTCATTCATTTCAAGATTTTTGGCAACGCTGCGGAAGGCTTAGAAAGGTACCTATATTCTCAACGTTCATTATGCCTGCCACAGAAAAGCAAACAACGGTGCAAATACTCCGAATGAATGCCTACTTCATTGCAATAGAAATGCAAAACACATGTGAATGGCAACACCGATAAAGTCCAGTCTTATACAATATCGACCAATCACAACTATAGAATTTCGCGGGACATCGAGTAAATTCGTTGATTGAATCGTAGTGTGATCGTAATTCGTAGTGTCTAATGGCCGCCGAAAACAGCTCGCGTATTATTTTGAAATGAGTTTGATTACTGAAGTTAATTTCAAAAATTTCAATGGTGACTTAGTGGAATATTTGTTATCCCATAACTTTAGTGCAATAAGTTATGAGGATAAAGTTTTGATAAAAACATTGAGACCTACCCCTGAATTGAAGAATTTGGTGCAGCATAACAGAAAACAAAACCGCGGTTTTAATACAAAGAATTATGAGAGACATCCTTGCCTAACCGGATCACAGGTAAAAAATAAATTATTTTGTTGGCAGTGTTTACTTTTTACTAGTGAAAATATCTCTGTTTGGGGCCGCTTAGGATTTGAGGATTTAATTCTATACCTAGTTGAAAGAGAGGAATTTTTCACCGATAAAGTAACTTTAAATAATTAATATCTTACTTACAAGATAAGGAATTTATATATTTTTCAAACATCTTCAAATTAATTTTTGAACAAACAGAAATAGTTTTTCAAATCTTACAGCACAAGTTTTCAGATGTAATTTACTCACGAAATCGGCTCAAGTTTCTTTTGGAAAAAAATTCAGAATTTCGTGCAGAAGTTTATTTAAAAAAACTATTTTCTGTATTTCAAACTACTGATGATACGACTCAATTTAGCCCAAAACGAAAGAAATTCAGTTACGCAGATATGGAGCTTCATTATAAGCAAATATTTTATGAAATTTTGGATACTATTAGGGGTCAAATAGAAATAAGGTTCTCTGATTTGAAAGAACTGCATTTCTTCGACTTACTCAATAAAAATTTGTTAACCGGATTTTCGACTAATTTTCCAGATAACCTTTTGGAAAATTAATGTCAAAAATACACTTTTTTTGATAAGGTGGCCATAAAAAGGGAACTGTGTGTTGTTTATAATGACAATGAAATTTTGGGGCAAAATGAAAATCATGTGAGGACTATTAAATACCTTTTCGATAATGATTTGAATCAAGATTTACCCCAAGTTTATAAACTCTTATGTCTAATTGTTTCTATCCCGGTGACATCAGCTTCCGTAGAGCGCTCGTTTTCCACTCTTAAGAGAATTAAAACTTATTTACGAAATTCAATGAGCCAGGATCGTTTGAAAAATATTAGTTTGTTGTCTATTGAAAAGGAATTGGTAAAACTTTTGGCGAAAGACAAAAAATTTTATGAGGATATTATAGATCATTTTGCTAACGTTAAAGATCGCAGAATCCCGCTAATCTTCAAAAATATATACTTAACTTTTTATTTGCTGTCCCACACATATTTTGTACATTTTATTTTTCACAGGTTTTGTTTGTGGTACTAGGTACTTTATTACTTAATATTATACCAAATAACTCGTTGTTCCTTGTAAAAATCTCAAAAAAATTCATTTTTTGTTTGATTTTATGTAAACATTATTTTTTATTTAAGGCTTCTGCCTTGGCATCTATGCAGGAATTATAAAAAATAGATGTCTATGCCAAAGAATTTATTAAAATTTTTTTTTTGGGTCTAAATGTATATTTTATTATTTTATTTTGTTGTTATTTTATTTTTATTTTGTTTTACTTTTTGTTTTAATTTTATTTTAATCTATTTTTGGGAGGGTCCTATTTTATTTTTGGCAAGAAAAAACTCTCCCCGTTGGTTCTTGCTGGGCAACAATTGATTAATTCCTCGAATAAGTAACAAATTCGTTAAGTAGGTAGGTAGGTACCTATTTTGTGATAGAAAAAAATATGATGAATAGATGAATTGATTAATTGGCTGAGAAGAGTTTTTGTGAATATTGTAAATAGGAGTTGTAGGTCTCAAGGTAGACACTCGAAAGTGAAAAAAAATTTTTCCAAACAAATTAATAGCTTAGGGTGCTTGTTTAACTTTGATTCTCTTTAAATTATAAGGCGGTTGACCTTGAAATCCTAAAAATTTTCGCCTATGGTGTATTTTTTAACACCTCTTGTAGCCTCCTCAAACCAAAACCTCACGAGCCGCCACTGGAAAACACTGAGCGATACAAGATGGTAAAATCGAATAGATGCTTTGCGTCCATTACGTTATCAACTACCTGATTTGCATGATGAGTTCATGGATATTCACGTAGATCATACTCTGATTAGTTCATCTGGAAATCAAACGTGAATTTAGGCCTAGTCTATAGCTAACCTATTTGCAGATTTCAAGTTTAGTGCTTCTCCTATGGTATGATACAATATTTTGTTGGAAATCAATTTCACCAGCAAACTTCTTCAATGAATAGAATTTGATCTTACCACTGCTACGAATACTCTTTTAAAAACAAGAACTTTTCTCGAAAGCAGTAGAGGTGATTTGGGATTCGAAAAAATGATAGTAGAAGCAAGAGCAATTGCAGAAGAAGCTAACTTCCCGCATCATTCTCATCGGAATTGAGGCCAGTTCGCTAAGAAAACAGAAAAGGCAGCGGAAGATGAGCCTTTTATGAAGACCAGTTCAAAATTAATTTTCATTTTGCTAATTATTAATCGATTAGAGATAAATCATTGATAATGTTTTTGGATATCTTTATAACATCCATGAAATGCAGAATAAGAATTCCAAAGCTTATCTGGAACATTGTATAACGTTCTCTAAGGAACTAAATGCAAGCTAGTTATGCAGCGAATTACCAGATATTACAACTAGAATTCCAAATAATACTACGCCAAATGAAGTTTTAAATCATGTTTGTGAAAATGGACTAGTAAATAGCGTACCTAATTTTGTAACAGTAATAAGGGTGTTCCTACTATAAAGAACAAGAAGTAGCTAAAACAACTGATTTAACGGGGATACTTTCTGCTTTTGCCAGAGTCAAGGCAATAAAAATAAACCTCGCATAACTTTATGCTCCACCTATTTGGTGTTCTTAGTATTCAAAAAAATAAATATTTTATTTAAAATTATTTATCCTATGTTTTATTTCTTCGTGATTTTTTCAAAGGGCGCCTCTTCAGTCTTTTGTATAGAGCACCAAGTTTAGTCGGGCAGGCCTCAAGATAGCCACATATATATATATATATATATACATATATATATATATATATATAATTATATTTTTTCAACACGAAGAACTATTTTTTAAAAATAACGATTTTATTTAGAACGATGTTTTACAGTATGGGAGTTCAAATCAAACTTACAGTTCTATTATTCTAATTGTGCTCTCTAGCTTAAAAAGGATGAATAAGCATTTCATATATATTATGCGCAGCGTCTACAACTACAATTCAGCATTTTAAAAGGGAGATACAGGCTGTCTCTCATATAACTCTTCCCCTCTTTGAGAAAGTTCGTTATTCCTCTTAATGAGGTGACGAATCTTAGTATAAAGTTTATATAAAAAGAAAATACAATAACAATGACAATAAAAACACAAAAAATGGTAACTATGCTAAGAGTTGTGGGATGTGGAGCCCACTGGTAAATGTCTCTAATTTTGGGACTTCTTCTTCTTTAGTCATTGATATGTCGGTAGTATAAGTCCAAATCGTTTCCAACGGGATGAGTCGACTTGGGCGTATTTTATGAAGAACCTCTTATGGGTATATCTTCTTGAAACCATTAGATACTTCAATCTTCGATTTGAAATAGGTTCCTTTTGAGGGTAGATTGGTATATGGCTACATTGATCCTTTAAGTGTAGCTAGTACATGTGCAAGGCATTCTGGTGGTTTGGTCATGTAATCTTGTTTCCCAATGTAGAAGTTTTCTACTTGTTGGACTACCTCGGTACTCCATATAATTTCTTGTTGAGTGTTAATCCATAGGATTGAAGGTGGGGTACACTGGTATTTTGGAAAGGTAAGTTGTATACTTTGTACAGGTCATATTCAATTTTTGAAAAATAGGAATAGTGATACTGAAAAGAATGTTAAAATCTTTGATAAATACTCTAACGGTGCATGCTGCATAATAATCGCTGAAAATGCGTAACAGGCAGCAGTTTTATTTTTCAGAACTTCGTTAAACGTTGATAGCGGCAGAATATTCTCGTGTAATAAATGAATAGCACTTCCTATTTAATTTACCTAATAGAATAGATATCTCGTGTGAATAGAGAGTTATTTGAATTCATTCTCAAAGCACATTTTGGGAGTCTCTTAATTGATTAGTTTTCTTTATTAAGAATTGATAGTGTCGACATATTTTGACTGTGTATCTGAAATTATTTCGGCGAGCGTTATTAGAAAGAGAATACGTACAGTGGTCATCTGAAAATACGAAAACCAATTAGTGTTTTCTTTGTTTAATTTTATTTTTATGATAAATGTGTTGATTCCGAGGATTCTTTTTAATATTTTAATTTCATAATTGAACTCTTCTGGTTTATATTTCCATCGCATCAGAACGCGAGTTTGGCTCTTTTAACGAATTTAGCCAAATTAATGGTTTATGGTCTGTATACATAATAAATTTCGTTTCCGTAACAAATACGGTCGAAAATGCTTAGTAGCCAAACAATCGATAATAATTCTTCTCGATCGTCGAGTATTTAATTTCTTGATCAGTTAACGTTCTACTGGCGTATGCTATCGGTAAATCATTAGGAACATTGCCTTGCGATAAAATCGCTCCTAAAGCATAATTTGAAGGCGTCAGTCGTTAAATTGAATGTTTTTGAAAAGTCAGGATAGTTTAGAATTGGATGATCAATTAGTAGGTTTTTTGAGGTCAGGAATGCTTCTTTGCCTGTCAGGTCGATTTTCGAGACTTTCTTCAAGTACTTAGTCATTGGTTTAGTGACTTTAGCAAATTTCGGGATAAATTTACGATAGTAGCTCAGCATACCTAAATAAGATTTAATTTCTCTAAATGATCTAGGTAAGGAAATCTTTCAATGGCTTCTATTTCTTGGGATTGGTCTGATAATGCCTTTTTCTAATAATTCCGCGATTTGTTTCTGAATTTCCCGCACGGTGTTTTTTCGGGGTATCTATATAATTTTTGCATGAACAGGAAATTCATCTTTAGTTCTGATATGATGGCTTGATTTTTGAAAGTGAAATTCAAGGATTGTCCCGCTAATTGCAGGCGTTTTCAAGTATTATTGAAAATTTTAATTAATTGATTCTGAATTTTCATATAGGTGAATGTGGATAAATCTATAGGGTAAGATAATTGTTCTAGGAATCACTTTTTGAAAAATATATGGGTATTCTACAATTTTCACCTATTAATAAATTATTCTGTAAGTCAATAGTAAAATTATTTTTCTTAAAATTCAAAGCTACAATACCATTCATACCGCAGTATGAAATTTGTAAAATTACGAAAGGAAATTCCTTTTTTCAAACCAAAGGAATCCACGGGAAATAAAACTTTTTCATGACTCTTATCGTGTCCGTGAGGTGAAATTAAATCAGTGTCTTCTGGATAAATGAGATGAGGTATGCTGTTATAAGCAACCTTAGGATCTATTAAGCAGACAGTACATCCGCTATCTAAAAGTAATTTGCATTTCGGATATTCAATTGCGATGTAAGGCAAGCAATTTTTTTCGATTTTGTCATTTATAGAATTTATGTCAATTGAATTTCCGAGATCATTATCTGAAAATTTTTTACAATCTTCTTCATTGACATCAAAATTTTCGTCTGGAGGACTGTTGTCCAATTCATGATTTTCATGTATATTTTCTTCGCTATTTTCCGCGTCGAGATTTGTAAGTTCTTCGGATATGAAATTATTCGGTGTTTGTCTGATATTTTGGAAATTATTATATCGTTGATTTTGATATTGATTACGCGGTATTTGCGAACTAACTGTCATTTGACGTTTTTGAGCTGTTGGGTTTACAGAAATAGTCGACATAGGAGTCGGTCTATTATACGCCACATAATTATTATTTGGTCGAAACACGTTTGTTTTAGGTATTTCCTTGTTATTTCTTCCGAAAACCTGACTATTCGTCGGATATTGTCTTTGCGGTAGTACTGTTCTTTGTTGTAAATGAATAGGTTGAGAAGGAAACGTTTTCGTAGGTGCAATCAGTGGTTGTTTCCATGTTCTCATCAAATCTAGTTGTGATTTTTGAGACATATAATTCTCTATAGTCTGTACTGTTAAGTCAAACGTAATATGCGGTGTAGTCAATAGAGCAGTTTGTAGATCTATTGAGACATTACTTATAAGGACGTTTTTTGCTAAGTCTGAAACTAGTTGTTTATGTAATAATTTCAGAGCTTGGTCTAAAGTAGGTTCTGCGTCAATTCGATGATTAATGCGGATATTAGAATTTTTAACTAACTCAATGAAATCTAGAACGTCTTCATTGGGTTTCTTGCGCAGAAATTGAAGCTGATTTTTAAGTACATCGAGATTGCCATGCTCACAAAATTTATTTAATATAAATGTTTTTTATACCGATCCAAGTATTTGGTACATTAGATGATCGAAATTCGGGCATTTGCTTTTCGATTAATTTGCTTTTAATGACAGCCAAACAATATGTTTTCACTATCTGTTCTTCGTTAGAAAAATTGCGTAAGATATCTTCGCACGAATTCAAAGAATGAATTCAACTCGGCTTGTGTTCCTGAGAATTTTGGCAATAGAGATCCAAACTCACGAGCTATTCATTAAGCCGTTACCTTCAGCCATTTTAACTTTTGGACAATTTAATTTTTTTCTTTCTTGAATCTAAATTCAATCTATTCAACGAGTCTGCCAAAGAATCAATGATGAAAGTCAATTTAAAATAATTAAAATTTAAAACAAATTCTTAATTTACTAATGACTGCTTACAACCTATTTGTTATATGGGAGTCTGTAGGTTTTGGGCTGAAAACCATGGGAAAACAGGAAGTTGATTAACTACTGCAACTTACGTTCTGATCGTTATTCCAAAGTGGAGTCCTCGGCGCTACACCCTTGACTATGCACTTTGTTATATTCTTCCATGGTCAGTTGAACTCGGGACCGGTAACTCTGCCTAATTTCGCCGTCACTGTGAGATAACAACTGACTTATGTGTTCTAAAATTCGGATTGCTCTTAAGAATTAATATTCACTTTAATCCTTCTTTCAACGAAGGATTAATGAAGCAATCCCATCCTCGTCGCCAATTATATTTTTCACACACGAAGAAACTATTTTTAAAAAATAACGAATTTATTTTAGAACGATGTTTACAGTATGGGAGTTCAAATCAAACTTACAGTTCTATTATTCTAATTGTGCTCTCTAGCTAAAAAGGATGAATAAGCATTTCATATATATTATGCGCAAGCGTCTACACTACAATTCAGCATTTTAAAAGGGAGATACAGCTGTCCTCTCATATAACTATATATATATATATATATATATATATATATATATATTTATATATATGGGCATTGGGATCTGACATGTCAGCTGGCGAACTCTGGCGACCAGATAGATGAAGTTTTTATTTCCAACGTCAACATATGCAATTGCATGTCAAGTTTTTGATTTCTTACAAATAAGGTCGCGAAAGGTGAATAATGGAAATTGTTAATTTTGCAAAACGTAGAATCAGCAAGTCCAGAGAGTGTTGTGGCGTGAAAAATTATAATTCTAAAGCATCTACAAATGCAAGTATTAGCTTTCATCGGTTTGCGAAGCCAAACAAATAATTTTTATTGGGAGAAAATCATTTTGGAGAGAAGGAAAAAATTGATTTATTGAAGGTATGGAAAATCAATCTGAAAAAAAATCACACAGCTCCGAGAATGACGGTGTGTTCTTTGAGTTTCACAAAAGAATTGAATGAAACTCAGATTAGTTAACGTTATTAATGAAAATTCCAGATGCAGCAGCCAAAAAATTTAAAATTGTTGGATCTGTGTTACCTACCTGAACATTCATTGGTATTATTAGAAGAAATTTTTACAGTGATATGTGGTACCATAAATATGTCTTCTCCGATCTTAGAAGATGACAAATTGATGGAAGATTAAGTGAAATGATGGAGTAACAAATTTATGTTTATGATGGTATACTATTGAATAGTGTTTTTCGTGAAATTTTAAATATATTTTGTCCAAAGTTCTTTCAGAAATAATTAAATGTCGAATAATGAAAAAAATTTCAGAGTTGGATAAAGAATCATCAATAAAAAGTTTCGAAATATGTTTATTGATAATTGCCCATCATATCTGGCCGATTATACACTTCCTACATAATCGAAATAAAGGTTTCATATCACTTAAACAAATACAGTTGATTTAGACTAGGTATAGGAAAAACTCAAAAAACTTTCAAATCCTTCATATAATTCGTGTTGAAAGTTGGTTTTGAGACGCCGTGTTTTGACGTTATCATCTAAGCTCCGCCTCCATGTCAGATCCGAATATATATATATATATATATATATATATATATATATTTATATATATATATATATTTATATATATATACCTTATATATATATACATATATCTATATATACATATATTTATATATATATTATATATATATATATATATATATATATATATATATATATATATATATATATATATATCTTACCTCAATCTGCCCGATGATGGTCTAGTGACCGAAATTGCAATCGCAGTGTTATATTTTTCAAAATATTTTGTGATAATAAACGTAGTAAATTCAAATTTAGTTTTGTTAATCATGTTAAATTATCACGTAGTAACGACGGATTCCATCAACTATATATATATATATATATATATATATATATATATATATATATATATATATATATATATATATATATATATATTTATAAATATATATTCATTCGAATTGTTGTTGCCTGTGAACTATTTCTAATCTTTAGATAATTATTAGCAATAACAGGCTTGTTGGATCTCAAAAAACTCGATTTTATTAAAAGTTGACGTTTCGCCACGAAATTCGTGGCTTTATCAAAAAAGTTTTGATAAAGCCACGAATGTCGTGGCGAAACGTCAACTTTTTAATAAAATCGATTTTTCTAATATTCAACAAGCCTGTTATTGCTAATAATTATCAAAAGATTATATATATATATATATATATATATATATATATATATATATATATATATATATATATATATATATACTTATATTGATCTATATATTTTATCAAATTAGAAACGGACCTTGATTTCGATGTTTTCATATGTTGTAAAATTTTTGCTGATTGCAATGGAAATTGTTTTGAAATTATAACAAACGAGTCTCTTCCAGTACATTCAGTTAATTATTTTTACGATAATGATCGTTGATATGGTAAGTGGATTGCGTGCTTTCTAAAAATCTCGCACGCAATAAGATAATGTATTGTGTTTCCACTCGAAAATTCATAAAAAATATAGCTTAATAGCCTCTTCTACCTTTCGTATCTATGTTTTAAAATTTTAAGTCGTATTTTTCTCGAAAATTTCTGCAGCGTATCGAAAGTAAACAGTCAGGTGCGATAGTAGTTTTTTTTAATCCGTTTTAGACCTACTGAACCACGATTTTCGAAATATATATATATATATATATATATATATATATATATATATATATATATATATATATATATATATATATATATATATATTGTTGTATTCCTCTGGGGCACTGCTCAGAGTACAACATTTGTACAGGGTGGTTACAATAACCTTCTGACACCAGGGCAGCTTTATTGAAGAAAAGCTCCGTAAAACTTTTAGGTTGAGCACTTTATTGGATCTGGATTATTATTGAAGCATAAGACATTAGTGTTGAGCGATATTTCACGAACTGTGATTAAATCACTGATATCAAAAAGTCACAGGTAGTCACAGTTCCCTTCCCGTGATAAAAAAGCGTGATTTTATATCACAGTTCAAAGATGTGATAAAAAGCGTGAATTGATATAACAGTTCAAAGATGTGATAAAAAGCGTGAATTGATGTCACAGTTCAAAGATGTGATATCTGCTTGGCGATATTTCAGGGTGATACGCGACTTCGTGCCTGATATTGCTACTGATATTTGATATGAATTGAATATCTTAAGTCGTTAAGTTGTTACTTCGTTCTTAATATCGTTACTATATTTGATATTATAGATCCTATACTTAATATTTGACTATTATTTCCCCGTGAAGTGTGTGAAAATAATTTTTAAGATGAATATGCGTAAAACTAGGGAGCTTTGGACATTCTTCACTCAGGTCGATGAAAACAATGCATCCTGTAATTTGTGCAAAGTGAAATTATCCTTCAGGATCCAACAAATAGTTTTTTATTTATTTTCTTATGATTCATGTTTTGTTATATTTTCTTGAAAATTTGATTATAATTTTCATTACAGTTATAATTCTTTTGTTTTTTAAGCTGTTTATAGTTAAATAAACACTTTAACCCTCTCGCTCACCTTGTCCTCAATTGAGGACAACCTACTTTGGATTTTTTCTTATGAAGTGCCGCTTGCTCTTACTTCTCTGTCACATTGTTCTCAGTTGTGGACATCATATATACTTCCGAATGAATATATGTGCTGCCATCTACAAGCTGATGAAAAAAAATTCATTCATTTGAAATATAGGTTTCCGTAGGGTAGCTGTGACAGCAGTGTAGCGCTCTACTGTTTATTTTTTTTTGGTTATATTCGTTAGACCACGTGTTTGAAAACTGTTTGTTCACGTTCACAATAAGTGTAGACTTGTTCCAAAGTAATTGTGTTTGGTGATTTTTGTGCATATTGTAATCAGCGATTTTTGAAAGTCTGGTGTCCTAATTTGAGGACATTGTGAGCTAGCGGTAAACGCAACATCTAGGTAAATATAACAGCACTTTTATTTTATTTCTGCAAAAGTTAAATTTTATACATTTTAGTACTCCGAAAATGGACCATTCATGAAATACTATACCCTGTAGTGTTATTTTAATAAAACATATTAATATTTTACCCTCTGAACATATTTCTGAAATTTTTTTGTCTTCCATCAGCTCATGATGTCCTCAATTGGGGACATGTCATAGTGCCCATCAGCTCATGATGTCCTCAATTGGGGACATGTCATAGTGCCCAAACGGAGCATTTTGAAAATCTGAATTTAACATCAAAAATTTTCAAAGAATCATAAGTTGCATCACAGTAAATTTCAGATTTTTCGCTCCAATAGTTTTAATTCGTGACCGAGAGGGTTAACTCATGCAATATACTAATTGCCTTTCTTTAAATATTTACGATACTTCAAATTAAATGCTTGTATTTATTAGAAAATTTACAATTCGTCTCCGTGATCACGTCACGCTTTAAAATCACTGATATTTAAAAGTCACAGTCACGTTTCACAACGTGATTTGGAATTCACGATATCGCTCATCACTATAAGACATTAATTAATACTGAATAGATTCATGATTTATTATACGTAGAGAATGAACTACAAACTGGCATTACGACGTGTAAAGCACGAAGGAATCTACTCGACTCCCGCTGCGTAGGATTGCTCTGACTTATATACTTTTAATATAAATGCTGACCTAAGCAAAGTTGAAATATCAAGAATTAATATTGAATTGAAGGAAAGATTTATTATGTTGACTGTATTATATTACGTTGAAATATTAGAATGTTTAACTTAGACGATTTATGTGAATTCTTGTTATGCTTTCATTTCATTGTATATATTAGTCAGCAAGTGCCTAATGCGCACGTATAGTAATCGATATAACGAGAAATATCTAATTTGCTTTATAAGCAGTTTGTGTTAAGCAAAGATAAATGGGTTAGGAAGAACAATAGGTTCATTGTTAGGAGGGTTCACAACAATATACAGGGTGATTCATTAATATGTGTAAATATTTTAACGGGAGAATTTTGAGCTCAAAATATGAAGATCTAACCCAAATTGCTTATACAAAATATTTCTCCTTACTGATTTACAGGGTGTTTTATTTAGATTATTAAAAATGAATTTTGTTCATTACTTTAATGCTGCTTGATATTTCTTTATGATATTTGGCAATAAGTTAAAGTATTTTGGGATACATCAAAAAATAGTAAAGAAGACTTTCTCGCTATCACCAGTGGCGTACGGCAGGGGCACGGGAAGAGTTCTCGTTTCCTAAATTCTACGCCACTGGCAGAATTGTCATTTTAGTATATTTTTTCGATTCTCCAATATTTTCTCTGTAAATAAGGCACTCTTTTTTCGTAACGCTAGAGCCACTATTTTTCGAGATATTTAACGTTGAACATATGGCTGCACAATTCTTTCGATTTTTTTGTACGAGTCATGTCGGTGTTTTTTGTCATACGATTGTATGTATTACGAAAAATAAACATTATTAGGTATTTTTCAATTTATAATAATATTAACAAACAATTTAAAACAGAACAACTACAAAAATAACCAGCGCTACATAAAAAAAATTCAAAATAAATACTTAATTATCAAGATCTTCTTTTCAATTTTTGGAAGAATATCAAATTTATGAACAAAACTTAGAAACAATTTTTAACAATTGTTCAATGTGATCTCCGTTTACCTCAATAAGTTTATCCACTCTTTCGCAAAACGTTCTTCGAACTTTAAAAATGGTGGTTGGCTGATTCGCAATAAAATTAGTGGAATATACAATTTGCTGCCATTGTTCCTGGCGATTATTTATCGTTTGGGATATTTTTGTAGTTGTTCTGTTAAATTGTTTGTTAATATTATAAATTGAAAAAAAATACCTAATAATGTTTATTTCACGTAATACATGCAATCGTATGACAAAAAAACACCGACAGACTCGTACATAAAAATTGAAAGAATTATGCAGCCAAATGTTCAACGTTAAATATCTCGAAAAAACGAGGCTCTAGCGTTACGAAACATGAGTGCCTTATTTACAGAGAAAATATTGGAGAATCGAAAAATTATACTAAAATGATAATTCTGCTGCCAGTGGCGTAGAATTTAGGAAACGAGAACTCTTCCCGTGCCCCTGCCGTACGCCACTGGTGATAGCGAGAAAGTCTTCTTTTCTATTATTTGATGTGTCCCAAACTACTCTAACTTATTGCCAAATATCATAAAGAAATATCAAGCAGCATTAAAGTAATGAACAAAATTCATTTTTTATAATCTAAATAAAACACCCTGTAAATCAGTAAGGAGAAATATTTTGTATAAGCAATTTGGGTTAGATCTTCATATTTTGAGCTCAAAATTCTTCCGTTAAAATATTCACACATATTAATGAATCACCCTGTATATATATATATATATATATATATATATATATATATATATATATATATATATATATATATATATATATATATATATATATATATATATATATATATATATATATATATATGTCACCGGAAAATAACAAGAACCGCAAGTTTATAAATTTCCTAGGAAATTTATAAACCTTCGTAGGATTCTAAACGAGAGATAAATTGTATTATTTTACGCCCACATTTTCGCAAATTGATAAACTTACCGAACTAAGGCGTAAAATAAAAAGTAAGCAATAACCAAACGCCATGTGCGCTCTGATTGGTTGAATAAGTCACGTGTTCCATCTCCTTTCTCTCCACGGCAATTGTTCGCCACGGAACATAAACAAACTGGTTGCTCGTGTGTTTTTGTAAAATTTTTAATGTTGTAACTGTGTTGGAACTGTGAAAATAGTTTTATTCTGCTAAGGTTACTAAACTAGACCCATAATGAGCGACCTAGAAGCTGCGGACAGGCAAAATGGTGCAGAAAATTTGTTGACGAAGTGAAATTTACCACAGAGCTATTAAAGTTTTATAGTGGCCATGACCAAAATAGTAAAAATCGGAATGGAAATGGACTGAAAAAATTGAAAATGTCATTGAAATGATAGACTGTCAACATCGACCAATCAGAGAGCAGTGTGTTATTTGCCGTATTTTAAAGAAGCGTTAAATTAAAAGCTCTTCTGATATCCGTTAGTTTATAAATTTACCACGAGACGTCGTGAATTTATAAATTTGCGAAAATGTGGGCGTAAAATAATACAATTTATCTCTCGTTTAGAATCCTACGAGGGTTTATAAATTTCCTAGGAAATTTATAAACTTGCGGATCTTATTATTTTCCAGTGACATATATATATATATATATATATATATATATATATATATATATATATATATATATATATATATATATATATATATAGTATATACATAAACTATCATAATTTGGGTGAACCGCCATTTTTACGTAGAAATCTCTAGTTTTCTCATGGTTTCTAAGTTCTAAATTAGCTCAACTCTACAGCTTCTATAGTTTGAGTTAGAGGATTGAAATTTGATCTCTTTAAATTTCAACTCTTTTCCTCCACCGCGCTACATTTCGCGGATACTATTCCGTTCGAATCACATCTCGACCTGCTTCGTTATCAGTACGCGATAGACGTCGAGCAGACTTCAACGAAGACGAAACCCATACGCGAATACAAACCCGGAAAACCAGACGACCAGATTATCTATGGGAGAACCTGAAAATCAAATATATATATATATATATATATATATATATATATATATATATATATATATATATATATATATATATATATATATATTTTAAAACAAACAAGAGCATAATGATGACAATAAAAAAGTGAGATATTGAATCTATGGAACATAATTATCAACTAAAATTAAAAATTAAAAAAGACCGGCTTCAACATGGCCAAGTCAGGTTATGACTGCATAACCTGACTTGGCCATGTTGAAGCCGGTCTTCTTTAATTTTAATTTATTATTATATATATATATATATAAATATATATATATATATATATATATATATACAGTGGAATCTCTATAACTCGAATGTCAAGGGAAATGCAAAAAAATTCCAGTTAACGAGTTTTCGACTACTGAAATTTCGACTTACAGAGGCGCGATTTCTAAGTGTAGGTATATGTATTTCGATTTGTAGAGTCGAATTTGAATAATAATTCAACTTACGTTTTTTATATATGTATATATTTTACATATTAAAACAAATTACATATTGATGATGTAAACTGTATATTGCTACTTGATTCATATCTTCGCAATATTTCGGCTTCATTCTTAATTAACAAATACACTCCAATTAACCTTATGTTAAGCATATTACAATTTATGAGTGTCAAGCAGAGGATGATTTTTGGGGCTCTTAAGATCATTTATAAAATTAAAAATAAGTTAGTTCCAAACTACATATATAACAAAACTCAACTTGTAAATGATATCCACAAATACTATACAAGAAATATAAATAATTTTTATGTACATAATGTTACTTCAAATATGCTCTTTAATAGCTTGTTGCACGGAGGTTTAATTTTTTTCAATGATTTACCAAATAACTTGAAACAATGTAATAATTATGAACGGTTTAGAACTGGAGTTATAGGTTATATTTTCGAATATGTTGCACCTGTTTAGTTTAAGTGATTTAATTGTCACTGTATTGTATTTCATATAGCTTTGCTAATAAACATTATTATTATTATTATTATTATTATTATTGTAGACAAAGTGCTTGCTGGCAATCCGTATTGAGCTGCGACGTCTTTTTTTTCATGCCAGTTTTTACCGCATTGATAACATCACTTTTTTCACGTAGAGTCAAAGTCTTTAGTTTCCGCTTTGTACTCATGTTGTGGTTAGTTAACAACCAAAATAATACTGACGGACAAGCTTGTTACATATTTCGGGGAATTACAAGTAAGACGTCATTATATTTTACTAACTACGACTTACGGGGTCTCCTTTTTGAAATTCGAGTTATAGAGTATAAATATGTCATAATATCATCATCAATACTTCGTAGGGAAATAACATTTTGTTCCAGTTACAAAGTCTAAATAATTCGAGATACCGCGTATTTAAGTGTTCAGCGGAAGGGAATGGCAATTTTTTTCGACTTACTGAGGATTTCGACTTAACGAGGTTCAAGTTATAGAGATTCCACTGTAGGTATATATAATATATATATATATATATATATATATATATATATATATATATATATATATATATTTATATATATATATATATATATATATATATATATACAGGCCGTTTCTTTTATCATGTGGTAACATTGCTATATTCTAAACCGTAACAGATATGGGAACGATTAAATGGGAAAAAAGGTAACTATTATGGTGAGTAGTAAATTGGTCAGAAAAAATGTAGGGAGACTTGCGCCGTTCCTGAGTTATACAGGGGAAACTAAAATGGCGTTTTTGGTTTTTTACGAATAGAATTGTCATTTCAGAAAATATGAAAAAATGAAAGAGAAAATTTTTATTGTATTCAAAATGTACTAACTATGTAAGAATAAATTTTAGATTGAACGTTTCGTCTCAACACGGCCACCATCAACTTTTTTTTTCGAATACGGACCTGTATCTTTTATTGCAAATATTGATAAAGCGATAAAATCACAATTCGGTGGTGTATCACACTTGATATTTTTATAGCGTTTCATTCAAAATAACTAGCATCATCAGAGAAAACAATTTTTAATTACGGTCCTGTCCTTAGTTTTTTTGTAAATTGTTTTGATTTCTTCAAAATTTATTCAACTATTGGCATACTTCTGACAATAGGCAATAATTTTTATGAGAAGGTACCCAAACATAACAAAAATTCGTATTTTTCAGGTATTGGAAATTTTTATATTATACAGTAATCCTTGTTTAGAGGCTGATTACTCCTGAATCAATTTTTATACGGAATATTTTTATAATTCTCAATCGTGGAAATAGGTAACGAAAATATTCGTTTTTGGTCAAAATACGATTGTTGTGTAATTCAGTACAATTAAGAAGTAGCATCTTACTTCATTCGTCATTTTAAACACGTAGGCTCTGCTTGTTTTCTATGTCAGGAAAAATAAATGAGTTGTTGATATCTTTTAAGAACTGTCAGACGTTTATGCACTGGGTTACATAATATTGAAGATGTATTCAAATGATGAAAGGACTGATCACTGATATGCTATTTACTTATGCAAAATCAAATAGAAATCCTCTTTTGGCAAGAAATATGTATGGTGAGCTATACCCGAATCATCGTATTCCAAACATTCTAACATTCAAATGTTTAGACGATTAGAAAGAAATTTGATAGACTGTGGTGCATTTGACAGAAATAAAACTAGAAAATGTATTGTAACTGGAAGTATGACGAACCGAATAAATGTTTTAGGTCAGCAAATATTTCCTCATAAACAATAACAAAAAGAAGAAAAAAATTTTTCAATTTAGGATTGGTCAATTATAAAAATATTTCTAATCAAGATTGTTCTTCACGGGAAATTGCCCACGAACCAGAGATTTCTGTGAAATCTAGCAGAAATATTTTAAAACAGAACAAATACAAATGTTACAGGATACGCAAAGTTCATCACCTCAATTAAAGGGACTACGGAAGGAGAATACGATTTGCGAAGTGATTAAGACGTAGAAATAGGGAAGTAGAAAATATTTGTAGAAAAATAATATGGACGGACGAATCAAAATTCACCAATAATGGCTGGTTTAACAGAAACATCCATTATAGGTGGAATAATTCAAATGAACATTTACATAGAGAAACCAACTTCCAGGAAAGATACGGAATAAGATTTTGTTTGGGAATTTTGGGAACAAAGGTACTAGGTCCTTTCTTTCACAATGAAAATTTGAATAGTGGAATGTATTTAAATTTTTCATCTAATGAGTTTGATGAATACTTAGATGAATTGCCACTGAATATTCGCCGTGAAATACAACATTTTCAACAAGACGGTGCTCCTCCCCATAATGCAGCAATAGTAAGGGATCATTTAGATGCAATATTCCCAACAAAATGGATTGGAAACAATGAACCAATTGCTTAGTCAGCTCGATCTCCAGACCTTAATCCATTAGATTTTTTGTCTGGGGATACATAAAGGATACAGATTTTCCGACACCTAGTACAGATATCGACCATCTCAAACAAAAAATAACAGATGCATGTAATAGCATTACACCCAACATGCTAGAAAATTGCCACAATAATTGTATGGACAGAAAACGTATGTGCATTCAACAAAGAGGTCGTCAATTCGAGCATCAAATGTAGTTTCTCACGTGGAATTCATTTTTTGTATGGTTTTTATTTCCCCTCAAAAATTCATTATAAAATAAATTGTTTTTCTGTTTGATTGTTGTCACTGATGATGCTAGTAATTTTAAATGAAACGCTATAACAATATCAACTGTGATATACCACTGAATTGTGAGGATTGGAACGTATAAAAATTAATTCAAGAGAAATAAGCCTCGAAACAAGGATTACTGTAATACAAAAATTAAAATGTTCATTGTGATGGGGTATCTTCTTATCGAAATTATTGGCTAATGTCTGAAGTATGCCAATAGTTGAACAAGTTTTGAAGAAATCAAAACTATTTAAAGAGGAACTAACAACAGAACCGTAATTGAAAATTGTTGTCACTGATGATGCTTATTTTGAATGAAACGCTATAAAAATACCGATTGTGATATACCACTGAATTTTGATTTTATTGCTTCATCAATATTTGCAATAAAAAAGACAGGTCCGTATTCGAAAAAAAAAGTTGATGGTGGCCGTGTTGAGACGAAACGTTCCATCTAAGATTTATTGCTACATGGTTATAGTACATTATGAATTTAATAAAAATTTCCTCTTCCATTTTTTCATATTTTCTGAAATAACAATTCTATTCGTAAAAAACCAAAAACGCCATTTTCAGTTTCCCCTGTATAACTCGGGAACGGCGAAAGTCCCTGAAGATTTTTTCTGACCAATTTACTGCTCACTATAATAGTTAACTTTTTTCCCATTTAATCGTTCCCATATCTGTTACGGTTTAGAATATAGCAATGTTACCACATGATAAAAGAAACGGCCTGTATATATATATATATATATATATATATATATATATATATATATATATATATATATTTATAAAAAAAATTGATGAGAAAACTATCCCCGCACCTCACTTTCGAAACTCTGCAATAGTACGTCGGTTTCGAAGAAAATACGACCAATGATAAGAATGTTGCATATATATCCGAACTCGTTTTTTGTGAAAATAAAAATAATAAATATTGATATGGAAGTTGCGTAAGTGAAAGGTTCTTCAAAATTTTCAACGAATTTTTTTGATGAAACGACGTCCCGTCCTAATTCACAACTAGAATGACTTCGGTACAATTCATGAATCTTCATTTATGGAAAATTGAATATGTCAAGGTATCCTTGTTCAGTAAAAATATTCCAAACTTTCAAGGTTAACAATCATGCCACAGACCTGTGAAGAACATTATATTCGAGGAAATATCCATACTTTCTAATGTAGTTAATATCAAGTTGTTTCCATCACTGTTAGCAATATCAACGAAAAAAGACAATAAAAAAGAAATCAAAAACATTCTGTTCTAAAGAAACAATATAGATGATTAGGATTTGAATAGCATTATATAAAGCACATAATTATTTTTATAGCGTACATAAAGTTATTTATTTGTTTATCGCTTAGTACGAATTTAATGAGTAATTATTCTTTTATTTACGTTCCCAGAATATTATTCGAATCTATATTTGAGACGCTTGAATTAACACCTTGGAGAAGATTCATGAATCAAAAAATCAAAACTAGTCTCATGTTTAATTTATCGAATATGGTAAAATTTTGACTGATTTAACCAAAATTGACTGTTTTATTTTGCACCCAGAACAAACACAAATACCAAATTTCAGCACTGTAGAACATACCATGAAACTTTAATAATAATAATAATAATAATAATAATAAGGCTTTCATTTCCTACAGGTAAAAAGTAAACCCAGTTACAGGAAAAATTCTTAAATAACTAAATCAAAATTTACAGAAGCGGCTTCAAAGTATTAGTAATACAATAACTATAAATTAATTTGGAAAATAAAAAAGAAAAGAACATTAAGATATGAAAACAGTTTCATAGCTCAATACAATTTATGCCTACCTATCCAGATATTCCAAAAAAACTCGACTTATGACTGAAAATGTATCAAAGTATGTTGTCATTGAAGTATTTCAATCAACAATTTTCATGAATTTAAATATTGTTATTCATTTGAAGTCGGTTTTCTTCTACAACTAAATTGGCGCATTATATATCAATAACACGATAACAATAGAAGTGTTTTTATGTAGCAAATGAATAATAAATTAGTTTGGAGTATAAATAGATCCATAAAAAAGGCTTCTTACAAGATAATTTCATTTTCCGTCTCCGTTTCACTCGAATTTTCAGTTCACCATGAGTTAAAAACGCAAAAACTGATAGCAACACTAAAAAGGAGGGGGGGAAATGAAATCAATGATAATTTTGTTTTTACAGAATATACAATTAAATCCTATTAAAACTGTGTATTTTCAGTCATGTTTTCAAAAATAGCTAATCAGAAATCACTTATACCTACTGATAACAACCCTTGGGTAATTATCATTTATGTCTAAGCGTATCCAAGGTAATTTAAAAATATTTTCTTCGATTAAGTAAACATGTCAATTTGAAAATTTTCTATAATTTACCTAATATATAAATAATTTTTAAAAATTTCTAAAATTTATTTTCATGAAAAATTATCTCACCGAATATACCTCGAACATAATTTTGACATAAATTTTCTCATGCATGTTGCTTTTAGGTAACAACATGCTTTCGAAAATCTATGACAAAATTATTGAAAATAATCAATGTTCTTGATATTATGGCTGAATATTTCCCTCGTGTCAAAAATCCCATGTAAATGAAATGCAATTACCGCAAAATTACAGCGAATATTTCCCTCCTCTGTAAAATCACATGTAAATGCAATACAATTATCGAAAATTACAGCAAATATTTCCCTCCTGTCAAAAGTCCCAAATAAACGGAATGCAATTATCGAAAATTACAGCGAATATTTCCCTCCTGTCAAAAATCCCTTGTTAATGGAATGCGATTATCGAAAATTACAGCGAATATTTCCCTCCTGTCAAAAATCCCTTGTTAATGGAATGCGATTATCGAAAATTACAGCGGATATTTCCCTCCTGTCAAAAATCCCGTGTAAATGGAATGCAATTATCGAAAATTACAGCGATAATTGCATTGTAGAAAGCGAAAGAGCCCTGCGATAATTGCATTGTAGACCGATAATTGCACAGTAGCATAGTTCATATCACGGTTATTGATGACAAGTTGACAATTTATGAATTACTAACGTCAGTTTGACAAGTTGAAAGTTTATTCGTGAAATATTCCCCCAAATTACACTCGTGCATCAAAATTACCGGATAATTTCGCATTCTAGCGTGTTGTCTTTAAAAAACTGCATTCGGTCATTTTCATATTTTGGAGAAAATGAACTCATGCAGTTTTTTGACAACACGCTGTCATGCAAAATTATCGGTTATTTTGATGCAATTACTTACGATTATTTCCTTCCTATTAATTTTGACCAATCGCTATCAAGAATTGGTATGTCAAATATAAATATTAAGTGGAAAAACTACTCAACAACACTGTCAAATTAGCTGTCAGCAGTTTTTCCGAAAAAAAATCGAAAAAATTTCATGCAAGTTTGACAAGTTGCCTTGTAAAAACAAACTTGATGGTTTCTATGCTGTGTTGCTATGTACCGTTACCAACAACAAAGATCACAAACAACGCTTACGAATTTATTAATTTTTCAACTGAAACTCAAAATGAATCGGTTTGGAAATGTTTCCGAAAGTAAAATTAATACGGCTGTTGAAAATAGTGTTCCACTAAATACTCAGAAAACTCACACATCGATCTGGAAGCAATTTATGGAATTTTGCTAAGCAAAAAATTACCAATTACTCCAGACAACAACTACAGGCGAGCTAAATTTAATCCTCAATGACTGGGCATGGAAGATGCGCAAAGCTAAAGGGGAAGACTACAAAGAACTGTGTGTAAAAGTAATGTGGAATATCGTTGCCAAAAAACTACAGGAAAAATATTTTCGAAAATTTAATATCGTGTTCGACCCATTCCACGACATTATCTTTAAGCCAGCTAGAGACGCTCGAAATGCGAAAAGGAGAAGTCTCCAGAAACATGAAGAAAAAATGAAAACAAGTTCAGCTTCTTTAAATATGGACGACTACTACAAGATGGTGTCCTTATGGGATGAGACAACCCCAACCGGGTTGCAGCGTAAATTTTACTTTATTGCAGCAGTTGAGCTAGCTTGGAGGGGCGGAGATGCGGCTCGTTTCTTAACAGAACATTTTAAAGAAGAAATTGATAATTATGGAATCAAAACAGGTGAGATATTGTTTTTTAATTTTGCAACAAAATCTGTAAATGTTTATTGTAACTTGGCAGAAAAAACGCTTATATCAAAACGAATTATGTGCGCATACTTTTTACCTTGGCGTAAAATCTGTTTTCGCAATTTTATAATGTCTTTTTTTCAATAACTTGTATAATTCACGTTTTGCCATTTTTTTAGCATCCAAAATTTGCTAGCTGTACTATTTTTGTGAAAAAAATTAAAAACGATATAACCACTAAAATTCCTTGTGCTTTTATAAAAAAATTAAAAGCTAAATACATCTACTTTAAAATCACACTACAAAATATATTTTGACATTTAAGTCAAATTATGTATCCCTTGTTTCAGGAAGGATCGAGTATAACACAGTCTTCAGCAAAACTGCACAAGGTGGTGCAAAAAATCTGTGCGATAGCAAGTGGCTTGTTCCTAATTCAAAAGACTCTGAGTTTTGTCCGGTACGTTTGTAAAAAGCCCTGTTAAACAAACGAACGTCTAAAATAACAACAAGTAGATTGTTTTTTACACCAAATTCAGCATGGCAATCCAATCGTAGCACTGGATGGTTTAAAAACATTCCTGTTGGAAGAAATGAACTGTCAAAATGGACAAAAGACGCAGCTCAAAAAACAAGTAAGGCCGGTGTAGGCGAGCAGCAACTCATCAAAATCACAGGGCATTCTAAAGCTGCGTCTATCCAACCGTATCTACAAATGGACAGTCAACATCATTCAAATATCATCACTGCCTTAAGAACCGTCCAAAATAATGTACCATCTACAACAAGCTTAGAAGCTCCCTTGAAAAGACAGAAAATAGACGCTTCTTCCTAACGGTAATTTTGATGCACTTGTGCTATTAAAAAAACCGGATCATTTCGCATTCCAGCGTGTTGTCTTTGAAAAACTGCATTCGGTCATTTTCATAATTTGGAGAAAGAGCCCACCTTCGGTGTCTCTGTCATACAAAATTATCGGTAATTTTGATGCAGTTGTGCAATTACTTACGATAAAAACACTTGGGTAATTATAATTCATGTCTAAGCGGTTCCAAGGTGATTTAAAAATATTTTCTGTGGTTTAAGTAAACTTGTCAATTTGAAAATCTTTAATAATGTCGGTTTCAAGATTTGGTAAAAAAATAATAATTCAATCTTTTTTTTTGGATTGATTAGGCCGATACTTGGTGTAAATTAATAAACATTTAAAACAATGGTTAATAATAACAATTTACACATTTATTAAAAGAAATAACGCATGACGCACGTTTCGGTGGAACTTCACCTACTTCAGATGCTAATGGCAAACTAACTATGATTCTCTGTTATATCCAAAACAAGAAATGACAAATTGTGTAGAAGGGGTAAATAGAAAGATGGTTACAAATAATTATTAGAATAGGAAAAACCAATTCTGAACTGCTAGTCAGGTAGTTTGGTAATTTTGAAAAGATTACGATGGTTTGAGAAAAATTGAAAAATTATGTGAAAATAACAAAAGTAGATAACAAACATAATTTTTCAATTTTTCGCAAACCATCGCACACTGATAGCGTCATACATAGTACTTCCCTACATCCATTCCAACACAAAATGGCAGCTTTCAATAGTATGGTACATCGTTTAGTGAATATTCCACTTTCAAACGCCAATTTTAACATCGAGAAAAATATAATTAAACAAATTGCCGTAAATAATAATTATGATCTCATAATAATAGATAATATGATAGATAAAAAGTTGTTCAAAAATGCGATTAACCAGGTATACCCCCTTACTAAAAATAATATCAAATATAACAGCCTCACTTTCATCGGAAATTCAAGTAAAAAACTTAAATCTCTCTTATCTAAGCATAACATTAACATTGCTTATCGTACCGGTAATAATTTAGGAACTCATATAAAAAATAATAAATCTAAAGTTCATAAAGATAATAAATCAGGAATTTATAAAATTAATTGTGGTGATTGTTTTAAGTTTTACATTGGTCGAACTTTCAGAAGTTTTCAAACTAGAATTTCAGAACACAAACATAGCTTTGTTAATCAGAAGTCGGATTCACATTATGCAAACCATTTAATCCAAGAAAATCACACATTCAATTTCGTTTTTGAAATATTAAATAATGAAAGTAAGGGAATTAAACTTAATTTTTAGAATCATTACAGATAAATAAATACAAACATTCCGGTCTCCTATTGAATAGCCAAATCGATCATACTTCAAGCCCCCTTCTTAATCTTTTCAAAATTACCAAACTACCTGACTAGTAGTTCAGGATTGGTTTTTTCGATTCTAATAATTATTTGTAACCATCTTTCTATTTACCCCTTCTACACAATTTGTCATTTCTTGTTTTCGATATAAAAGAGAATCATAGTTAGTTTGCCATTAGCATCTGAAGAAGGTGAAGTTCCACCGAAACGTGCGTCATGCGTTATTTTTTTAAATAAATGTGTAAATTGTTATTATTAACCATTGTTTCAATAAAATAATTCAATCCTCTTAAAAATATCAAAAATAATAAAAAATATATTTGGAAACACTTTTTGAATTTTTTTGAAGTTAGAAAATATGAATTAAATGGAAAACGAACTGAGGAGGAGCTGGCATCGATATTAAAAGATTAGGCAGTAAATATGAGAAAGACGTATGGATCTGAGTTTAAAGAATCTACTATTAAAACGGTATGGAATGTTAAGTGCAAATTGGTACAAGAAAAGTTTTACAACGAATATAAAACACTAATATATACGTTCAATAGCGTAATATTCAAACAAGCGCGGAATGCTCATGACGGGACAAAAAAAATATTGCAAGCGGGCCCCACTAAACGCAAAATCAGATCTTTGCCACTAAGTTCATTTGAAATATGAAGTATTATAAACTTGTGGAATGAAAAAACTCCGGCCTTCAACGCAAATTTTACCACATTGCCGCAGTTGAATTAGCTTGGAGATGAGGTGACGCCGTTGCTTATTTGGTAAATTTTTTTAATGTAGAAAAAAGTCATATCTAATAATGATGGTTCTTTAAGCAGTCGAGTAAGTTATAACTTAATTTTTAGAAAAACATCTCAAGAGGGTTCAAAAAATTGCACTGAGAGTGAATGGCTAGTGGAAAATAACAATGATGTCAACATATGTCCAGTTACATTATATGAAAAATCAATTTATAAAAGGAATACTAATGTTAAATCTAACAGATTTTCCCTAAGGCCAAACTGTCATTGGATACTGAAATTTGGCATGGCAACATGCCACTTAGAAAAATATTTTTTTTTTGGTTTGAATACAAAAAAAATTGAATTACCAATCTTAAATAGATCCTCAGCAGTCGGTCAATTGGCAAAAAGTAGTGTTCAAGAGCAGTAATTATTAAAAGTAACGAGTCAAAATAACGCATATTCCATAATACCCAAATTTAGCTCGGGAACAGATCAAAGAAGCAATTTCGCAGTCTAACTAACTTATGAAAGCAACCGTGGACACGTGTTTCGGACGCTTTGGTCCTCAGCAGAACTATTATTCTGTTTCCATATACTGGACAAAGTCCTAAAATTTAGAAGAAAATAAAAGGAAACAAATAATTCTTAAAAAAGAACAATAATCCAACAACTCCTACTAACTAATGAAAATTTTAAAACCAAGAGATAGAATATATCGAAACTGCCGAGAAAATCTTAAAATTTATATATTAGAAAAAATTTTACAAATACTACAAATAACAGAACATAATATAAAATATTTGTGTACAAAATTTACAAGCTTAATTTTTCTAACACAAAACATGAATCAAAACACAATATTTCATCCATCAACCGCAACTACAAACAACTCATCTTTTTAACTATTATCGTCCACTCAAAAAGCCACCTTTAACTCAAGTAGCCTTTCAATATGGTCAAATATAAAGGTACCTACTTTACTCTTGATCCAAAATCATTTTTTTGATAAACTTTGTATACTACTAATGCAATTTAATATCTGTTGAATTTTGGGGTTAAAACATGCAGAAGTTCTTATAAAGAATAAATTTTTTTGATAAAACTAATAATAAAAAAGTTTTCCATATGTAGCCAATATACACACTGTATATAAAACATGTTTTTTTGCATTTCAATTTATGGTAGTTCAAAAGTCTCAAAAATGATGTTAAAAGTATTTATTTTTTTTTATCTAAACGTTGAAAAATATGAGAGTTTTCGGTAGCTCTGCGGTTCTGTTTGTCGTTTGTTTAACGAGAATGTGGGCTTGAGTCCCACTTTGCTCTTGCTCTTGGCAGCGCCAAGTTGGTTCTGTGGGTTCGATGAAACCAGGCCCGTGACCTCAACGGGCCCGCGGTTTGACCAACAAGAAGGTAAAACAAAAATTTCCGTATTTTAGCAGGTTTCCACTTTGAAAACCTGCTTATTAAAATGGGTGCGATTAGCAAAGTTGGACCTAGGACCAAGATAGTTTTTCATTTCATGACTTTTTATGATGCTTGGCACCAAAAACTCAATTTCATATATCTTTAGATATATAATATATATATATATATATATATATATATATACATATATATATATATATATATATATATATATTTATATATATATATATTTATATATATATTTATATATATATATATATATATATATATATTTCGTATGTATGTGCTTATGTATTTTCACGTTGTTTACACGATAACGAGCGCAATTTTGAAGCAATAGAATTGAAAGTTTGTAAATATGTAGTTTCATATGATATCTTGGATAGGATTCTTTTTGGTTCGAATTGGTTGGGAGGTTGACCCCCCTGGGGGGAAAATAAATCTTGTTTACACGATAAAGGTCGCAATTTTGAAGCAATAGTGTTGAAAGTTTGTAAATAGGTAGCTTCGTATGATATCTTGAATGGGATTGTTTTTAGTTTGAATTTGTTGGGGGTTGACCCCCCTGAGGGGAAAATAAATCTTGTTTACACGATAAAGGTCGCAATTTTGAAGCAATAGGGTTGAACGTTTGTAAACAGGTAGCTTCGTATGATATCTTGAATGGGATTGTTTTTAGTTTGAATTTGTTGGGGGTTGACCCCCCTGAGGGGAAAATAAATCTTGTTTACATGATAAAGGTCGCAATTTTGAAGCAATAGGGTTGAACGTTTGTAAGCAGGTAGCTCCGTATGATATCTTGAATGGGATTATTTTTAGTTCGAATTGGTTGAGTGGTTGACCCCCCTGGGGGGAAATAAATCTTGTTTACACGACAGGAGTCGCATTTTTGTAGCAATAGGGTTGAAAGTTTGTATCTAGGTATTTTTGTATGATATCTTGAATAGTATTAGTTTTGGTTCGAATTAGTTTGGGGTTGACCCCCTGGGGGAAGAAATATATCTTGTTTACATGATAAAGTTCGCAATTTTGGAGTAAAAGGGTTAAAAGTTTGTAGGTAGGTATTCTCGAAAGATATCTTGGATGGGATATATTGGTTCGAATTGGTTAGGGGGTTGAACCCCTGGGGGAAGAAATAAATCTTGTTAACATGATAAAGGGCGCAATTTTGGAGCAATAGGATTGAAAGTTTTTGAGTAGCTAGTTTCGTATGATATACTGAATGGGATAGGTTTCAATGCGAATTGGTTGGGAGGTTGACCCCCAGGGAAATAAACAGTTTTGGTACGAATTGGTTGGGTTGTTCCCCCGGGGAGGAAATAAATTTTGTTTACACATTAGAGGGCGCATTTTTTTTAATTTGGAAAAAAATGAACATAATTTAATGAATATATTTTTTAAACTGGATTCGTTATGAAAACCTACTCTTCTTATGCAGCTCGCTGCGATAGAGTTTTTTTAATTTATCGTTGGTTAATGGGACATTTAAATAAAATTCAATAATTCTTCATTGATATCAATCTAACACGAATAACACGCCATTAATAAACAAAAAACAAACATTCAGGTCCCCGAGACCCAGAAATCTCAGTCAGCGCTTTTAATCATAACTCAATCAGGAATTGGCTTCGTGCTCTAGAAATAAACATATGTACATATAATATTTGGGCTACAGCCTCATTTCTGCAGACTGCTTTCATAAGTAATAAAAATATTGTTTTTGAAACTGCTGAATATATTTTTAGAGTTGAAGTCTTTTATAAGACCCTGGATATTATTATCACCCAGTTAAAAAGTGAGTCAAATTCGATTATCGTATTAAGCAATGCTCTGCATTGAAAATACAGTTGCCGCTCTATAGATTTACAGGGAATTATTTCATTTGCCGCTTCTGAATCTAGAAAAATAGCTTTTTAATGGATATACTTTTATATTTTCATAACCTTATATTTACCTTATATTTTTAATTTTCAACATTTTTGTTCATGATATAAGTACCATAACTAGTTTCATAAAACATTATATCTTTTTCCTATTATTATTATTCATTTAGTAAGAATTTATTGGTTGATATAGTCTTAAAAAGCAAACCGAATTAAAAAGGAGAAAATAAATCATTTTACTAGGAGAAAAGTTGAAATAACAGAAGAAACGCACCTCAACATCAACTCAATCCACATACCAAATTTCAAACCTCCATCGTAAAAAAAAATTCGCGAGTGCATCGCGTACAGATCGAGATAGGTACAATTTGAACGGAATAGTCAACACCAAATGCAGCGCGGTTGAGAAAAAGAGTTTAATAGAAAAAAGGATCTTAAGTCAACATAAACTCAATGTAGGTACCAAACTTCAACCCTCTAACTCAATCTGAAAAAGCTGTGGAGTTCGGCAATTTTTCAAAAACCATGAAAAAACAAGAAATATCTAGGTAAAAAATGGCGGCGGCTAAAAAAATTCAACCAAATTTTAATAGTTTCGTTCTGTAACGAAAACAATCCTAGATAAAAATAATTCAGCTCATTTGGTGTAATACTGACCACTGGAGATATGTACCGGGAAGGATATTTATATGAAAATTAGAAATGGCGGCGGTTGCAGAAATGTTCCCAAATTTTGATACTGTGGTTCTGCTATGGAAACAATCCCAGGTAGGTACCAATTTTCAGCTCATTCGACTTGATGGGACCCGCTGGAGATGTCAATATGTACCAGGAATATATATATATATATATATATATATATATATATATATATATATATATATATATATATATATATATATATAGGGTGATTCACGGTGGATGGCACATTAGACGTTTCTGGTGAACCATAGAATGGATCACTGTGAAAATTTAATGGAGGTCATAGTCGGACATTCTCTATCCAATTAAAATATATTTGATACGGCGTGTCCACTTCTATTAGAAAGTAGTAGCAACTTTGATTTTTCAAATGGAACAGCCTGTATATAATATCATTTTTAAAATCTCCAACAATTTCCCAACAATTTTTCATGATATTTCCCTATACCTTAATGTTATCGTTTTCGAAATGAAAATTATTGTAATTTTGTTTCTTCGGAAATCAAGACCTCTAAAACGCTGATATCTTCGAGTTGAGAAATACTATGATATCGACATTTGGGTTGGAGTTTGGTGATACTTAGGGGTTTCCTACACTTCAGCCTAATCTGCGTTACTTTGATACAGGGTGGTAAAAAATTCTGTTATGTTGTTTGCTTGAAAAAGTGACTGAAAGTTGATTATTTCAAATGGAATTCCCTGTATATTATTGAAAATTCGGAAAGCTGCTGGAATTTGCATTTTACCTATACCTTACTAGTAAGGTTTCGGACTTATGAGCATTTAATTGTGAACATATTCCTTGTACATGGTGTCATATTCATTCGAAAATGTGTAATTGGGTAATGATAAAAATTTTCAATATATAATACGTTATCTGCTACTTTACGTGACCTCCTATACCTTCTGTTATAATGATATTGTGAAAATATTCATTATACACTCTATACGTGAACTTTGACCAATGGGATAATTTAAATTACTTTTATTTTAAAGTGAATTTTGTTATCACATTTCATGTTTTATGTAACTAATGTATATTCAAGTAGGTATATACTTAGATTCATTCCACTGCTTCAACTTCATGATAATCATTATAAATAATCTTTGCGGATCTTGTAGAAATTTCTAATCCGAAGATTTGATAAATGAGTGATAATAATCTAACTTTGGTTTATCAAAATCTCTACAATAATTGTGTATTAAACAATGGTAGGTATAGTTTGTTTTAATACCAATTGTGTCATTGAATACATACATACCAAAGAGCATCTATTTTAAAAGGGGAATATTTAACGTAACGTCAATTTAGGTCATTTCCTGACATTGATTCAACAGAAAAATTGTATCAGACAATGACAATTTTTTTCCTTATACCCGCCATCATTCTCACGGCAATTTATAAACAAATCAGCGACAAAATAAGTTTTAGTCGCAGCAAAAGAACATATTACACGACACAATAATTTATTTTACGTCAAAAAAAGCATTAAATTGGAATTAATGGATATTGCACGACGGGATAGTGGAAATTGCAACTGCATGATAATGGATATTGTACGGCAGGATAATGTATTACACGACAAAAAACAGATCGCACTACACAATATATACCACAGGGTTCAGTTTTGGGACCCCTCCTGTTTATCGCATATGCTAGTGATCTCCAGTATTGCATCTCAAGCTCAATATCATCTTACGCTGATGACTTGAAAATATATGCGAACGCGAATACCAACTATCAGTACCTTCATGATGACCTCAACAAAATTCAGCAGTGGTGTACAGACTGGATCATACCTTTAAGCATCGACAAGTGTATTGTTCTTCACGTCGGCAAGAATAATCCTAGTCTTTTGTATTATCTGCACGGACGCCTGTTAAAAACTGTTTCCTCTCATAATGACTTAGGTGTAATTGTTAATTCAGCTTTAACGTGGAGCTGCTGTATGTAAACGGGCAAACAAGAAGCTATTTCTTATGCAAAAAGTGTTCTCGAAATCGTCATTTGACACTTATTGTAAGCTCTTCAAAACTTTCATTCGGCCTATCTTAGAATATGCCGGTCCCGTAGAGTATCCTGATCTAGTTCGTGAGCAAGATATGCTTGAAAAAATTCAGCGTCGCGCCGCCAGACTCCGTACGTACGCGGCCTAGTTATGAAACACGGATGCAGATGGCAAATCTGACCACATTTCGGGAGCGTCACCTGCGAGGGGACCTGTACAGGCGCGGATCCAGAGGGTTCCCCCTCTGGATCCGCGCCTGTACAGGTCCCCTCGCAGGGGGAACGCCCCCCCCCCAAAGGCACTGGTGGAACTTGGACAAAATAACCGCCATCTTGAATTTTTTCCATTTTTTTTTGTATATCTCGTGAAGTATGCATTTTATCACAAAAATTAAGGAAATCATTTTTATGGAGAATCAAAAACTACCTAAAATGGCGATATTTTCAAGACTATAGTCAAAAAAACAAAAAAGTTATTGAAATTTATATGACTTGGCAATATGGGACTTTTTAAAATTTGGTTAATATCTGGAATAGTATGCATTTTTTGAAAGAAGCTCAACAACCTTTTTTGCACAGAATAAAAAACTACATTACACGAAAGAAAAATGTAGTAAGATAAATTTTTTTAGAGTTCATTAAATATTTCTTAAAGTATGCATTATATCAAAAAAACTCAAGACACTTTTTAATGGAGAATCAAAAGTCACCTGTAATGAAACATGAAATTTCAAGTCAAATGATCAAAGAACAAAAAAGTTATTGACATTTATATGATTTAGAAATATGGGTTTTTTAATATTTGGTTAGTATCTGAAATAGTTAAAACTATTTGTACACCCAATTTCCCAAATAAGTTTTTGAAAACAAAAATGTAAAAAGTCTGAAAAGATTAAAAACTTTGCACAAATGAGCAACAGAATCAAAATTTGTCAAAAGTAGGTACGTAGGCATAAATCCCACCCAGCTCTTTAATAGAATTTTTTTTCGAGTAAAACACCGGAAGAAATTAAACTGTTTTAACTTCGAACATTCACCATATCAATTGGCATTTTTTAAAGATGGCAACCTAAGAAAAGGAGTAAAATCTCAACTGTAAAAAGAAATTGACAGCTTTCACAATCCTTCAGATCATTTTATAATTAACTAGACATTTTATGTCATAGATGGCGGATTTCTTCTGCATAAGGTGAAATGGCAAAGACCAGCAACGTATCATGAAATATTCTTGCAGTATGTAAATCATATTGTCCATACATATGAAAAAACTCTGCAGTCGGTTTTGATGGTTATAATCTAGAAAATATATCAACAAATGGTAACTTACAGAAGTTCAGATTTAAACAGAAAGTAACAGTCTCGATTCAATTGCACGCTACAGTTATCAAACCACAAGATCTCTTTTTAAGAAATAGTCTAAATAAAAAGGATTTTATCAAATCCTGTGAAGATATCTAGAAGAAAATGACATTACCGTATATCAGGCGGAAAGGAATGCTGATGTATTAATCGCAATGACGGCTGTTCAGTTGTCCGTGCAGCGTTAAAACACATGTAACCGTGGTTTCTCAGGATACAGATATATTATGGTTTTACTTATATCTCACATAAAAGGAAAAAATGTATGTTTGCTTCGACCAGGAAAAGGAGCAAAGGGCGAAAAGATTTCTAAAATTAATGAGATACTTATTTTACACGCAATATCAGGCTGTGACACAATATCTTTTTTGTAAAATAAATCAAAAAAGTGCTTCCCAAAATTGCTACAAGAAAACAAAAATCAATGTCAAGAATCAGATGTATTTCAAGAACTCAATGCGGACATAGCAGTTTTGATTAAACCAGGACTTCAAATTCTTTTAAATCTTTACCGATGTCCAAAGAAGGTTCATGACATTAACCAGTTACGTCACATACTATATATGCGAATGACTTCAAGGCAAAGCTTAAATTCAGAATTACATTCAGCTTCGCTGCCACCAACTGAAGACTGTGCCAAACAGCACATTCTTAGGAAATATTTTCAGATGAAATTTAAAAAAAAATTAAGTTTATTTTAATTACTTAGTGTCCTGGGGTCTGGCCCAAATGTTGTTCTTATTATATTTGTTTTTCTATCCCTACAACAAATAATAAGATTTATCTTACTACATTTTTCTTTCGTGTAATGTAGTTTTTTATTCTGTGCAAAAAAGTTGTTGAGCTTTTTTCATAAAATGCATACCAAATTTTAAGAAGTCTCATATTGCCAAGTCATATAAATTTCAATAACTTTTTTGTTTTTTTGCCTATAGTCTCGAAAATATCGCCTATTTAGGTAGTTTTTGATTATCTGCAAGACAGGTTCAAGGCAGTTAGTAATAATAATTAAATTTGTTTTCAAATTAGTGAGTTTTGATTAAGAAGGTTTCAATTCAGTTAGTTGTTTTGATTTAATAAGTTAATTATTGAATATTATTAAGGAATGTATTTTGTTTGTTACGCGTATGTGTGTGTGTGTGTCTTCTTTCAGTCAGTTAATAAATTTTTTTAAATTATTTCTCTTGGATATTCTCACCTCCTCTTTTAGTGTGCTCTCGCCTCCCTAAGGGGGGCGCACCCCACAGGTATCGCAGTGGTAAACAAGAAAAACGTGTGCGGCCAGGTAACCCCATAAGAAATGTTCCTAACGTATTTTTTCCCATCTGTTATTGTTTTTAAATTTTTGTTCTTTGGATATTTTTCTTGACGCTTCCTCCATAAAACTAAACGAGGTGAAATTTGGTATTGGGATTGTTTTGGAGTCATAATAAACTACTATTTTATTTTTATTTAGGTTTGCTATGAAACGTGGTTTCTCAAACCATAATTTATTCGGTTCTAATCGCATTTCGATGCGAATCACTTCTTTAGAAAAATACGATGATTGTGATGAAGCTCAGCAACTCACGCTCTCTTTTTCGTGCACTGGCGACTCAATTTTGAATCATCGTATGATTTCTAAATGATGATATAGACCTTTTTATATAGATTTAATGCTCTAAAAATGACGATATTATACAATCAGAAAATAATTTGATGTAATATACTAAAATATCAGTACGCGATGCACTTCGCCAATTGTAATTTTTTTTCCGAATAAAATAAATTATTTTGTAGTTTTTATTACGGTTTGATATTAAATTGTGGTTCTTCAGTACACGATGCACTTTGCGAATTTTTTTTGTCCATAAAATAAATCAATTTCTAATTATTAAGTATTTCAATTTGCTATTGGGAACTGACATGTCAGCTGGCGAACTCTGGCGGCCAGATGGATGAAGTTTTTATTTCCAACGTCAGCATATGCAATTGCATGACAAGTTTTTGATTTCTTACAAATGAGGTCGCAAAAGGTGAATAATGGAAAGTTTTAACTTTGCAAAACGTAGAATCAGCAAGTCTAGAGTGTGTTGTTGCGTGAAAACTTGTAATTCTAAAGCATATACAAATGCAAGTATTAGCTTTCAGATTTTCGATGCCAAACAAATATTTTGTATTGGTTGAAAATCATTTTGGAGAAAAGGAAAAGATTTATTTATTGAAGGAATGGAAAATCAATCTGAAAAAGAATCACACAATTCCTAGAATGAGGGTGTGTTCTCTGCAGTTTACAAAAGAAAATTACATTCTTCCAGGTAATTAAGTCCTATATGATTGAAACTTAGATTAGTTTCCTTTATTAATAAACATTCCAGATTCTGCAGCCAGAATATATAAAATTGTTGGATCTGTGTTGCCTGGAAATTTATTGGTATTATTAGAAGAAATTTTTACAGTGATATGTGGTATGATAAATATGTCTTCTCCGTTCTTAGAAGATGACAAATTCATGGAAGATTAAGTGATGTGATGCAGGCGCGGATCCAGAGGGGGGGAACTGGGGGAACGTTCCCCCCCCAAATGGCCTGGGTCCCACGTAATTGTTTTGATAGGGTGCTACTCGATTAACCAGAGCCCAAAATAACAGTATTTTTTGGCTTTTGAATATATAAAAGTTCCCTCCCCAAAAGTCGGGCCTGGATCCGCGCCTGATGTGATGGAGTAACAAATTTAGATACATGATGCTTATTAGATTGAAGTTAGTTATAAGAAGAAAACAAAGAAATGTTTTTCTTTGTATATTCATTATCAATACATCTTGAGTTGCATTATGGTTGATGGTGTTTTATTATGATGAAAACCACATTTGATTATATGAAAGATTATGATTTCTCATTGAATCCATGTATACTACTAAATGAATTTTTTTCGTGGAATTTCGAATATACTTTGCCCAAAGTTCTTCAGAGATAATTAATTTTCAGAGTGTGATAAAGAATCATCAATAAAACGTTTTGAAATATGTTTATTGATAATTGCCCATCATATATGGCCTGCATAAAAAAGCTCGAATTAATAGTATCATATCACTTCAATGAATACAGTTGATTTAGGTACACTAGGTATTTTACACTTCAAATTAAATCAAATCAGAACAGATAAGCAAAAAGCAGTAAAGTTCACGATACCAGACCTCGAATTCTCATCATTTTTCCCACATTGTTTTATGAATTTAGATCTTTCCAGCATATATTTTCGCTGGAGTAAATTTTCACCTACATAAAACTTCACACTTTCACTCGAAACTAACATTGTTATAGGTAAAACTCAAAAAACTTTCAAATCTCTCATATAATTCGTGTTGAAAGTTGGTTTTGAGACGCCATATTTTGACGTTATCACCTAAGCTCCGCTTCTATGTCAGATCCCAATTGAAGCGTGATTTTTAAATGATAATTTATTCTGTTCAAATCGAATCTCGACGCGATGCATTTCACACGAAAAATTCGACCTTATAGTCCAAGATTCCAGGGCCCTCAGACATCAATTATTTTCTCAGCAATAATACGTGTAGGATAAAATAGTATTCGTATGTACTTCCAGTGTCAAATGGACTCGCCCAAAATAATCTCATTAGTGGCATTCGATACGACTTTCGACGTTGTCGTTCAAAGGGTGGCTTGCTCAGCTGTGTCGCAAAATTAGGAAGGCGTTAGAAAATGGATTCCAACATCATAAAAAATCTGTTGCCACCTTTATAGACCTCACTTCAGCATACGATACGATCTGGAGACGAGGAATGATCCTAAAATTTCTACATACCATCAACTCTAAAACACTTGCTAACCTATTAAATAACATGCTGACCAACAGATTCGTTGAGGTTCACCTGAACGGGGAAAACACCCGCAGATACAGACTTAACGACGGCCTGCCGCAGGGGTCAGTGCTGGCCCCTTTACTTTTTAATATCTATATCTCCGACTTACCACCGACCACCTCAAAAACCAGTAAACCAGAACACAAATTTTCAGACTGCTGAGGATGACCTTACAAGTGATTTGGAGAGAATGGACGAGTTCTTCAGAACCTGGCGATTGAAGCCCAACATAAGGAAAACCGAATCAGCTTGTTTTCACCTCTGCAACAGAAAAACACATTATGCGCCAAAAATACGATGTAGAGGTCAATTTATAGCATGTAACCCCATCCCAAAATACCTAGGGGTGACAATAGACAGATCAATTACATTCAAAATTCACCTTTATAAAACCGCAGGTAAACTCAAGACGAGAAACAACATCCTCCACAAAATATCAGGAAGTAGCTGGGGAACAGATGCGACTGTCCTAAGAACTTCGTCACTCGTCCTGGTCTATCCTGTAGCGGAATACTGCTGTCCCGTATGGCTAAACAGCGTCCACACTAACGTCGTCGACACGCAACTAAATGAGACAATGAGGATTATATCTGGCACTATAAAGTCCACCCCACTACAATGGTTGCCAGTACTAGCTTATATTCCACCTCCCCCAATACGACGTAAATCGGCGCTCATGAAGGAATGGAAAGAATGCTGCGCTAACAACCATCTACCTATCCATCAGGATTCCTCAGACCGAGTTGCCAGACTAAAATCGCGAAATCCCCCCTGGAAGCTTGGTCAAGAACTCATCGGTGATGATTTCAACCCGGCCGATGCATAGAGAGCAGAGTGGGCAACCACAAACCCAGACAACCTGCACCTTATATCAGACCCAGCAGAGCGCCTCCCAGGATTTAACCTCCCCAGAAAGGAATGGGCAACACTCAACCATATTAGAACTAACCACGGAAGAACTCAATACTGGAAGTTCAAATGGGGACTTGCTGAGGATCCGGGCTGCAGTTGCGGGGACCCCTCTCAGACGCCGCATCATATCGCCATGGCTTGCTCCGGCAGAAGATACCCTGGCTCTATACATGAACTACATGCAGCAGACGCAGATGCGGTTCGATGGCTTAGGGAACTCGACATCCGTATATGAAGATTAGGCTACTCTGCATTTATATATAATTTAGTGTTTGTGATATTGTTACGTTTTCCTCTTATATTGTTTGTCAGTTACATTTATGTACTTTACACTTTTAATGTTTTGTCGATCTTGCCATACGAAATATAATATATATATATATATATATATATATATATATATATATATATATATATATATATATATATATATATATATAGGAAGGCGTTATAGGGCACGATCTCAAAGCCCTCAGACATTACCTAATTATTTCCTCAGCAATATGTCTAAGATTTATTTTAAAACCGCGAGAGAGATTATCTATGTTTTATGCGGGTCGATCTCCCTTATACGTTAATGTATACGTACTTTTGTGTTTAGTATAATAGTACCTATATTATTCAACGAGCACAAAATGATTGCACAAACTTGTAATTTTGTGCGAGTAGAATTCTATACTTTGTCCACGACTTCCTCGAAAAAATTAGTAATAATCTGCATTTTCAACAATACAAATAGTTATCAAAAGCGTCGACATAACATTTTCTGTGTTCACTGAAAACTGCATACTCACGTAAACGTCAACTATTTCACTTGACATTGATTCCATTCCTTTCTTTCACTCTGATGAAAATGAAATAGATAATTTTAAATTTATTTATTTATATTAATATTAACAGAACAATTATTGAAAATAAACGAAGGCATTGAATTTATAGTTATATTAGTTACATAAAACCTAAAAATCTAATAACAATACTATCCTAATAACCTAACAGTGTCTCAAGTTTAGACATACGTTCTGAGTGTGACGTCATAAAGTGTAAAATAAACCATTATTCACTAGTGATTAATAGGTATAATTGTACTTCAGGAAGCACACGTTTAATGAATGATTTATAGTACAGTCGTGGACAATAGTATATTGTATAATTAGTGGGAAAAGCATAATATTCCCAAACGACTATGATATCGACGAGTCTGGTAACACAGGAGTTTGGGAATATGATTTTCCCACGAATTATACATACTATTTTTTTCTTCGATCGTTGATTGTTTCCGAAGATCATCGGCAACACATTTGGTAGATGCTGGAGCTGATATTCTTCCTTTAACGCGCCACGGAGGATGGAAATCTTCCAATGTGGCGGAAGAATATATTGACGAATCACTTAAAAATAAAGTAGAAGTGGCTAATAAAATATACAACACACCTGCCTCAACTTCAAATGAAAATGATCGAAACGAGATAAACCAAACAATTAGCCATGCAGCTTCAACGTCCATAAATTCTCGTTGCCCTCCAGTACAATTTACAAATGGTACAATAAATGTGAATATTAACAGCAACTATAAAAATTTAAACCATACTTTGTTTCATTTTATTGTAATAATCCATTTGTAACATTACCGCACGCTACAGCAGTGCGGTAAGAATATTACCGCACTGTTATTTTCTAATTGCTTAGCAACTGCCCACTATTCTGGAATGTTGAGCTTTGCGCATAGAAAACAAGTCAAAATAGTGTCACTTTTCCCACGATCGGAGAAATAGTTATTTATGTACCAAGTGCGTTATATAGATCCTTACGCCCCCCGGGCACGCGGTGCATACAAGATTTTATTTTTCACGAAAAAATTATTATATTATGATGAAAAAGCGATTTTAAAATCGTTTCATTTCTCCTATCCATTTTCTTCTCATAGTAATTTGTTGATATTTTGACGTTTGTGAATATTTTTGGCATCATATTCAGTGAATGTCATGCTGCTTTCTATGTGTAGTCTTATGGAAATAATGAAAATGAAATTACCCAAGAATATCATAGAAAATGCAGCCAAAGCTGCGAATAATTAATTGCCGGAGAAATCCAGAATCTTATACGACAAGGATTATGAAGCATATTTAATCAATGAAATTTGCTTCATTTCTCCTAGTACAATAAGCGGGCGCTTTAAATCCATTATGCCCGCAAATGCGGGCGTAATGTCCTAGGGCATAATGAGTGTGTTTATAGCAACCGTATCCAAGATGAAATAAACTTATAATATACAAGTGAAAAATAATAGTACATTATGTTACTAGGAGTAGAAGGCTATCATTATTGTTGAGCCCAGATTCTTGCACTGCCGAGGCGTTAGCCGAGGCTGTGCAAACTGGGCGAAACATATAAAGGGTCTTCTGCTCCGAGTGACATATACTATTTTTTCTTCAAGCGTAAATTGAATATTGTGCCCATAGTGTCGAACTTTTAAATTTTCTTGACAAATACTGACAAACGTCAAATTAAATAAAAATTAAATGACAGTTCATACCTTCTTGGATACAACGCCCATAGACGTTGCTATCATTTCTCATTATTTTATTACTAGTACAATAATGAGCGTTCATTATTTTACTAGTAAAAGAATAGGTTATTTCTACGATCTGTGTTGTCGAAAACAATATAGATATTATTATACGCTTGAAGAAAAATAGTTATTTATTATACAAGGGAAAAAAGTATTAGATTTTAGCTCGAGGTTGTGTTGTCTCCCGACGCGAAGCGGAGGGAGACAAAAAAGCGAGAGCTAAAATCTAATATTTTTCCCGTGTATAATACATCATTTTTTTCTGTGACGAGGAAAACGACGATTAAATATTGACAATACATATTGTTATAATATATTAAAGTCAGAAAATTATAGATGCGAAATTTGAATTTTTAAAATGGTAGGCTGTTGTACTTTCAGCGACAATTAGACCTGCGTTGCTAAGGAATCCTTTGAAGTAAACAAATATCTGTCAATTTAATTCTATTGATTTGATTTAAAAATTGCGAACTTAGTAGTTGTTTAGTAGTTATTTTGAATAATATGAAGTGAAAAAAATGTCTGATTCCGAGTTATCTCTGACTGCACCGTCATCAAACTAACTACATTTCTGAAACAAAATGGGAAAGGTTACGCGACCAAGAAAGCTGCGATTTTTACGAGTACATAAATTAGTGATTTTTTAAATAATGCTCCCGATGAATTTTATTTAATGGCCAAGGTTGTTGTTGTATTTGGAATTGCAGGAGCTTGTCCAATTTATGAAATCAGTCAGGTAACATTAGATGATATTGAAGATTCGGAAACGTTATTAATTGTGAAACTCAAGCAAACAAAGAATGAAGTAAGCAGGAGATTTGTAGTTACCTACTGAAGAATATAATTTCGACAAAAGAAAATTCCATTGTTGTACCGAATAGTTCAAGGAACTATTATTACATATAAAGGAAATGTAACTTTTGTATAGTTAAATATTCTAAAATTAAATATCTACCTTTACTTATGTGTATATATGAGGCGTTTAGATGCAAAAGTCACTCTTTGCCGAAAAATTGAAAATTGACCTAATCATAGTTTTATTAAAATGTTTTCGAAAGGAATCCAACGGCGAACTCGGATTGCAGCAAAAGTCACTCTTTTATATGATAAACCTGCTCTAAAAATAACAGTTCCTTGCAAAACTCTCTCTTTGTGTCTGTCATTGATTTTATGAATTATCTCAAAGTCAGTTTAGAAGCAAAGAGTGACTTTTGCATCTAAGCGCCTCATATATCCGGGAAAAAGTACTCACTTTTTTCCCGGGGAAAAAAGTACTCACTTTTTTCCCGGGGAAAAAAGTAATTTCAAAAAGTGATATTTCTTTACCTGTCATCAGAGACAAAATGTCAAACTTTTTTCCCGTCACAGAAAAAAAGTATTTTTTCTACGAATGTCAATAAAAACCATCATTCTATGTTCAAAAGTAATTGCGGAACATAGTGCATTGTTTTATACCCATTTTCATTGTGCTTCTATCACCATGGTGAGTGAGCTACAAAGTTCACATTCTGCACGGGTATTTTTACAAAGGTGGCGTACACCACTTTATCCTACACATATTATTACTGAGAAAATAAGTAATGTATGGAGGCTCTGGGATCTTGCTTTATTAGTGACGGAACTCTACTGCGCAAAGTATTTATTTATCATTATGTGATATCTTTTCCTGGCTGTGATACAGTTCCATATGAGCAAATAAACTTACATCCTCAAATCATAAATTCCATTTTCGTGGTGTGCAAATATGATACGCATTTATATCTGAGAATCCTATAATAATTGCTCAAATTGTCGTAATCTAATTTTATCCGCAGATAAAAAAATGGTATAGATGTATATCTGCCTGGCTCAAAGTCGAAAAATGTTCACACACAACGCGTTTTGACATAATTCAAAAGATCGACCAATATTTATTTTTTTTAATCTATGATTCTATGGTACGTATATAAAATTCCGAAATTTTTTTTATTCTTTAAAATTCAATAATTCCGGCAATTATAAATGTAAACAGGTTTGCGGCATCGATTCCAGAAACTTATTTAGTACACAAGAGTACAGGGGCATACAATAACTTGTTTTCGAAAAAACCATAAGAAAATACCTAATCTGAAGTGTGTGGCCCCTAGGAGGGGTTAATAATAAACCGTTGGGTAAGCCGCCATGGCATTTCTAACGTTGTGCCATATACTTTCCTGGAGCAGGAGAACCTTCCAAATGGTCCACTTTTTCTGTTGCAGGATTATTTTCCTTGTCTTGGGCGAAATAGACCACGAATTTGACACTTTATCATTAAATTTTTGGTTTCGTAGGATGGCATAGCCTCTCGGTGGACGGAAATTGTTGCACTTGGCCGGCAGATTACTAAGGTAGGCCTAGGTTGTTTTTCAGGAAAATGCTGCTTTACAATTCTTATTATCTTCAAAATTTTGATAAACATAATCGATAATTGAAGCATATTTTTAACCCAGAGATTTTTCGCAACCAATTTTACAACTCCATGAATTTTATGAAATTGTTTTAACGCACGGCAGCAATGAATCTTTGTTTATTATCGTAACATCATCAAACATCTGGGTAAAATGTAGAGTACGGAGAAGTGCGACTATAATATAGATAACTATTGCAAATACCGCGGCAGCTAGAGGTCGACCAGAAAGGGAGAAATACTTCAAGTTTGAACTTTTATTGCCGTCTCTAGTGGATCTTGCTATGCTAAATGCTATCTCTTTTTTCATTTCATAGGAGCAAAGTATGTGCATACATTTTCGTAATATTTCAAGTTGTCAGGCGAGATGGCTAGTATCATATATGAATTTTTGCTCATTTTGATGTTAGTTTTGTTGTAAATGTTGAGAAACGACGTTTATGTTCATGAATTTAATACATTTTTTTTTGTGAATGTGTGTATTTAACTACTGTAAAAAAAATGTTGTAACATAATTTTGAAGAAAAATCGATAATTCTAGCAACACTGTACCATAACTGTCACTTTAGTCTGTGGCAACAGTGGTTGGATCTCTCTATATCAGGAAAGTCAAGAGGAATGTAACTGAAACGAGGGGAGTTCATGTCGATGTGTGTGAAACCTGAACTATAGTTTGTTAAATTTTTTTGTTATAAATAACTAGAGCACTTTGAGTCATACAAAAAGAGAACATATTATGAGAGGAAACAAGTTTTGACAGAGAAACCTTCATTTCGTATCTGTCGATTTAAATGTTACTTTGATCGAAAATTACTGATCTATAAGCAGAGCTGCATTATGCTTCTATTGAGAATAATCTGTTTCTATATTATACCAGAATAGGTAAAACACTAGCCTAGAATTTTGTAACATTTTATAACGTATAATAATTTTCGACCTATTTGGAACATATCTGTTGCCTTTATCAGGTGAGCCACATTTTTTCTATTAGGTAGATGCTTTTTTCAAAAACTATAACATAAGTAATAAAAACCCGAATTTCACTTTTCTCTTTCTTCAATTTGGAATTCCATGATAACCTGTAATAAATATGCTGATTTCAACAAATCTTGGCCAATTTTATGTACCGACTCGTAGCACATACTTTACACAGGCCTAGTAAAGGAGAGGTAGGGTAGAGTAACCAATCTATGAAGCAAGCGTGATAGCTTCGAGTTATGGGTTAGGTAGGTATAGATGTTTGTATGTCTTTGGCGGGCTACACACGGACGCCGATGTCTTGATACATCGACGTGCTTCCAAAAACGTGCAAGCCGATTGTGTACACATGTTCGTACAAAACCATAGTTTTGTCCAATCTACCAAACTGTTTATTAAGATGTCTGAGGAAGAGGAATATTTAGCTCTAGTGATAGTGGCGGGTAGGGTACTTATGCAAGAAAAAGGAAAATAAAAATCGTCGCCGAATCTAGTCTAGAAGGTTGGCTTCTAAAAAAGAAACCTATTCGTAACTCTTGGTAATGGTTACTCCATTAATGAAACGTCAAGACACATTGCCAATCACTGCATTGCTCAGATATTTAGCGACTGGAAGGAATGACCAAAATTTAAAATTTTTTACTATATCTCCAACGCCCTCACCGTATCACTTCTCTACGAGATCAAAACTTTTTTTCCGAACCCACCTCGAAGACTTATGATTTTAGAGACAACTGTATCATGTAGCATTTGGTTGAATTATTTGCAGCTTCTTCATCAATATTTTGTATGCTTCATTTTTTCATTTCGGTCTAAATAGTGTTTTGATATTGTCTGCCACAAGCAGGGTAGTCCCCTGTAGGTACAACTCAACAAATTCCCATAGAAATACCCGGGACATTGTTCTGCAGTCAAACATACTAATGAATCTATCTGCAAACATTTTGAGTAAATAATATAGTAATCTATTGAATTTTAATATTGGTTTTAAAATCCAAAAAAAATGTGAAATATATTGAGTAATCTGAATTTAACTTATTATATCATTTAAAATGCCTACTGTAGTAACCAATTGTTTGAAAATACTAAACTGCCGCTACTGCTTCAAAAACGCACACACCACGATAAATCGCCTCCACACGTTGACTCCTGCAAGTGTTCGTTGGAATGCGCATCCAAAAATTCAAGCGATTTCAGAAAACATTCATCCCGGTTGTGCATTCCATAACGTGCGTTTTTTTGCATCCACATTAACTTTATTGGTTGCACGTTGATGTATCAAGAAATCGACGCCCATGTGAGGGGCCTTTTGAGTTTCAGTGGTTAAAATAATTAATTGGTTGGACAACGTTGACAAGTCCATTGGCCGTTCAGAACCGGCGTTAAACTGTAGGTCTCTAATGAAATAAGGAAAACATACACTTTGTATTCTCATGTAATTGCCTACCTACCCAATGATTTAATAAATTCTAGTATTTTGATTTATTTTTCGTGGTTTTTTTCTATATGGATAAAACCCAGATGCGCTATATCTCTACTTTGTCGAAAGTGATAGTATGGCTGAAGTGATCTCACAAATTGACATTAACTCATATCGACCCCGATTTTCAAAAAAAATGCGATAAACCTATTGACCTATTATCACTGATACACCATATCTGACAAACGTTAGTGCCTGCAAACCTAGATGCGAAACATAAAAAATGATCATTTTAATAATTGGTTCATTAGTAAATCATGAAATATATTACATTCTATTTAAATTATAAAAATTACAAATTGACCTTCATGTTCCTATTAATATGAAATAAACTATAATTTGTTAAATTGTACAATTTGAGTGTATTCGTCGAAGGTTAAACCACCTTCGACAAACGGTATTGTTTTCTAGGCAAAACAATACACTACGAAGTGGGAGGTAAATTTCAGTCCAGATTGCGGGTCCAGTGCCGGATTAAGCCAGAGCGGGCCTGTAGCAAATTCGGCCAAGAGGCCCTTAGTTTGCCTTAGATTCTCAAGTTTATGGTATTAAACTCAGATTAGAGAATAAAACCGACAATGGGTGTGCGTGACAACCCGGAGCGGCTATGTAGGAACACGTATATCTGTGTGCGTGTAATGATGCCAGTTTTTGAAATAAACTCCCTATATTTTTTTTATTACTTTTACAAATCAAATTAGTTGGCTTTTTTTAAACTTTGGGTAATCAAATAGTTCAAACGTATATTATTTTAAATATTTATTAGGTACAATCAAAGTTACATACGAACAACCAAATTCAAATTTATATTCAATAAAGTGAATGACATCCATGATACTTGTAAAAGAGCCATTTGAGCCAATTTGCCTACGGTCAGTTAGCTGATTGTGGTTGAGCCATGAGAACTGACAAGAAACTTCGGCCACTCTTTTTCATTCGTCAGTGGGTCCCAAGTATAGATGAAACGGATAGTGGTTTGGCCGGATACCGGATATTCGGCAAGCTACGAGGCCGGAGCGCCGGATATTCGGCCCTTCGTCGCGTTACATGACGCGATCAGTTTGATTTGAATATAGGCGCGGTGAACAAGATCGAAATATTGGGGCGCGTTCGGGTGTTACCGTACGTGAGCGGAGATCAAGACGATCGCCAACTTGGCAATATTTTGATTTAAACAGTGACAATAACAAGTACACGACATGTTCATTGTGGCAGATTTTTGAATTTTACTATCCGGAATCCTGCCGGATACTGAATTACTATTCGGAATCCGGCCGGATAGTGAAAACAAGGCCGGATATCCGTTTCATCTCTAGTTTACATTCCACCATATTATTGTAACACCAACACTTGTGAGTCACAAGTGTTGGTGTTACAATAATATGGTGGAATCTGATGCAACCAAAATACAATGCTAGACTAACAATGTGAATCAAACATACAACCTTATTCTGTGCTAGTTTTAGGAACTAGTTCCTAATTTAGCTATATAATGCAATCGTACTTTTGAATAGTTTCTTCTATAAGTAACTGTATTAGATTGACTTTTTGGTGACGTATTTGACCATTAGTAAGTTTAATCAATTAGTGCGAAACAATTTTACACCTACATATAGTTTGCCCAATTAAAAGGAGACAAATTTCGATAAAAACTGACAACACCGAATTTTGTATTCGCGTTTGAATTTGTATTTGCTTTGGTGGTGATTTCACTTTTGTTTTTCAGTGCGTGTCATCGTCATCTGTTTTTTTCTCTGAGTCTCTAAATTTGCTCATATTAAATCCAGAAAAGTTTTTTTTAATTATTAAATAAAACAATACTATAAAAATTTATTTATAATAGTTTTGTTTTATTTAAGAAGTAAACACATAACAAGGGGGGGCAGCGCTCAATTTTAGAAATGTGGTAACACTTCAAATTGTTGTTGTTTTGATACCAACGTTTCTCGTAGTAGACATTATACATACTATAGGTACCTACGATTTAACGTGACGAAATCGAGTTTTAGATTTTCAGGTGGGAGTGAAGCATAGCTTAAGCTCTTCACGTTTGAAGCATGCAAAATATTTTACGCTTATCTAAACTTATGTTTTCTTACGGCCAGACAGGCGTTGAAGCGCGGGGTCCGCAACATTTGCTACTCTTGCTACGTGGCTAATCCGGCACTGGGAATGTCCTTATTTTAAGAGAGATGAATTTTTTCAGATTTCCTGATAATGAAAATAAATTCTTTCGAAAGCTGGAAAATTAATAAAGAGTGTTACCTACTTGAATATGACCATATTTAATTGACCTCGAAATCTCGAAAATCATAGTCTAGGTCTAAAAAGGATTCAAAAACCACTCCCAGACCTCACTGTTGACTTTCGATATATTGTACCTACATTGCAAAAGTCTGTTCTTTTCGAGGAAATGACTAAAAATACATAGCGACATTTCAGAAACCCTATTTAAAATACCTAAATTGTGTGTGGATTGGAAAATAATATTTCATATTTTTTATTAATTTTTATTATTTTTGTTATAAAATAATGTCATCCCTAGATCATTATAATGAATACAAAAATAATAATTTATCACAGTGTAAAGTATTGGTTTTCAAGCACACGACAGAAAATAAATAGGAAGTCCCACATAAATAAACAATTTATCTATCTGACAGCCCAATCGTGTATAATTATGTACTTAAATGTTCTACGTTATTATCAACGAGCACGTCAAACACTTATAATTATTTCGTATGATTAATTGAAATATAATGGAAAATCACAAAAATGGTATTTCCAAAACCGCAGAAACATGTTTGGAAAGCAATAAAAATGACACAAGTCCTTTCACATTATAATGATGACTTCCTTGAATTTATAAACATGATACTTTGTGGGCAGTGAAAAAATAAACAATACATAAACTGACCTCAAAGTGAAATATTCTTGAATGAAAATATTGTAAAAAGTATCACTTTCGTTTTGGTTATATTAAATGACACATCTCTAATATTATGAGACAATTACAAAACTTATAAAGAATGTTGTTTTTGATAACAGACTAACAAAGAAATTTGAAAAAAATAATTTTACAATATATCATGAACTCAAAATTACTCATATATGAAAGAAATAAAAATAAATCCAATAAACATAAGAATCTATTCGTGCTCTTAAATTGTCAAAATATAATAAATAGCGTAGTTTCAGTATTCAACCTTTTTGCAAACAGAATTTTCATCGAATATTCAACCCATAAATGCCTTTATTATATAACATTCTTTCAAGTTTACATAGAGAAAATCGAAATATTTAATTTTCTTCGAATATTTGAAAAACCAAAAAACGGAATATTCTAGAATAGCATTATCCATGGAATGCATTAACATTTCCGATTTTTGTTAACACTTTATTTTAGCACGATAGTTGATGTGCTATTTACTTGTACTACAATCAAATCATTAGATGCAATAAATTACTAATAAAACGTGAAATTTTATTTAAAATATGCTCAACATTTTGAATGAAAACTCGGTTAAATCATTCTTGAATTTTTTTATCTCATAAGTAATTGCATAAAAACCGTGAAATCCAGATTAATAATAATAATAATTAGTATTGTCTGATTTTTAAAAAAATATCCTGGGAATATGAACTTCATGTACGGTGTATGTAGACTGGTCTATATGTGAATTTGCATTAGTTCTTAAGAAAAATCTTCTCAGGAGCTAATTATTGTCTATAAATTCTTATCTTGTTTCATCATTTCAAATATTTTTTAGGTCCATTTGAAACTATTCAGAAAAATATGTTTTTGGTATTTAATAAAGACGAGCGAAAATATTTCCTTCCTTCGACCTGTTCAGAATACTTGCCTATTAGATTTTATGCCTAATTTTTTTTTTCCAAAAAGTTTATTATAAAATAATTCAAGAACTAACTTTTTGCCAAAAATGCCGCACGTGTAACAATGAAAACGGAGCTTGTTTTGATACAAATTAATATAAAAATTTTATCGAACTTAATACGTATAGATATTCCAACCCGCTCAAACCGTTCAGTCTTGGGTTCAGTTCTACTGTTAACATTGAGATACACTAAAAAATTGTATATGGTTGTGTTAACCCTGCAGAAAATAGGCAGAAGATTGTATTGATAGGGCCGTTACTCGATGAAAATTGCTTGAAAACATAGGTATTTGAGAAATAAAACTGCGATTTTAACATTGAAAATCTTAATATAAGGAATAAAGACTTGTATTCTTAAAACTGATATTTGAATATCATATGGCAGCGCTTTCCAACAGCATATATTGTTTATTATTTGTTGATATTCTCTCACACATTGTAATTGAAAAACAAAATGAAATTGTGCGATTTTCATTATTAAATTTATTTCACAATAAACATTGTATGAGCCATTTAATGGCAATTGCGAAATTCCATGTGTAAAGTTTCTGTAAATATTATTTCAATATTTATCAGATAAATTCTATATAATAAAATTAATAACAATGAACAAAAAACTTTCATAACATCGTTTCAATAAATAAAAAAAATTCGCAACCTCCCTATATAGGTTTCTTCATCTATTAAAGAAATTTTTTTTATAAAATATAGTTATATAATCAGTTATATGATGCTATATAATATTTACAGGAAGAAAAACATTTGGAGGAGAATTATTCAAAACCACATTTAAAATTAATGTTTTTGATGTCCACTTGTAAGGAGAAATTATTCAAATTTTGATGCACCTTATTGATTTGTTTCAAAACAGTGTATTCTCAAAGAGCAACCTAGGTTTCAATCATGAAAAAAGTATTAAAGTATTTCTAATGAAAAACAGAGTGAAAATATAGCGAAAAGAATAGTTTTCTTTAATAACAAGTGTCCATAGAAAAATGTAGTTTGGTATTATTCATTATTATGAAGCAATGAAGGAAAAAAGAGGTAACAGAAAATTTAAAATGTGGTACCACTCTGATGATCTGTTGATCATCTAAATGAATATTCAATAAATAAGGGATCAATTGTCTATCAATTTGGTGACAACAAATTAATATTTTCAAACATGAATATTTGGTGTAAGCCAAGTCAATAGTTGGTTGAGTTTTAGTATAAGTACACAGTTCAAATTAAATAAAACAAAAACTTGCTCTGAACATATGACATTCTAATAGCAAACCTCACCAACAGTTAAAATTATTTTGATTGTATTTTGAAAATTAAAAGTGACATGTATGATATTTTCTGTTCTTCATACAAATTATTTATCAGTAAAAAACAGACCTCAAATTGCCATAGATAGACATATGGGTACATTAAACAAAATTATATAGAAGACTTGTAAGTATACTAAAAATATTTTTTAAACATGCTTAGTAAACAAATCTGATGGAAAATAACTAGAAATATTAAATCTTAATGAGGTATTCAACCAAATTAAGTAACTGACTGAAACTATTTGATATAAAAAAGCAAACAATAGGTATTCCATGACAATCTTGAATAATTTTAATATTGAATTAGAATTGAAACTCATGAAAAATAAATGCTGGCTAAACTAAACAGAATATTTCCTTCATAACTTCTCCAAAATGCATACAATTTTGAACTGAGCTCTTATACTTATCTTTGGATGATGCACCTAATGAACCTTAGATTTAAGCATTGAGTAATCACTAGTCGCAGCTTTTTTCTGACCTCTGGTACCTGATAAGTAGGACTTGAAGAAAAATCTCGCAAAAAGTACAAAATAACTTAGGTACATAGTAATTGATATCTTAACGTTAATCGGAGTAACATGACATTCAAATCCACTCTGTAGTAGTTGATAGGCCCAAATATTTACAGCACAACCGATGATCATCTGAAGAAGTTGAAGGGTTGTTATAACCATAGCAATCTGCTTGGGAGGTTTGTATTGCATGGCTCGAAGAGCATAGTAAGAATACATTATTGAATGTACACAATAATTCATTACGATGAACCATCTTGCACTTGCAGTGTATTCTGTATAGCTAAACCAAGAATATAGAAGAACAGTTATATGATGATACCAATGTAGAAAAATTAGTGGTTGCTTTCGAAGAACAATGAAAATTGTGTCTCCAAGTTCTGGAAGTTTACTTAGTACAAACATGAAGGTCCAGAATCCGCTTACTTTGTCAAGCTCTATAAATGAAGGAACACATACAGAGTGATACAAACCATGGTTGGTAATAATGTGTAAAAATTCTGGAAGTGTTCTGCAAGCTCCAATTATACTAAAAGTGGCGAGTAACGTATTCCAAATCACTAAAACACCTCGGAGTTCGAATCTTGGACGATTTTGCATAAGATATTGTCCACCAAAAATTAACACCATGTATATTCCTATATAATAAAATCCATTTTTCCAGTTATCAATCATCCATGTTCTGGTTTTTTGATGTATGAATTCTGATTCGAAATTGAACATATAGGAATAATGTGGTAGAGTTACCGAGTAATCTTTCATTTTAGCACTATATATTTTTTATAACTTGTATATAATGTTAACACAACCTCCAACCGGCGCGTACGATGATTAATTGAACGTAGGAATCACTGTCTATAAGGAAAATTATCACAAACTAATTGAGAGCTGATACCTGAACATCTACCTTCTTTCAGGCGTATACCACATTCTCGTTTTGATTGAGGATTTAGTTCCACTATACAATCATATTATATCAATATCCATTCATGACTATTTTTACCCCTTCTATTTTTATATTTTTATTAAATCACTTTAGAATTACGTAGATAAGCCGGCGAATTTAAATTGCAAATTTTGCAAATTCAGCAACTCGTGATCTTCCGACGGCATTATTGTTCAAGAAGTCGAATGATCTATGCTCGTATAATACAGACCCATTCTATGTAGTTTTTGGGAAGTTTGACTAATAGTATCTTGAATCCTATATTATCAAACTAAGTTTAATGATAAACCTAGTTTAATTTTTGACATTTTCGCTTTCACCAAAATATAAACGTCGTTTAAGCCGTCTTAAACCCCGCATAAACAAAGTTTAGTTGAACGACGTTTTATAATAAAACGGTGCAAGAGCCTGTCAATATAATAACGTTCATAATCAGAATTTCAGAGAATACCTATATATTTTGTTGAAGAAAAAAACGCGTGATTAGCAGAGATCCGGCACTACGTGGAATCTTCCCCTCATTTTTGTTTTTGCAGGTGAATACCTGCAAAAACGCACGAAATGTATACATGAAAATTGCGGTGGTGAGATAAATTATTTGAAACCGATAAATAGCACCTCCCTAACATTAAATTTAGGTACAAACCCTCAGCCTTCTAATCCTTTGGAGTGGCGCAATGCTCAAAAATCCACTAAATTGTTCAAAATTTCAACATAATGATTGCAGTGGTGAAAAAATCAATTAAAACCCCTATGGTTAACTTCAATAACATCAACTCAATCCACTTAACAAATTTCAACCCTCATCAGAAACTAGTTGAAACCACCGAAAGGCACTTCCCTCTTATTAACTTAATCCACATACGAAATTTCAACCCTCTAATTCAATCTGGAGAAGTGCAGATGCTAAAAATCTATTCTATATTTCTGTTATATTTAATTGAATTTTGAATCTTGCTTTTAGGTTATATGAAATTTCGAAGTATACTTAATATGGATGCTTGTGATCTGTTGAGCATAGTTTGTATTTGGTTACACAAATTAGAATGTACATATATTCAAATATCGATAGCCATCTCAATCCGATAAGTAAGGCACAGCAAATATAGTGTTCTCTAGAACTACTTGTTAATGTAAAGTGAAGAAAATAGTATATTATTCAACGAGCGGTAATGTAGGTCATAACTCACGCAGATGAAGTTTGCTGCACGAGCTGCAAGCGAGTGCTGTAATTCATCAAGTGAGTTATGACCATTACCGCAAGTTGAATACTATACTTTATCTACGACTATAACAATAAATACTAAGATACAAATTCACAATAATTAGGTAGTACTAACTTAATTTGAAAACCTCAGAATTATTTAAGTGACATTAGCAGATGAGTGACGGTCGATCTTACTTGGGATCTTAGTAGACTATATAGTGAGTTTCAGCAGTGAGTTATAATTACACACGCTGTTTGGTAATAGATTCTATTAATTGCTAGAACGCAGTTGAATAATGAATATATTATTCAAAAGAATGTATGTCCTAAACCAACCACAGACAAGATTTCTTTGTGAATATTCGCACGAGGAGGAAAAAGGCACAAAATTAATACCCACAAATGCAAATGGATCCCAGAATGGTCGAAAATATCACTCACTTAATTAAAAACATAAAAAATGGCACAAAATTACAAATTGGGCTCCTCATCCATTGAACAATCCTTGTAACCTCAGGAATAGTAGAAATATACCAAAATATTCTACGTAGGCTAAATTTATTTTAGCTTATTTCACTTAGGTTTAGGTTAGATTAGGTTCGTATAGTTTACCTGCACCCCAATCATAACCATGAGTCAAAATAACAATTTGAAAGTTAATGAAAGAGTACTGTATTCAGTTAATACTGTTATTCTTGAAATTCCAACCACAGAAGAAAGTTTTGTGAAAAATAACCTAAATTGAGTGTAGATGTAGATTTCAGAGCAACATGTAGATCATTCTTCCATGCGTTTTAGCATCATTAGTGCAGTGTACTGAGAAACGTTCACTAATTTTGAATGTTCTGTAGTTTACACAGATTTCTATGGTTTACACGTGTGAAAATCACGAAAGTATCTCCTACCCTAACCTCGTATCCTATCGTCCGACTCGCGGCTACAGACAAAAATGCACTCTGGCTCCTTCGATTTCGCGGGATTATTTAAACGTATATGTATTTTTTAAGTTCGTAAGAATCCGCATCTTTTTAATTTATTATTTTGATCTTTTCGAGATTTAAAATTAATGGAAAATTACTTTATTAAGTATAGTTACGATACGACGGCATGAGAAGAAGAAGATGTATAGTTAAATGATCAATTATGAATAATAGAATTGAAATCAAAGAAAATTTGAAATTTAGTATATTATTAACCTAAGCTATCTAGATAGTAAAACTCTATTTCAATTGGTGAACTAAAAAAAAGATTTTAGGAAACAAAATCAAACTCGTAGGCAGACGTGATAATGATAAAATATTCATTCAAACTCAACTAAAAGGCAAACGCAAAACAGATAAACAAAAAATATAAACTCTCTCAGCTTTAGGTATTCACTCACTAATACTTATTCCAGTTTATAAGATTATTACATCATATGAACTCTAATATTTATTAATGTTAGGAATCAAGATGCAATTAACAGTGGATTTTCTATTCAAATTGCCTCTTCTGGCTTAGGTTTTGCTAGCAATTTTTTTTCGCATTTTTGGACTGATTTTTGGTGGAAAATCTTTGAGGTAGTAAATTTTTTTATTTATGAGTCCGGATAGACCCATAACATGTTTTTCTGTATCGCCAATATGCACCGCCATTGCCTTATTAATGTTGGATGAATAGGTGCAGTAATTTTCTCAACAGCTTCAAGTTGAACAAAGGATGATATATTATTATTGACTTTACAACAGACTTCGGATTTTAGCATAATTTGGCCTGAAAAAGCCGAATATGAAGTCAGATTTTGTCGCTGGGTCATCTTTTTTTTTCAAAAACTTGAGCTGACCTGACTTTTTCTAACCTTACTAACCTAACCTCAGAGCTCATAAAAGTATAGAATTCATGTTATAGATGAATTTTATTATCAAAAACATTGTCTTTTTTATAATTAAATTCATATTTTTCAGGAATTCTATACTTTTATGAACTCGGAGGTTAGGTTAGTAAGGTTAGAAAAAGTCAGGTCAGCTCAAGTTTTTGAAAAAAAAAGATGACCCACCGACAAAATCTGACTTCATATTCGGCCTTTTCAGGCCAAAATAAGCTAAAATCCGAAATTTCAAGAAAATCGGGGCAGTCTGTTGTAAAGTCAATAATTATCATATTTTTTATTTCTTGAGTTATCGATGCTATCAATTTTTGTTTCCTAATTTCCAAGTCTTGGGTCGTTTTGTTTGGATTAGGGTTAGATTTATTTATAACATTTACTAATTTGTCTTTTTCTATAGCTCCATAACTACTAGTCTCGTCTACAATTAATGCATATTCTTCATCTGGAAAAGTAGCTATAATGTCTATATAATTTTGGTCAATACTGTGTATGTATAGGGACAAGATAAATACAATACATTTAAAATATCTTGCAAATTCAAAATGCTGTTACTCTTGACACACCTTGGTAATATAGGCTAAGAGAAATGTAGCTACAGTAATGTTCTTGTATTGGGAACTTAATTTCAATAAAGATTATTATTATAGTATTATTACAAACATTTTAAAAATTAATGGTCAAAATGAAATCAATCTACGACTACGACATTCACAACTGATTTTCATAAACAAACAAATGTCAATCGTTAAAACATAACCTAGAAATCAAAGGAGCCAGCTACCAGTGCATTTTTGTCTGAAGCCGCGAGTGCGAGATTTTTTAAGCATGCGCATAAGCCACAATATTATGCGCCATTTCAAAAATTTTGATTGAGGCGCGAAAGTTCGTGAGTTAAAACAGCGTAGGAATGCAAACCATGTCCAAGACTTTCTCAATTATTATTTAACATCAATATGATATACAGATCACAATTCTCGGAGGAAACTCTTAATGCAATTAAAATTTGATTAGCCAAAATATTTTGGAGTTATAAGACAAAAGACCAATGATTATTATTTTTTTAATTATTCATGAGCACCGGAGCAGGTGTATCGAACTGAGACCATTGCCCGAACTAGGATTCATGTCGAGAGGGCAATATGAAGGATGAAGAAGTCCAAATTTTAGATTTTATTCCACACACCCGTCAACAACGTGCTATTTGCTGTGCAGGTGATTGAGGCCCTGAAAAATTTGCAACCACCACTTATCAGAGAAGTTGAGGAATCATACATTTCAACTGAACATGTCTAGTTTTGTTAAGAAAAATTTTATGACAATTTTAGAATTTCATTGAAACTTTATTCATTTAGTTGTTAACCGTTTTGTTTATTTTCATACTCGTAATCTGTAAGATTTAAAATCAATACATAAAATTAAACAATTATCTGCTACTGAATTTCCTTTTTAATTCACCCTATTAAGAAAGTGTAGCTTTCTTTTAAATATTTTATGTAACTGTGTGCCTATATGTTTTCACAGAGTAGACATAACAATATGTATAAAGTATCTTTTATTCCAGGTAGTGTACCTACTTTTATTTAATCATCTCTACCCAAAATAAAAATAAAAAATAGTAAAGTCTAGTCTACTTTGGTATGTTAAAATATTTATATCAATTATAATGTCTGAACAGAAGTACATACTGAAACGGTGTTCTATAAGTAAAAATAGGTTTAAAAAAACAGGTTCAAAGCAAACAGATAATTTTAAAATGTTTTACATGTTAACGAAACAATAACATATAGGTAGAAGGTATATCGAAACTGATGGTAACATAACTATTATATGAGTGAAAAGAAAATGGTTGACAATAACAAGTAATATATTTAACAGAATTTATAAGTAATAAATGGAATAAAATTGGTTAAATAGAAATTTGGAATGACTAAAATATTTGCTTCCCAATCTCCGGCCTTCAAGATTTCCACAATTAAATTTTTTCCCTCTTTGTTATGTGTAGCTGTCCCTGTATTTGATTCCAGTATTTGTGATTTTTATTTACCTCATTTTTTTAAATATTAAGTAGCTTCAACTGAATTAAATTTAGCATTGGAGCTTCAGGCTCTTTTTGAAGAAGCCAAGTGAATCCAACCAGGATTAAATTGAAATTTTTTGAAAGGCTCCGAATTTCTGTGGGATTTGCAGGTCTTGCAGTGGCTTCAGGATTCTATAAAGGAAACATTTGTATCAAAATTCTTGTTTCTTCACTCCCCCTTTTGCTTGTTTCGGAGCATTCCATGAACAAGCCTTCTCTCACGTGCACAAGCACTGCAGCCATGTGGTGACTTGTCCTCTTGGCAATCCCATTATCTGGATCAATGGACAACTGTAAGAAAAAGTATATTATATATTATACAAGTAAATACTACGATAGTTTATTAAATGCAATTAATGAATTAAATCAATAGCATAGATACAAATAAAAATCATATATGTTCGAATTTTACACGTTATTATGAATAAGCTATTGAGCATATAAAAATAACTATTAACATAGAAAAAATCCCATTGTCCTCAAAACATCTTGCAATTTATAATCTTAAAATATTCGTTAAATAACATCTACCGGTTATATTTAACTCTAGGTACCTTGCTCTAGTATTTATAAATAAGATACTTACTGATACTTTCTTTCGAAACAGTATTTCACCAAAAGACAAGTTGATTATAACATTAAGATATCTCGCTACTAGTGAAAGTTTCATGTCATTACAATATAACTTCAGAATATCCAATAGTGCTATTTCACTTTTAATTCCTCTTGTTTGTAAAGCAATTTATGATGAATTGAGGAAAGATTATTTAAAAGTAAGTATTTTCATTTATATAGAGTGGATTATTGTGATTATTTATGTTATATTCAGGTGCCTTCTAGTGCAGCAGAATGGCTGCAAATTGCCAAACAATATGATGAGCTATGGAATATGCCAAACTGCTTGGGGTCACTAGATGGAAAGCACATAGAAATCCATGCTCAAAGAAAAGAGGGATCTGCTTTCTTCAACTACAAAAAGAAACATAGTATTGTATTATTAGCTTTAGTTGATGCACAATATAAATTCACATACATAAATGTTGGAATGAATGGAAGAGTTTCAGATGGAGGAGTTTACAGGGAGAGTGATTTGAATAAATCAATATTAAATAATTCCTTGAACTTTCCTGAGGATAGACCACTTCCATTGAGAACTCAACCTGCTCCATTTGTAATTGCAGCATTCCCACTGAGCACTCATATTTTAAAACCCTACCCATTCCACAGAATGAGCAAGCAACAAAGAATTTTCAACTATAGATTGAGTAGAGCTCGCCGTGTGGTAGAGAATGCTTTTGGAATTCTTGCGAATCGTTTTAGAGTTCTTTTGAATGTAAATTCTGTAATTCCTGAAAAAGTGAAGATTGTTACACAAGCCAGTGGCGTAGATAGCTTTTTGCGAAGGGGGGGGGGGATATGACTTCGTGTAAAATTCCATAAGTTTTCGTCTATAATTTTATTTTTGTTGATAAAAATAATCTTCCATGTAGTACACAATAAGCAGAAACAAAATTTTTAGGCTTAACGCCTTGACGAATTGAATATTTCTTCCACACTTTCAACTAACGAGAACAGCAGGTGTGGCAGTAAAAAAATTTTTGATAAAACTTGTCAGTTTTGATGAATTTATCAGCTGCTTTGTCAACTTCGTATAAATCATGCTTGAAAAACACAGAAAATCTTTTTAACATATTTAGTCTAGTCAAGGCCTCGGTAGCCCAGCGGTGAGGTGTATCGCTTCTAAATAGAGGATTGTGGGTTCGAGTCCCACCTTGCTCTTGGGTGTTGTGTATGTCCGGAATTTAGTGGTTCAAAAATCTGTTGGGTAATGACTTAGATTCAAGCCCATTGGCCATTCGGAACCAGCGTTAAACTGTAGGTCCCTGAAGTTAATAAAAATAGTCTAGTCAACAAGTGCTTTTTTGTTCAACTTTTTTCAGCAGTTTCGGAAAAATAAAAGCAAAATGTCATTTGATTTGAAGTAGCATGTAGATGTTTTTTGAGAAAATTAAAAATTCGCGAGCGAAAATTGTGAAAGTTGTAAACAATATACCTACTGAAAAAACTGTAGAATCAATATTCATAATTTTCTAAGAGAGGTAAAAATACTGCTGAAAAGGGGTAACTCCGTTTGGGCAAGTCACGCCCATGTAGGACACTTCAACAACAAACATTATTTAACTATATCAAATATGAAAAGTTACTAAATCGGCGAATGAACAATAATCCGGCGATAATAGAAATTTTTTTATTAGTTATGCAATATTTAATTAACAATTTTTTGGTGCTTGAACATGAAAATTGTGATAACTTTTCAAGTATAGGTCTGAGATTTTTTCATTCTTGAGGCTATTAGAATAAATACCTGTTGAAAAAATAAAAAAATTCAATTTTTCAGTTTTTTATCAATTTACGTAGTTTTGCTAAATCAAAATGAAATTTTTTCAATAAATATAATGGTCCCATTTTTATTATCGGAAGCTACATGGAAAAAGTTGTTTTCAATGTTCATCTCCTATTGTTTAAAAAACTGTTATGAATAAATGCGTTGTTTATAAGAGAATCAGGAAAAAAAGTTATGATTAGAGTGTTTAATTTTGCAACTAAGTAAATTGTTAATAAAAAACTAAAAAATCGAATTTTTTTACGGGGATCTATTCTGAGATCTTTCGAAACTAGCTCCAAGAAAGGAAAAAATATCAGATTTATAGTTTAACAGTTAACACACTTGAAATGTTCTTGTTCAAGCAGCAAAAAACTATTGCAAAACTAATGCGCGAAAAATAGCGATAAAAATTTGTTGTAAGAACCTGAAATTTTTCATTGCCTAATTTCCATATTTAATATTGTTAAATATTGTTTATTAATTGTTGAAGTGTCCCAAATGGGTGTGACCTCGGGTGTGACTTTCGCAAGCTAGATAACCTGTTTTCGGCCGTATTTTTACCCCTCTGAGAAAATTATAGATAATATTTATTCTACAGTTTTTTCTTTCATTAAATTGTTTATCACTTTTACAATTTTCCCGAACGGAACTCAATTTTTTTCATAAACTATCTAAGTACATGTTATTTGCTCATATTCTTCCGAAACTGATGAAAAAAGTTGAACACAAAATCACTTGTAAACTAAACTGTATTCTCATGATTAGTAAATCTTTCTCCAAGATTCATGATGTAGAAGTCCAACCATCGCAAGAAAATTTTTACCAACTGGACAATTTTTTTAACTTCAAAATATTATGGAGATAATTAAATTGATAACCAATTCCAAAATTTAGTCCTATTTTTCAAAGCGCTCATATTTCGATAACTACTCTACATTAAAAAATATTCGAAATATTAAATATTGATTGAAAAACCTCTATGAGCAGAAGTCACGCTTCTCGAATGTAAACAGGAATTTAATCGGTCACTAGGAACAAAAACGTGTTTGAAAGAGCTTAAATGGAAAATTTTATGTAGGAAGGAAGAAGTCAACCAAAACCTCATCGCACTTTTTCTCTTTCTAAATTTTATACTACCTATACTATTGAACAAAACTGCTTTAGATATAATACTACACCATTGAACAAAAGCTCGAGCACTTTTGTTTAATAGTAAGTATAGTATACAATTTAGAAAGAAAAGTGCCTGGAGATTCTCGTTGACTTCTTCCTTTCGAAACGAAAATTTTCCATCAGAGCCATTTGAACTTTTCAAACACTTTCTTGCTCATAGTGACCGATTAAACTTACTAATTCAACATTGAATAAAATATGCTCAAAACTACTAGTTACTTTATAATGTTGAAATTATGGCCATTCCTGATTGGTCAGCCTGTTCGAAGCGGGGAAATTGTTCAATACTCAAATGCACAGCCGTCACGAAAACATATCTAGTGGTTTTTTCTATATTTGAACATACATAATAGCAGAAGAGGTGCTAGTGCTTAGTGAATTTCATGTAAAGGTAATTAAATACGTACATAGATACGAAGACTTTTATTCAGTTCTATTATAATAATCGTAGGCTCATGGGGGGGATTGATCCCCTTGATCCCCCCCTATCTACGCCACTGACACAAGCATGTTGTGCTTTGCATAATTTTCTCATTTCTGAAATGAAGACAAAATATACTGGTACAGATCCTGAAGAAGAAATCAACAGACAATTTACATTTGTTTATGGATTGAGTAGTCAAGCTGGAAACAGACCAAAAGTTGCAGCAATTCAGACAAGAGAGGAATACAATATATTTTTCAATGGAGTTGGACGGGTAGCATGGCAAGATGATAAAATTTAAACAAAGAATAGTAATTCTTTCAAAAATTTGTTTAATTTTTATTACCTAGAACTAATATCCTACAAACATAAATTTTAATGAACAGTTCTTGAAGAGCAAAATATCAATTTAAAAAAATTGATATATGATTGCAAAAAAACAATTTCAATATACAGAGGATAATACGGTAGAAGTATGATTGTAAATTCAAAGATACCCTAATATTGAAATGCACTGTACTGATAATTTCTGGAAACTTTATTAAATTTTGACATTTTCAATAAACACTAGTCATCAGTACAATTATTTTCTCTGTCTGCTCTTTTTGCAGCCATTAATTGTTGTATCACATTCTCTTTGAAATTGTCTAATATTTCATCATTTTTTATTTTTTGCATTTCTTTTGCCAAATACCTGGAAATATAAAGTATTAGGTCAATTAAGATCATATATAAATTCGATGGACGATGAATCAACTCTGTGGTAGTTCATATTTATATTAAAAAATTAAATAATAAGAAAACAACTTGTCTAAAAACCACAAAATGAAAATAACTTTTTATTCGACTAGTTTCGCCTGTTACAGCATTATCAAGACTTGATAATGCTGTAACAGGCGAAACTAGTCGAATAAAAAGTTATTTTCATTTTGTGGTTTTTAGACAAGTTGTTTTCTTATTATTTAATTTTTTAATATAAGATCATATATGTTTTGCCGAGTGAAACATACAAAGTGATTTATACCTCACATATATTTTTGATCAAATATAGGTACCTACCTTGAGAAAAGGTCTATATCTGCATCTTGACTATTTGTTTCTGATTTCTCATTAATTGAAGAGATGGCCTTTGTTGCATTGTCTAATAACTTTGACAGTTCCGAGTCTTCTTGTTTTCGTTTCTTCAAGACGGGAGTATCTCTTTTTCTGTATAGTGGAGGTTCTACTGGATTACTTGAGCATGACCTTTTTGGAGTTTTTGTAACTGAAGATGATACAGATGATGGCCTCTTTTCACTTTGCTCTTCATCATGAGATTCTGGAGGAGAAAATGAGTTTGAAATGTCCTCTATTGTCCCATCAAAAATAATTTCAGATTCAAATTCTGACTCCTGAAACAACAATTGTTAATAATTGAAAGGTAATTATTTACACTTACGTAGTACTCTTGAAAATTCATAAAATTTTGGTTACTTACTATTTTTGGGCTGAAAAAGACGAATCTAATATCAGAAAATCCGGGAAATCAACCATTTCCACATTTTCACCTTCGAAAAATTTCTAAGGAAATGTCAACATAGTGCCACCATAATGGATGTCGTTCAGAATTGCAGTAATGCCAACCTACAATAAGGAACTACGAAATAACTCTAATTTACATACAATTTTCGTTTTACTCACTCGTTTTGGGACGAAATTGAGCCTGAAAAGAGTGAAAGCAGAAAAACTATGGTATTTATCGATAATTCAACAGACTGCCCCGATTTACTTGAAATTTCGGATTATAGCTTATTTTGGCCTGAAAAAGCCGAATATGAAGTCAGATTTTGTCGCTGGGTCATCTTTTTTTTTTCAAAAATTTGAGCTGACCTGACTTTTTCTAACCTTACTAACCTTACCTCCGAGTTCATAAAAGTATAGAATTCATGAAATATATGAATTTTATTATCTTAAACATTGTCTATTTCATGAATTCTATACTTTTATGAACTCGGAGGTTAGGTTAGTAAGGTTAAAAAAAGTCAGATCAGCTCAAGTTTTTGAAAAAAAAGATGACAGAGCGACAAAATCTGATTTTGTCGCTAGGTCATCTTTTTTTTTCAAAAACTTGAGCTGACCTGACTTTTTCTAACCTTACTAACCTAACCTCCGAGTTCATAAAAGTATAGAATTCATGAAATAGATGAATTTTATTATCAAGAACATTGTCTATTTCATGAATTCTATACTTTTATGAACTCGGAGGTTAGGTTAGTAAGGTTAGAAAAAGTCAGGTCAGCTCAAGTTTTTGAAAAAAAAAGATGACCCAGCAACAAAATCTGACTTCATATTCGGCTTTTTCAGGCCAAAATAAGCTATAATCCGAAATTTCAAGTAAATCGGGGCAGTCTGTTGAATTATCGATAAATACCATAGTTTTTTCTGCTTTCACTCTTTTCAGGCTCAATTTCGTCCCAAAACGAGTGAGTAAAACGAAAATTGTATGTAAATTAGAGTTATTTCGTAGTTCCTTATTGTAGGTTGGCATTACTGCAATTCTGAACGACATCCATTATGGTGGCGCTATGTTGACATTTCCTTAGAAATTTTTCGAAGGTGAAAATGTGGAAATGGTTGATTTCCCGGATTTTCTGATATTAGATTCGTCTTTTTCAGCCCAAAAATAGTAAGTAACCAAAATTTTATGAATTTTCAAGAGTACTACGTAAGTGTAAATTATTTAATTAACCAGGAATGTATTGGTTGTAGGTTATACTTTCCAAAATACACACTGGAAATATTCACTTACTGTAACTGTTTCATATGTTTCAATTTCCAAATTAGATTATCCTTGTATTAGGACTTCTGAATCCTCCAAAAATCTTAGCAAGTCAAAACACCATAATGTGGGTTTGTATACATCATCAGGAGACACCCCACTAGCTTCTGATTTTTTTATTTTGTTCATTTCGTTGGTGTATTGGGTTCTCAATGTATGAATTTTATTTTTCACCATGGCTTCATTTAATGCTATGTCTGGATAATAATTATTTAAATTGTTTATTATATCAGAATATGCTTTGTTTCTCGAATTTCTGTTATGATACTCCTTTGATTTGACTTTGTACAGACATGGATGGTTTTCATATAACAAAATCAAACTAGTAGCTACCTCCACATTCCACTGTTGTTTTTTACTACAAATAAAAAAGATCTTGTTGGCTTTTCCAAGAAAACATAATATATTAGTGAATACGTTACCTAGAAATTTTTTTCGCCATTTCCAATGTAGATATTTCCAACACTACACAAATCTCCAAGAGATAATTTTAGAAATTAGGTATGTAGTTTACAAATTACAACCAAAACAAAATATTAAAGTATGGTTATGATTCTTCTTCTATTTTTCATAACCAACACAATAATTATGTTGTCAAAATCTAAAATCACTAAAAATACGTAAAGTTGCGCGTGAATAACCTTGAAAATTAGAAACATTTCTATATTTTTCAAGCCTGAAAGTTGCAGTGAAAATGGCTGAAACGCATTCGCAATTATTATTAAAAAAAGGCCAGCAATTAAATTGCTAGCAATTTCTTTAAAAGGGCTGTAATGTAAGACTACTATTGTATTATACAGAAATCAAGCACAACAAAAGTTTGTTTGGATAATGCATCGGGCATAACCCTATAAATTTGACAGCAACTTGCTGTCAAAATGTAGGGAAAATGATTGCACCGCGCATGCTTAAAAAAATCCAGAGTCCAGGTCCTCTAACCTCTTCATTTCATTGTATCGTGGCAAGTCAGGCAAGTGGCAAGTCATTAGTCCAGGTTGCAGTAATCAATAAACACTCAAACCTTGCAAGTAGATTATTAGAAATATTAATATTATAAAGTCCAGATCAGATCAGAGTTTACAAGATGTCAGCGTAGAAAATCGAGTAAAGAGTTTGAAGAGATCTGGAAAATATACAAAAAATTTTGTTACAAAATAGTGAAATTTAGGAGGATTTTGAAAATATGCCTAATGTTTTATGAATATTATTTTATGAATAATATTAACAAAGAATTAGAAAAAGCAGTCGATGAAGGAAACTTAGAAAAAGTTAAAGCTCTTTTGTCTGCAGGTGCTGATGCTAACCTTAGAGTAGAAACATGGCAGCATAATAGAGTACCCACGTTACTTCATACTACTAGTAGTTTAGAAATTACTAAAGAGCTTTTATTAGCTGGTGCTGAAGTTAATGCAACAAACAGTTATAGAGAAACTCTACTACATTATGCTATAACAGAGGGAAGGGGATTAGAATTTGTTAGAGAACTTCTGAAACATAGGGCTGATGTAAATGCAACAAACCGTAGAGGCAGTACTGCACTGAACCATGAGGTAAAATGTGGTCAAAATCTGGAAGTAGTTGAAGAATTATTAAAATATGGAGCTGATTAACATAAGAAGTCGTGAACGGCTTTATGATATTTATTCCACATCTTTAGATAACGCTGTATGTAATCATCTGGCATGCGCTAAATTGTTGATTAAATTTACTTTAATAAGGAACTTCAATAAGGATTACAGAAAAATCATTGACTTATCTCCTTACAAAAAATACTGTAATTACAGTAAATTAACAAGTTATCTAGATGACTGTGTTCGTGAAATTATGCAAATGAAAACAGATGAAATAAAAGATTCCCTTCCACTATATGAATTTGTTACAAATAACTTCAACATACATGTACTATATAATAATCAATCTGTAAGACTAGCAAAAATTGATTATTCCATACGCTATCCTATATATAATGATATCATATTAGATAGGGTAAAACCATTTTTAGAAAGAGCAGATTTGTTAAATAAGTTAAGTAAGTTACAGTTTTATACTAAATTAGATGTGGCAGATCAAGATGCCAAAGAAAAGAAAATTATTCTGGACTATGATTCTACATATAATATAACTGAATACCTATCTAATGATAACTTGCTAAACTTTATAGTAGCATTTGATGATTCCAATAAACGTACTTCTCAATCCTTAAGTTCCTTAAATAATCTCATAGAGCCGGGTACAAGACTTTATGAAACTTCTATGAGTAATGATACCAAACGTGCAAGATAAGAATAAATACATTTTTTGTCAGTACTAGAGTTTTTTATGAACAACAATTAGTCATATGGTTCCAGAGAGGTGATACATGAAAGATTGCTATAATGCTTAGACGCTAAACTTAGTGTTTTTTATGTAAGTTGATCATCATTTCTCTTTGTTGTATTCAAACAAGTTATTATTAGTAGGTGAAATATTTTATTAACAAAAGATGCTATTTTAAGTTTTGCCATATTAAGTAAACTTTTTTTTTTGTTTAAATGTACATGCTTAATTTTTTTTTAAATCGATATACAAAGGTGAACAGTACAAAAGAATTTCTCTTACCCTATATCACATATTTCAGACTGAAGAATTTTAAATTCAGCATATATATACATACATATGTTCAGAAAGATTTCCGCGGTCGGAAGTATTTGAAAAACTTGGTTCTCGAAATGAACCGCGTAAAAGATTTGAAAAAACTCGACGTTTCGGCTCCTTTTGCGAAGCCATCTTCAGGAGAATTAGAATGGAAATAATTCAGATACGTGGCCTCAATCTGCCTACTCCTCGATTCGAATTAGGAGGAATCGGAAACAGTACGATTGCGTGGTCTCAACCTGCCTATTCCACCAACCGTACTGCTTCCTGTCAACTCTGAAGTCTCAACCTGCCTATCTTCAGAGTCAACTGATGGGCCGATCGTCGCGTGGCCAGTGTTGCCAACTCGAAATTTGTCTTGGAGGTAGATATGATTTCAGAAGTTGGTAGTTTCCTACCAATCCTACTTTGAAAAGTATAGGTAGATCTACCACCCATTTTTTAAAAAGTTTTCTAGAGACCTCACAATAATAATATGATACACATAATTAATGTTTCTATTGGGCAACAAAAATTCACCTCTTAAGTAATATGGAGTTATGTCCAGAGTAACCGATTTTGATAAAATTTTGGATTCTTGCTTATTTTGGGCTGAAAAGGCCGAATATAAACTCAGATTTTGTCGCTTCATCACCTTTTTATTTCAAAAAATTAAGCTAACAAATAGGCTCTTGCACCGTTTTATTATAAAACGTCGTTTAACTAAACTTGGATTATGCGAGGTTTAAGACGGCTTGAACGCCGTTTATATTGTGATGCAAGCGAAAATGTCAAATTAAACTCGGTTTATCATTATTTAATAATATACGGTGCAAAAAAGCCTAATAACCTATTTTAATCTCACTAACCTAACCTCCGAGTCCACGAGAAATAGATAAACTTTATATTGAAAAAGACGATTCTTATTAACGCGTGCGCGCAGCGCGCAATTCAAATTTCGAATAGGCATAAAAGGTATATAAAATGTCAGAGCATGTAGTAATGTAATATCTCTTATTATTTATTATATTTAATGAACCCGTTGAGGGATTAGGTAAAAAGAAAGTTAGATTGATGAAAAAAAATTAGAGGCATTTCTATAATTTTTCAAAAATTTGAAAAGTTGGTAGATTTTTTGTCCAAGGTGGTAGGTAGGAGTTCTTCTTCTTCTTCTCTCAAAGGATTGCCACCCCAAGTAGAAACCCCTACGTCAGAGTAGCACCTTTCTGGGCTCAGTATTAAAACTATGCACCCAAACACTGTATATATAATATATTTTCTAGACATTATTCTGGGGCTTCAGATGTCTAGTTTTTCATAGGCAACGTTTTTTTTTTCGGCGACAAACACATAAAACAAAGGGAATAAGGATTTATACTTGCTGACATATTTAACCTTGAATGCATGTTATCTATATTTTCAATTTACTGTACAATAGGAAATTATTTATTATTTTTATTACCTCCAATGACTCAGAGAATATTACATCATATATATTTAAGGGCAAGACAAATTTAAATTGTAAAAGTTTGTCATATAAAACTCTGGCATTATGATAGTTGTCATTACAATCAAAAAATATATGAATAAGGTCCCCTATTTCTCCACAATTACAAAGCGAATCAATTTTCACTCCGATTCTGAATTGGTGGACTGGTAATAAGCAGTGTCCAGTTCTCAACCTTAACGTATTCGTCATAAATTTTCGCGAACAATTTATTTTTTTAAACCATACTATTCGGTTAGGAGATTTATCCTTTGTCATGTGATAATAGATTTTCCCTTTATTCAAACTAACTTCCTTAAACATTAATTTCCATGTATTATATAATTTAGTAGCGTATTGAGGCCAAAGTTCTTGCGGTCCAGCACTTATCCTATCCACAGCCTCCAGATATCTCCCCTCGTTTGCCAGTTGATCCGCGATGTCATTAGCATGGATGCCCGAGTGGCTTGGTACCCACATGCAAGCAATCAGCATACCTGCACGCATATCAATATCGAAAACTTTAAAGACATTTACAGTGACAATATCAGTACTAGCATCCATATCGCATTTTCTAATTTTTTCTATTGCACTCAAGGAGTCAGAGATGATCAAGATCTTCCTCCATTTCATTCGGAATGCTTCCACCGTCGCCCTACCAATTGCGAAGGTTTCTGCTGTACATATTGACCAGTGATCCGGTAGTCTAGCTGATATTCTTTTTCCTATTGACGGAATGTAAACCCCATAACCTACCAAATCTGGATTTCGTGACACAGACGCATCAGTGTAAATATTTATGTAGTTCGAGAATTTTTCTTCTAACAATTTATTAAGGTTACTCTGATTGGTAATATCACTTTTGGGCAGGCCCGAGTTAATAATTGTGGGAGTTGGTCTCTTCATCGGTGACTCAATTTCAAACATAGGTAGTAGATTAGATCGATGTACCTTGTCAAGTTCCTCTTTCAGTTCATTAAGGGCTACTACAAAAGGAGGTTCACACCCCCTTCGCCATATTGACGTAATTTCATTAGCATTGTTTATTAAGTTGAATACATGATGGTGTGCAATTCTTCGTGCCTTTGTGATATATTTCATACTTAACCATTTCCTTCTAATACTAAGAGGTAACTCTCCACTTTCCGATAACATTATCGACGTAGGTGTTGATCGCATATATCCTAAGGCTAATCTTATAGCTGCAAATTGCATTCTGTCCAGTTTGGTAAGTATAGTCTTTGCACATCCCCCAAATAATATGCTTCCATAATCCAATTGAGCTCTAACAAGACCCTTATATATATTTAACATTGAGGCTGGGTGAGCTCCCCAACTAATTCTGCAGATACTTTTCATTAAATTCAAACATTTCAGTGCCTTACCCTGTATATAATCAATATGTGGATTCCATTTCATTTTGGCATCCAAATATACACCTAAGTATTTGTAAACCGAGCACCTGGTAATTAAGTTTCCTCCTATATTCAATGTTATATTATTTATTGGGATATTGGATTTTGAGATTAGCATCCACGCCGATTTCTGTGTAGATATTTTTAAGTTTCTGTACTTTAACCACTGATTAAGATTATTTATATTATCGTTCATTACCTTACATAATTTTTCAATGTCTTCTCCCATACCCATTACAGCTAAATCGTCTGCAAACTGTACAATTTTAGTACCACCAGTGAACATATCCTGTGGAATACATGTATATAAATTAAATAGCATGGGACTCAAAACCGAGCCTTGTGGAAGTCCCATTTGTGTTATTTTTGGGCCCAGTATATCCATGGATGTGGAGCTGGCTATGTACAAACGTTTGTTCCTTATTATCCCATTCACTAATTTAACAAGATTGCTTGGAATTTCTGCTTCAATCATATCCTTACTGAGAATGTTGTATACGACCTGATTGTACGCAGAGATAATGTCTAAAAATACAATAATAACCTTTTTCTTCAAATGAAATGCATTATACACAAATGAGCTAATAAATGTATGGCAGTCAAGTGTCGATCTTCCTCTTCTAAACCCAAATATGTTAGCATCTGGTCCAACTTTTCTCTCCACCAAAATTTCTATTCTATTTTTTATTATTCTTTCTAAAATCTTCGTTATACATGGCGATAGTGATATAGGTCTATAACTCAAGTTACTATTATTATTGATATTTTTTTTTGGGATAGGGATAATAAGGTTGTTTTTTAGACAATTAGGAATTCTTCCAGATTCCAAGAGTTTATTAAATATGTCAATCAACTTAATTTTTGCTGACGGCATTAATTCCTCAAAAATTTTATAACACAAACCATCCAATCCAGGTGATGACTCTTTTCTATGTTTCACAACAATTTCTAATTCCTTTAATGTAAAAGGTGGAGCAATGGTATTGTTATATGTTATAGGTTCATTGACTGGGCATGGCATTGCCAATACATTAATTATTTCTTCGGCACATTTATCCGATATTGTCCTTCGTATGTTGTCCGTGTCTTGCCTTGAAAATTTTTTCAGGGTCTTCCATGCTTTTGACATATTTTCTGGAGATAATGTATTACAGAACTCAACGAAGGATTCTTTTTTCAACTTCCGTAGTATCATTCTTGATTTAGCCCTATGTTTTTTCGCTAGGATAAAATTCTCCAAAGTAGGGTTTAATTTGTACTTAGCTAAGGCCTCTCTCCTATCCTTCACAGCCCTTTCTGCCTCGTTATTCCACCAATGACAGTTATATTTACTATTCCTCTTAGCCTTGTATTTTGGAATAGCATCAGCGGTAGACATTACTATACAATCTAGAAATTCATCCACTGTATTTATTTCCTTTGAATTCATATAGTTATGTACATTCATCTTAAATTTGTTCCAATCAGCCTTCCTATAATTATATATACGATGAGGACAATTATATAGATTTTCTTCCTGTCTTTTGTGTTTATTAAATTCGATTGAGATAGGAAAGTGATCACTAGGGCCAGTATCTTTTATGACTCTCCATGAACACAGAAGTGCTATGTCCGACGTACACATTGACAAATCTGGCGCACTACGGTTGGCAGATGGCGCCGTAAGCCTAGTTGGCGATCCATCATTCAAAATCGAGAAAGATGGATCCATTAAAAAATCAGAAACTATCCTACCATTATGATTGCACAGAGTAGAGCCCCAGCAGGGATTTTGTGCATTGAAGTCGCCCAATAACATACATGGTGCACTCAGATATGGATACAGTTCTGCCATATGTTGCTCAGTCAAGGACATATCTGGAGGGCAGTAGATATAATATATTTTAAGCTGTTCAATTTTAATCCCCAATAATCGTAATCTTATAGGAAGGTCCAGATATGTAGTATCAATAATTTCAAAATTAATATTTTTTTTGATAATGAAGGCAATGCCTCCATATCCGTCTGCTCTATCTTGTCGTACAATATTATAATTTTTGAAAAATATTTTTGAGTTTTCCTTGAGAAATGTCTCACATAATACTATAATATCAAATTCATCAGCTTCATTTAAAATTTTAAGATTCACTAGGTTGCTAGTTATAGATCTAATATTCCATTGTAATATTTTCAGCATTAGTAGAGTAAAAGAATAAAGAATATGTATATTACTTGACTATAATATTTACTAAGATACATTTAACACTAGTGGAGTTGCAAAAAACTATAAAAAAGAATATTTTTTTTTTTTAATCCCGGGGGGGGGGCACGGAAGATGGAGAATCCTCCATCAACTCAACCGCCTCCAGATAACTTTCATCATATGCTATTGGCGTTCTATTATTATAATTCTTATTGTTATTTAATGGTTTGATTCCTAAATCATCTTTGTCAAATTGTAAATTTTGGTGAACAATAGCTTTTGTTGTTACATTATTTGTATTTATATAACTATTTGGTGAGGATTGGTTGCTATTTCTTTTATACTGAGGTGTGAATTTTATAAAACATTTTTCGTGCTCTGTTCTGTCATAGCCTGAAGTAAAAGGACTCTTTCTTTTAATGGGCGTCTGTAATGTATTGATATTTCTATTACTGTTACTATTTTTAGTTATATTCGCGTAATTGGTTCTCGCTGCAATGCCTGTGTTATTTTTATAGCTTTCTGTATTGTTTATACTGACTTCCGTAGACGGAAATTCGGACGGAACTGGGGCTTTAGGTATTTTACATATTTGATTTGCCTCAAAGAACGACAGATTATGTAATGCCATAATCTCCCTTATTCTAGTTTGGCGCTTATATTCATTACAGTCTCTACTATCTGCCCTATGATCAGTGGCGCAATATATACAAGAAGGATTCCCATCGCAAGTTGATTCACTATCGTGTCCCTCGCCGCATTTAGCGCATCTATAATTACCACGACAAAATTTTCGAATATGCCCATATCTCAAACATTTCAAACATTGAATTACTGGAGGAATGTAAAGTTCAACCGCTACTCTGTTATTAAAAAGTTCAAAGTACTTCGGGAGCGCTGTACCGCAAAAGTTATTAGACATGTATTAGTTTTTATAAATTTAACTTCATCTCCACTTTTCATTCTTCTATTAAATCTTCTTACTCTAACTATATTAACTTCTGGATTTAGGCCTCTTCCCATTTCTATTATGTCTTCATCTGTTATATCCGTACCTATGTCTCTAACTATACCCATGACAGTAACCATCCTAGCCGGAATGTAAATTACATATTCATTTTTACTGAAATTATTATGTTCAATGAAGTTGTTAGCTTGTATACCGGTTTCAAACTGAACACCTATTCTTTTGAGACCTTTTCTTGAAATATTTACTATATTATAATTTTTATAATTATCTGAATTATAAATCATTTTACCTATATTCAATGGATTTAAATTACCGATGTTTCTATCTACAGATTCAATAACGACTATAAATGGACCTTTATCAGATTGTTTGTACCGAAAGTTATCAAAGTTTTTTTAGCAACACCTGTTGCAATTGCATCCGCCAAAGAATTTATTTCACTAAGTAATTCCGTATCACCGTCTATCGTTGCCTGAGTTTTAATTTGTATTATTTCATTTTGTAATATATTAATATCTGCTTTAAGAACTTTATCATTATACCATTGTTCATATATTATTTTAGTATTCGGGGACAAACAATTTATAACCCGGGGAGATATCCCCGGGCTACTATCTCCCATTATTTCCAACTATATTTACCACTAATTTTATGAATAAACTATAAATTGTACAAAATATATATCAGCAAGTAGTATTATGAAAAGGATTTGAAAACTTACAAATCTGGATCACAATCACTAGGAAAGGTAAGGACGCACGTCACAGAAAGTAAACAAGCCGTAATCTATAACCTGCCTCGTCTCTTGTCACCGCGCGAATGTGGTAGGAGTTAGATTCCAAAAGTTGGTAGATCTACCTAAACGTAGGTAGAGTTGGTAACTCTACCTACACTGGCGTGGCCGTAGTTATAGGGGAGGGGGGCGGGTACTCCATTGACGTAGTTATTGACGTAGTATTGACGTCAATGGGGTATTCACGCTCATCAGTGCGGGATGCACTCTGAATGGGTGTGACATGGCGACCACTGAGAAGTGGTTTCCATGATGATGGGAGTCTGTGACTGTCATCTCTGGTGTTCAAACAATTTGGACGTTTTTCTATATCTACAGCTTCACGAAAAATTCGGGATTTGAAAGATCGGACGGGAGCAATAGTTCTTGTATTGGGGAAATCGATAATGTGGCCTGTTTGGGTGTGATGTTGGGAAAGGGCGTTGGTGATATCTGAGTGTCTTACTGAAAGTGAATGTTCCTTGACACGGACCTGAATTCGTCGGTTCGTTTGTCCTATATAAGAACGAGGACAATTGGAACAGGGAATCTCATAAACACCGTGATTTTCGTTAGGAATTTTATCCTTGACGGATCTGACCAGATGGGAGAGTTTTTGTTGGGTGGTGAATATTATTTTGATGTTTGTGTTTTTGAGAGATCTTTCGATCTTATCTGTTACTCCTTTGATATAAGGAGGGAATAATTTAGGTGTAGATTCTTGGTCAGTGGGATTGGAAGGTGGTAGAGGTGGGGTGATGTTTGTGTGTTTGCGTATGTTCTTGTTGATTTGATATGTGTTGTAACCGTTCTGTAATAATATATGTTTTAGAGTATTGAGTTCTGATTCACGGTGTTCGTCGTCAGATAGTCGAATGGAGCGGTAGATTAGGGTATTAACTACAGAGTTAAGTTGAGAGGGATGGTGGTGAGACTGGGCGTTCAGATAACGGTTTGTATGGGTGGGTTTACGATAAACTGAATAGGAGAAGCCTTGGGATGGAAGATTTTTGACCATGATATCGAGGAATGGCAGAGACCCATCGTTTTCCACTTCCATTGTGAATTGGATACTTGGATGTATGCCATTCAAATGATTCAAGAAGTGGAGCAACGAGTCTCCGCCATGGGGCCATATCGCAAAGACATCGTCTACATAACGTAGCCAGCATGATGGTTTGAGGTCGAATGACGAGAGAGCTTGGGTTTCGAAATGTTCCATGAAAATGTTGGCTATGACGGGGGAGAGAGGGGATCCCATTGGGGCTCCCTTAATTTGTCTGAAGAAATTGCCTTGAAATAAAGTAAGTGTTGGCCATGCAGTGTTTGATCAGGGATAGGTTGTCTGGGGATGTTTGATGTTTCGTGTCTAGGATGGAAAGTGTTTCTTCGATGGGGATATTTGTAAATAAGGAGACAATATCAAAACTAACAAGGAGATCAGTTGGGGTAATATCAATACTTTTGAGGGAGTTCTATGAAGTGAAAATAGTTTTTTTACGTATGAAAAAAAAACTCTTTTCACTTCATAGAACTGGGGTGGGGTCCCCTCTCTCCCCCGTCATAGCCAACATTTTCATGGAACATTTCGAAACCCAAGCTCTCTCGTCATTCGGCCTCAAACCATCATGCTGGCTACGTTATGTAGACGATGTCTTTGCGATCTGGCCCCATGGCGGAGACTCGTTGCTCCACTTCTTGAATCATTTGAATGGCATACATCCAAGTATCCAATTCACAATGGAAGTGGAAAACGATGGGTCTCTGCCATTCCTCGATATCATGGTCAAAAAAACTTCCATCCCAAGGCTTCTCCTATTCAGTTTATCGTAAACCCACCCATACAAACCGTTATCTGAACGCCCAGTCTCACCACCATCCCTCTCAACTTAACTCTGTAGTTAATACCCTAATCTACCGCTCCATTCGACTATCTGACGACGAACACCGTGAATCAGAACTCAATACTCTAAAACATATATTATTGCAGAACGGTTACAACACATATCAAATCAACAAGAACATACACAAACACACAAACATCACCCCACCTCTACCACCTTCCAATCCCACTGACCAAGAATCTACACCTAAATTATTCCCTCCTTACATCAAAGGAGTAACAGATAAGATCGAAAGATCTCTCAAAAACACAAACATCAAAATAATATTCACCACCCAACAAAAACTTTCCCATTTGGCCAGATCCGTCAAGGATAAAATTCCTAACGAAAATCACGGTGTTTATGAGATTCCCTGTTCCAATTGTCCTCGTTCTTATATAGGACAAACGAACCGACGAATTCAGGTCCGTGTCAAGGAACATTCACTTTCAGTAAGACACTCAGATAGTGTTGGGTAGGACACCAATATGAAAATGAGTTTGTAAGAGTAGCCTCTTTTTTGAACTGAGCCAGTACAATGTCCCACTTCAAATGACGCGAGGCGTATACTGAAGCTCGGCGATACGTTTGAAGTTACGAGTACGAATATGACATTTGATTTTATTGCAGTACAATAGTTACAGTCTGAACTCTAATTGATGATATATTAATCATCAGTATCGCAAAGTGATTTGAAACGATTAGCATAGTGATATTGTTTCTAAGTAGGTAAATAAAAATATAAACAATCAATATATTTCGAAGGGTTAGGATATTCAAAAGCAAAACAGTCGCTTCAATACGTGCCTCATAGGATATTTCCTTATCGCTCGAAGAGACTCGAAAAGCAATAATGCAATAAATTCGTAGCATGCGTCTCACTTCCTCTTTGTCTTCATCCAACAGTTTTACGGAGACGGAAAGTAAGTAGCGTCTAGCGCGACAACCGCGTCATAAAATTTGAAGCAGTACAATATAAAATTTTGAGCCGCTCTTACATTTTGACGTCATGTACGGGACAAATGTCCCACTCAACACTACACTCAGATATCACCAACGCCCTTTCCCAACATCACACCCAAACAGGCCACATTATCGATTTCCCCAATACAAGAACTATTGCTCCCGTCCGATCTTTCAAATCCCGAATTTTTCGTGAAGCTGTAGATATAGAAAAACGTCCAAATTGTTTGAACACCAGAGATGACAGTCACAGACTCCCATCATCATGGAAACCACTTCTCAGTGGTCGCCATGTCACACCCAATCAGAGTGCATCCCGCACTGATGAGCGTGAATACCCCATTGACGTCAATACTACGTCAATAACTACGACAATGGAGTACCCGCCCCCCTCCCCTATAAATACGGCCACGCGACGATCGGCCCGTCAGTTGACTTTGAAGAGTAGGCAGGTTGAGACTTCAGAGTTGACAGGAAGCAGTACGGTTGGTGGAGTAGGCAGGTTGAGACCACGCAATCGTATTGTTTCCGATTCCTCCTAATTCGATTCGTGGAGTAGGCAGATTGAGGCCACGTATCTGAATTATTTCCCTTCTAATTCTCCTGAAGATGGCTTCGCAAAAGGAGCCGAAACGTCGAGTTTTTTCAAATCTTTTACGCGGTTCATTCCGAGAACCAAGTTTTTTAAATACTTCCGACCGCGGAAATCTTTCTGAACATATATATATATATATATATATATATATATATATATATATATATATATATATATATATATATATATATATATATATATATATATATATAAATATATATATTTAAAGCATTGTTCCAAATCAGCAATAATTGCTGGTACCGGAACATATTTATATTTTGAATTCAATGGCTGTCAACATATCGCATCAGTTCAGCTTTGAATGAGGAGTAGCTATCTTGTATGTTTGAAGACATTTAGAGAAGGGATTATTCAAGCCAACATTCGTTCTCACCTTGGGTAAATAAATTTGGTCTTGATTTCTGGTTGCATATGAATGTATTTCATTAACTATGGTCATGTTTGTATTGCATTTTTGTTGATTTTTTTGTTATTTTATAAATAAATTTGCATTGTTCTATTTGAAGAATTTTTTCTAGCGGTAAAATTTCAGTCTGATGGTAGATCATTTCTGTATGCGTTCTGTAATCATAGCCAAATAAAGTTTTTACCACCTTATTTTGTAAAGTTTTTATTTTATTGAATGATGTTTGAGAATACACCCCCCAATTTGTTATCAGATACCTGAATATAGAAAGGAAATAAGCATTATATATCATGATTTTATTTGCTACATTTAAGTAGCTTTGGCATCTGTAAAGTGCTCCAATGATTGGTACAATTTTTTTTGTCAAGTGTTCTGCATGTTTGTGCCAATTTAATTTGTCATCGATCACCAATCCTAAATGTTTGGTATGATCGACCTTTTGAATTGCCTGATCTCCAATTCTTATATCTGGGTCGAGACTTTCTTTATTTTTATTTTTAAAAAGCATATACACTGTTTTTTTCACATTTATTTGTAACTCATTAGACAGAAGCCATTTAGCATATAGTTCTAGATCACTATTCACCAAGTCTTCTAGCTCTGCTAAGTTAGATCCTTCATATACTAGAATGGTATCATCTGCAAATATGTGATAGCGAGCCTTAAGATTCGACTTTTTGAGATTAAGGGTGTGTAAAGAATATAGTAGAGGTCCCAGGACTGAGCCTTGTGGCACTCCACAGTTTATATTCGCGATTTCACTGTTTACTTCATCCAGAGATACATATTGTTGTCGATCTTTCAAGTATGATTTCAATATTTTGGATTGATTGGGCCGATACTTGGTGTAAATTAATAAACATATTAAAACAATGGTTAATAATAACAATTTACACATTTATTTAATGAAATAACGCATGACGCACGTTTAGGTGGAACTTCACAATTTAAAATTAATTGTGATGATTGTGATAAGTTTTACATTGGTAGAACTTTCAGAAGTTTTCAAACTAGAATTTCAGAACACAAGCGTAGCTTTATTAATCAAAAGTCGGATTCACATTATGCAAACCATTTAATCCAAGAAAATCACACATTCAATTTCGATTTAAATATATTAAATACTGAAAGTAAGGAAACTTAATTTTTTATAATCATTACAGATAAATAAATACACGCATTCCGGTCTCCTATTGAATAGCCAAATCGATCATACTTCAAGCCCCCTTCTCAATCTTTTCAAAATTACCGAACTACCTGACTAGCAGTCCAGAATTGGTTTTTCCTATTCTAATAATTATTTGTAACCATCCCTCTATTTACCCCTTCTACACAATCTTTCATCTCTTTATTTCTTATTTTCGATATAACACAGAAACATAGTTAGTTTGCCATTAGCATCTGAAGAAGGTGAAGTTCCACCGAAACGTGCGTCATGCGTTCTTTAAATAAATGTGTAAATTGTTATTATTAACCATTGTTTTAATATGATTTCAATATGCTTGCACGTTTTCCTTTTATACCTAAAGAGGTCAATTTCTCAATTAATATTTCATGATCCACTACATCGAATGCCTTCTGCAGATCAATATATTGTTATTATGTATTTTTTTGTCATCCAATTTATTTATGACATGGTTTTGAAAGTCTATCGTATCACTTTGGGTGCTTGATTGTTTCTGAAAACCATATTAATACTTGTCCAATTCAACATATCTAGTAAGGAAGTTCATGATATGCGGTTCCTGATAAGAACTTCTACAAATTTTGACAATGCACAGACTACGAACGGTAATGGGGCGATAATTTTCCAGGTTATTTGTTTTCCTGATCCTGATTTATGGATCGGGGTAACCTTACCTATTTTTGGCTCCTTTGAAAATTCCCCTGTTGCTATTCTAATATTGGTAAATATATTAGAGAGAGGGTTTATGCACGTATCTAAACAACAAACCATTTTTTATCAAGAAGATACCAAGTTTCTTTCTATCGGAAGCTGCGGTTTTATGGCGTCAGGGGTAGAGCATTGGACCTGCTTACTTCGTATTTGTCTGATCGTTACCAGATAGTCAACTCAGGAGGGGTGGATGGTGTTCCTATGTATGTTGGAACGGGCGTGCCAGAGGGGTCTGTGCTGGGTCCGTTCCTCTTCCTAGTATATATAAATGATTTACCAAATACATTTAAATAAACATACTACACACGTACGATGCAACTTTCGGGGTCAGCTTGGGAAGAGGAGAGGACTCGGTGGCTATCTTGAGGCATATTATGCAGAGAGCCAACTACTGGTTTGCATCTAACAGATAGTTGTTAAATGTAAATAAAACAAAATCAGTGGTTTTTGAAAGTCTAATGAAAAAAATAAGGAATAAGATGTCAAATTTTTGGGCACAACACTAGATGTAAATTCACTTTGGAGTGGCCATATTTCTAAGCTATGTAGTTCTCTGAGTCAAAGGACTCAGGTGGTAAACTAGCGGGCGGCTGTCACTACCTATTATGCTTTATTTGAGTCAGTAATGCGTTATGGGGTAATAGCATGGAGTTCGGCAGCAGGCACACATCTGGATAAAGTATTTAGGGTCCAAAAATCGGCAATAAGAACAATAGTAAATATACCGTCGGATTCATCGTGTAGGCCCTTTTTCAATTAATTGCAGATCATGACTTTATACGGCATCATGGTTTATACAAAATTAATTTCTGCCAAAAGAAATATACAAAAATATGTCGTGGCAGCAGACGTTCATTCCCACGATACAAGATATAAAAACCAGCTTGTAATACCATATAGTAGGCTGTCTAGAACAAAAAATGACGAAGTCAAATTGTATAATGCACTGCCACGGGAAGTTCGTGATAGTGCTATTAAAAGTTTTAAGAACAATGTGCATTCATGGTAACACTTTTAAACTTGTATAATTATTGATGTCTGTTTTTGTTTGTATTTTTAATCTGTATTTTGTATTCACGATTGACTGCTCTATTGTATGTTTATTTGTTCATTAACGTATCAACATTTATGATAGTATGAGAATAAATATTTTATTTTTTTTCAATTTTGTAGTTCATTATTTTATATTGTGACTTGTCTATAAATACTTTGTATTTCTGAAGATTAATAAATATTATTATTATTATTATTATCACTTTCCTACACATCAGAAGAAGAGTTTATTAGAGAATATAAAAAGCTCTACCGCAGAAAAGCAAAAGCTGAAGAACTTTATCTCCAGGTTTTAACTGAACTCGAAGAGGCAACATCAGATTGTCGATAGCTTAAAAAAATTGAGCAACTTTATTGATTACATAAGTGATGCATAAGATCAAGTAACTTTGAGAGACTATTATGATAATGCTAACAACCCTGTTAAGAGTACTAACTTAGTTATCTTCGCTGTAAACATAATAAGGTAAAGATTTTATAATACCTACTTGGCAGTAATAGTAAAATTCTCAGTAATTTATCTATTGGCATCAGAGAAACTACTATATTACCAGATGATGAGGATGAAACATGCCATGATGCGTTTTATTATGCTATATGTTCAGGTAATGTTGAACTTCTTGATACACTCATTAATAAATGGTCAGGCAATTATTTTGCTTTTCATTTCAGGGAATTAGATTAAATTCTTTCACGAGCTTATGAGGAATTAAACCTAAACTAAAGAACGTATTCTTGTCAGAAAAGATAGAAATTTTTGTTAAAAATAAATTGATAAACCTCCGTTTTTTCTCTAGTGCTTCTGGACAAGATCAGAATGTGAAGAGTTATCTTAATAACATACAGCGGATTGAGTTAGTACTTCAAAATATTAGCCTGTTAAAGGCAGAGTATTCAAACACAAAAAAAGTAGATGAAAAGTTTTTATTCCTAGCAAAATTTATTGCACAAAATATTCAAATACTTGTAGAACTTCGTCCTTTTGTATAGATAGTACATAAGAATTGCATTATTTATTTAATTTTGATTGTATTTATAAATATATATATTTTTTCATCTTATAAGTTAATATGGTGTATCTTGGTTATTGTTTGTTTTTGTTAAAATTTTCTTTTATATGTACGTGTCTATGCAATAAATATATATTCTATTCTATATATAAAAGCGGCAGTTGAAATCAACCTACGATAGACTACCTTGGGAAGAAATGGAATTTTGTTTGATCAGTTTTGTTTCTTCTCACATAAAACGACAAGGAAATGAATATATTCTATAATTCCACATTGAATAAAACTAAAATGCTAAACCACCTAGAAAATTTTGCAAAGAAACTTAAAGAAGAAAAAGATATTATAGAAGGTGTGGGGGACATTGGTAAATTTGCTGATCTCCCAAAGTTAAAACGTAAGAGGGTTGTTGCAGAGATCTTTAGCAATTATCCTCAATTTGGAGAGTTGTATAGCGATTATCAACAAATTAGGGATATTCATTCTTTAGAAAAAATAAGTAGGTAATTATATAAAGTTGGCATTATCAGCTAGGTAATCCTAAAGAAAGGGAAGGACAGTTAATTATTACCAGGGTTTTACAGGTTGTTGGTGAATATTTAAAAAACACTCTAGAATCTCCTAAGTTATCTAGCAGTACAAGCGAGCTTCTTTTACTATCATTACCAAAGAACACAAGAGAAGTCATTATAGATTTACGTAATTCACTATATCACATGCTTACTCGCTCTTTAAAAGAACAGAAATTGAGGAAAATACAGATGTTGACTTTTTTATTGGTGTTCAAAATGATACTATTAAAAGAATCGATAATGTAATTACTGATATTCTTTACAACAATAAGATTGAAATGGTCAGAGTATTGCTAAAGAAAATTACCAGTAGTGAAAGCTTATACGAGGAAAAAGAAGTTGCTGGAATATTTAGTAACGTTGAATTAGATGAAATGATTACAGAGAGTTTTAAGGTGATTGAATATGATAAGCTTGAAAAACTCATAAAAGAATCAAGCAATAATATAACTGAAAAAACGAATTATGAAAAGGATCTGTTTAATAAAATTGATAACAAAATCAATTTTGAAAAAACTAATTCAAAAAATATCAGAACCGATTATGTTACGGCGTTTATATCATTTTATTATATCAAGAGCTTAGATGTTGGTTTGAACGACAATACGATTGACCATCTTCATTGTATCGTGTATCACTGTATCCAGCCTATCCTATCCTTCTATCCTTCCTTAATAAATGAAATGGGAAGTAGGAACGTACCTACAGTTAACTCCGATGGCGTAAATGGATTTCATACGTTCTATTAATGGATTTTACATGAAAAATCGACAAATATCCAACTTTCCGTGACAAAAACACCCATGAGCAGCATCTATTTCTCTCTGCAAATTTTGAAATTGTGGGTGATTTCATGATTTGTTTCAGAAGAGGAGACAGGAGAATGATACTTTTTGTTTTAAGCATGAACTTATAGACGATAATTGGAAAAGGTGTTTAATATTGATTTGGCGATTATTACTTCAATTTGAAACTTTCTTATGGTGTTTATTTCTGAAAAAGTTCATTGAGATTTTTTAGACAAGTTTTATAGAAACATTACAGAACAATGGGGAATTCTGTTAATCTAACATATCAATATGAAGCATTGAAGAATAACATATTATGTATACATTCCTGTAGCCAGTCAGCAATTGGAATATTGAAAAAAATTTATGAGCCTGAAATAAATTCTAATCAGGCAAAAATAAATAATATTTACGATTTCATTAAAATTTTGGAGAAGAGAGGTTTTGTGAATCAAGATCATATCAATTGTTTGGTGAAAATCAAAACTTTTCTAGAACAAGAATTGACTAGAACTAGAGCGAATTCAAGTAATAGACATATTCAAGGTGGCTCTTGCAATTTTTCACTATCTCAAAATTTACAAACTGTAAGGACTGTACCAAGGGTTAATATAAGTGCACATAAGATTATATAAAAATATATCTGAAAGGTGTGCTTGTCAAAAGCAAACTCTACTTGTTAGAGCCATTTGTCTTTCAGTTCCAAAAAAGGAGAAAAGCTAGGTGCATACTTTTTGTTGGACCACTCTGTATGGTTTATGTATCTACATATATATATATATATATATATATATATATATATATATATATATATATATATATATATATATTATAGTAACCACCTTCGGGTGTCAGGACGTGCGAGTTCCCGTTACCGAAATGTTTTCTTCTATCTGTGGGATGTGGTTAATTTGTTTCCGACTGGTGGCGCTGTGTCATATTTATATGCCATATAGTCACTGGAAGGAAAATATAACGTCGTTGGAAATATTTGGTTGGTTATCACTTTCGATGGATAGATGATACTGATGAGCCCCAAATAAGGGCGAAACAGACTGTCTATCATTTCCATTGATTGTGATAAACAACTTAATGTTTCTAACATACACCATCCTAAGGTATATGGAGGCATTTCGATGTTTCGTGAACTCGTATAACCAGCTCCGCTCAGGGCCGGCCTAAGGGGTGTGCGAAGTATGCAGCCGCACACTCAAGCTTTTTGGAGGGGCATTAAATTGACCAATTTTTGTAAAAAAAAATAATAAATTGTGAAAATTTTTAGAAAAAGATTTAAATATTGGACAGAAATATTTAAATTATACTCGCCGGCATATCATTGGAAGCTTGGACACTAAACAGCTGTACACTTCCCTCTATACCCCTCGCCCAGCGTTGTTGCCAGTTTGTGGATTGAAAAATTAATTCACACAGCTAAAAATCCCAAGCTTCCAATGATTTGCTGTCGACTATAGAAGGAATTTTGTTTTTAAAACTATTACAGTTAAAAATTCAAGGTAAACCGAAGATCTGCCCGGCTACCCCAATGAGTTCTGAAAATACAGTAAGTCTGATGCCCTTGACCAGGGTCCAAGGTCAGTAGAACAGTCGTCTCGTGGCGGGACGCGAAAAGTGTTGTGACTCATCTTCCTGCGTCCCTCCCTCTCCCCCGCCTTTGCTTTTCTAGCCAATTGGCGTCTGAAAATTAAGATAGTTAAATACATTCTCCGAAATGAAAAGCAAAAAAGCCCTTGTATATAATGAATAATAAAAGAAGAGACTATGTACTATTATTATAGTTTAATAATTTTTTTTTTGTGTTTGCGCCATTAATAAACACTATAATTATTGGTTCACCATGTTCTGTTGCTTTATTTTTTTTACCCATGACCATATGGAAAATTTATCTTAGGTCCGGTGGATGGTGATTCCCGTATTAGCTAGGTTATTTTATTCTTAGAGTAATTGCAGTATATAGCATAAAAATCATTGCAAAACGTTACTAGAGTTAAGCTTTCCATTAGTTTATTTGACATAATAGTGGTTATAGTACAAGGAAGAGTACTGAACAAGTCAATCAATAATGAATCAAATTTTCTTACATAAATTTAATGTTCTACAAGGCGCAAAAGTTCACAAAAACTGTGTTTTTGGACCTTAGATTTCAAAACATTCCATACCCCCCAGGCCCCTCGGCAGGGGCATAAAATTTGAGTCTAGCACACTTGCAATTTTCGCCTTAGGCCGGCCCTGGCTCCGCTAGGAGGTTTGTTTGATTAGTTTCAAATAAATGTCCTAGTTCACTTCATTTTATTGCCACGAACGTGTGTCGTTAACACGAAGAATTCTGTTTTCTATATATATATATATATATATATATATATATATATATATATATATATATATATATATATATATATATATATATATATATATATATATATATATATATATATATATATATATATATATATATATATATATATATATATATATATATATATATATATATATATATATATATATATATATATTCAATTAATCGATATAATATTCATCACATCATCATTAATTTCATTTGTTGTTGAAGCTGAAGCTCATGTTCTATTTTGTAGGCAAACACTTGTAAAATGAATGATAATTAGATTTAATGTATGGCAATAGATCAAGCATGTGCTACTTTTTCACTTCTTTAACAGGTCGATGGTGTGGATACAGTGAATCTTTAGCAATATTGCACTAGTTAGGGGTTTTCCTTTGATCTCAAAGAAGGGAAAATCATTCTGTATTTCTTTATAGAAAATAGAATTTTTTTTATCTTTACAATATCTTTGCCATTTTATCTTCAGCATGATGACCTTACCTCATTCAGTATAGGTCTTTCTGTTGCGGATACAGTCCTCCAGATTTTTGGTGGAAAGAAATTCCTGTCATTTAATTTCTTTTATTTGAAATGGATTGTGTCTTTTGGTAATGGGTATCATATTTATTCAATCCCTGGCTGTACAAACAGCTTGAGTAAATGTTTTATTATAGAGACGCTATTTTGATGACATTTTTTGTATATGTAGTGAACGGATAGACACATTGTTTGATTAATTATATTCCTGGAATTAGTAACGAAATTATCAACAGATTATCAAAAAACATTATAAAAAGTATAGGTACTAATAAACAAAATATAAAGTGACTGTTAGTCAATATAATAAGGATAGGACTTATACTGGAGAAAACAGTGGTGTTTACCAAATCTTTTGTAATGAATGCACATCCTTTTTTAATGGACTAACAGGCAGAAAACCTAATACTCGCGATAGAGCATGAGGAGTCAATTTTATTTGATAAAAACACCACTGGTTTCTCCGAGCATTGTATAAAATTTAACCATTTAATCGACTACGAGAAAACCACATGTGTACATACAGGTAACAAATGTAAACGTCTTGACCTGTTGGAAATTCTAGAAATAGGTAGTGACATTAAGAGGGAATACCCTACTGTAAATGAACAGGTTGAATTCCAAGTTTCCCCTCTATTATTATTATTATTATTATAAATGACCTTGTTGTGTACTTTTCTATTCAGTATTGATAATGGGTGATAATAACCTTAAACTAATTGACTAATTTTATTTATTTTTCAATATTTTTGTGAAACGTAAAACGTTAAGCCAAGTGTTTTTATTTTAAATATCAGTATTTAATCATGTTTCACCAAGTGATAAGCGAAATTGTTCAAAAGCTTTGATTGAGATAAGCAAGTTAAATGAGACTTGATGAAAATAAAAAGATATTTATTGCACGAAAAAGACAACCTTTTGTATTTTAAAACTGAAGAACTTTCAGATTCAGTTCTTTTCATTTATTTTGACGCCAGTATAGGTGCTGACATCTATGGTTATACTATTGAAATAATATCTCACTTGTTCCGCTTCGGTCGACTTCGGGATATCCGTTGGAATTACTCGTGTGCGTTTGAGAATTGGATTCCATATCTGAATGAGCTTGAGGTTTTCTTCTTTTTTGTTAAAACTATCCGGATGCTTGTAGGTTTCGATGGCCTCTCTGACCAGCCTGTTGTGATAGCCGTTGACTGAGGCTAGTAGCCTACAGTTCTCAAAATGTATCTTGTGGCCCCCGTTGCTTAGTGCGTGTTCGGCTACCGCAGACTTTTCAATCTGTCCTAGTCGACAGCTTGCCTTATGTTCCTTGAGTCTCGTTTCCATTGATCACTTGGTAGTTCCGATGCATAATTTGCCGCAGGAAAAGGGTATGCGGTAGACTCCTGCAGACGAAAGTGGGCACCTCTTGTCTTTCACGGATCTGAAGGTCTGATGGATCTTCTTTGTTGGTTTGAAGATTATTCCGATGTCGTGTCTCCTCAGAATTCTGCCATTGCTATCTGTGACCCTCAGAACATAAGGTAAGTATGCATTAGAGGTGGTGGGTCGTTGTTGGTTTCCCCTTTGTCTTAGCACCCTCCTGCTATAGCCATTTGCTTCGAACGCATCTGTCCGTGTGTGTTGGCTTCCTGTACACGGTTTGTGTCCTCGTTTCTTCACTAGCACGTCCAATAATGCGAGCTGTTGGCCCTTTTCCGTTTCCATGTTGAACTTGATGCTGGGATGTTGACTGTTGAGGTGCATTAGAAAGTCGTTGAGCTTGATCATACCATGACTCCAAATCACGAAGGTGTCATCCACGTATCGGAACAATGTTGTTGGTTTGTGATTCGACATCTGGATGGCGTTTTTCTCGAAGTGTTCCGTGAATAGGTTGGCTAGTACAGGGCTGAGTGGACTTCCCATTGCCACTCCGTCGACCTGCTCGTAGAAGTTCCTTCTCCAGACGAAGTAGCTTCTAGGGAGACAAATTTCGACGGGCTTGTAGATGTCGGTCTAAAGTGGAAAAATTTTCCTTACCAATTCCATACACTCTTTTAGAGGTACCTTGGTGAAGAGAGAATAACCGAATAACCTACAGGCGGAAGAAATTCCAACCGTCGATGGCCCCTGTCTTCCCACAGCTCAAGGTACTTAATACAACAGTTGTAGAATCCTTCAATGGCCTCTTTAACTGTCTCAGACTTATAACCTTTCGCTTTCAAGGTTTTACACACAATTTTAGGAATGAAGAAATTTTCTCATTTTTCTTTTAGGTTGTCTTAAGACGTTACAACACCGCAACATCTGTTGCACATTGCAATAGCAAGTTGCCCATGAACGAACCACAAATTCTTGTTGTTTCTCACTAGTCAGATCTGTCCTTGACAGATATGTGCCGGAAAGTATTAAGTCTTAATGGTTGGTTTTCAGCTAATCATTTATACCTTAACATTGACAAAACGAAAGCGCTTAGATTTCATCATGTGCAAAAAACGTGTGAGGACATAGCGTTCAGAACCAGTGAACAATCTCCTGTGCTTACAACTGACATGGATAATGTCACATTTTTGGGCCTTCGGATAGACAAAAATCTGAACTGGAAGGAACACTGTCAATACCTAGTTTCTAGGTTGAATTCAATTTCTTTTCATTTGCGAAATCTGCGACATGTCCTGACTGTTGATCAGTTGTTGTAGCTCTACTACGCCCAAGTTGAAAGTAGGCTTTTCGGTATGGAATTGTCTTCTGGGGCTTATCTGTTTCAGCTGGAGATGTTTTTATTGCTCAAAAAATAGTTCTACGCTCCATGCTTGGCCTTTCAAATCGTAGATCATGCAGACCTACATTCAAAAATCTCAAAATATTAACTCTGGCGTCCCTTGTTATATATAAATTATGCGTACATGTTTTTACAGGCAATGAAGCTACATTTGAAAAAAATAAAAAAAAGCATGGTTTGAACACCCGTCAGAAAGAAGACTATTTTGTACCAGTTGCTAAATATCAATTAACTTATAAATCACCAAATTATATGGCACCTAGAATGTTTAATGCTGTCCCAACGGATTTGAAAAATTGTGGATCCACGAATATATAAAAAGATTATTTGTTTTAATTGTCAAGTATGTATATGGTTGTGTATTCTTTTTGTATTTTTATTTATTTTTTTCCCTCTTGTTCTTCTATATTGACTTTTTCTATACAGTTTTATGGCTGTCTTAAAGAAATAAAGAATTATTATTATTATAAATACTTTTCACCATATATTTATATGGTTAGATGTTGTAATCAAAGTTCGATATGCAGTCTCTTCCCGGAATGACTGATGGTTAATCCTAGGTTTGACCAAAGCTTTCGAGCAAACCCCGAAATAATTTCCATTTTCGTCCTTTGACTGAACTAATTTTAGTGAAACCTAGAAGTTCCTAACTTTTCAGTCGAAAGTGAAATGATCTGTTTCAGGCTTTGCCTAGTCGACCCTGGAAGCGACTGGCAGACTCGGTCAAACTTCGATCTGTACTGTACTTGTAACATGTTTATCCCTTCAGTCGGGGGCGCCCTGAATTGTAACAACAAACGGGGCGCCGGGTCTAACGGACCCATTGCCTTTTTCCATATTTGTAAAAGGTTTTTAGTAATACAACATATTAAAACAATAGAGCTAACCTTTATTCATAATATTAATTAAAAAAAAGAATTAAGTTTCAAAAACCAATACCTAAATTATTCGCTTACAAAAACGGTGTACAAAAAAACATGATTCTCGAAATGTGAAAATAAAAAAAAGGACATAACGTTAACTTATTTTCTCGACATAAACATATTAAGTATATATAAGAAAACAATATCTATTGATTCATAGAAGTATCTGAGTATGTGGAACACCAAGCTTGAAGATGAGTCAGACAAATGAACTTATGACATTTTCCCAAATAATATTTTGTTTTTGTGTCTTTTTGACAGTGTTGCTCTGATTCACTATCGGATTTTCTTTCTTCTAGAATATCTTCCTCAGACACCAGTTCCGCTTCTTCATCATCAGGTTCTTCGTACGTTTCTAAATCTTCCCATAGTCGACGGAGTCTCCTGTTCATCCTCGTAACTCATTATCTGAAACAATAACTGAAATATTATACACACTCTTGAAAAATTTACTTCACAATACAATGATTTAGGTACAAATAATTGTAATTTTACAAAAAAGAACAATAATGTAATGAAAAAAATAAACTCACCTAAGAACTACCGAAATCACGCCTGACGAAAAATTGTATCTCAAAACAAGGCGCCGGGTCTCACAGACTTAGGGTACGAACAGAACGAGTAAGTCGAGGTGGAGGTGTAGCTCGCGGTCGCGGTCGACATCTATGTAAAACAAACACATTGAGTTAAATGGGAGCGAACATAACAGCGATGCTTTTGAGAATCAAATTAGTTTGTTTTACATGGATGCTTACCGCGCGGTCTACAAGGATGCTTCGCTGTGATTGGTGCGTTCAAGGCAGTGTTGTCATCACCCTCAGCAGCTCGCATAGAAGACGTGTGGCGTCCATGCTTATTTTTATTAAATAAAAAACTAGTTCAATATCTTATAGAGATGTAGTATTTTGGTTTAAATTCATCGAATAACTGATATTTGAACGACTGCGACAATACAAAAATTCCCACCACAAAAAATGAAGTTAGACAATTTGCTGATTAGAAAATTGATAAATTTCATCAGTTAATCATTTTATTTGTAGTAAGAAAAAGTTTGAAAAATCCAAATGAACCTTAAGTGCTCATGCCGTACACAAATTATTTAAATTGAATGTTTACACTAGTACATTTGTTAACTTTTTCACAAAGCCAATTTTTCAGAAAATTCCAATCGGAATTAATCAATTTTAATGAGAAAAACAATACTGCAATTTTGTATTCAACGGATTCTCTCCAGTCGAATGAGCACCTACATAAAAAAAATTGAATTGAAAAATTGATATTTTCGAAAGTTATTGTGTTTACTGTGAACACGATCTTCAAAAATCTATACGATATGGCATTAAAATTACTTTTTTCATATAAAAAGCAGTGGCGGCTCTTCTTCAGGGGAGCACAAAAATAATATTGCCTTATACATATTTGTGTATCTGTTTTTGGTTTTAGGTTAAATCTTTAGCCGATAGAATATTTTCAAGGGATTTATCAATTCATTTAAATCAATAATTTTTTAGCAAAATGCATTTGTGCAGGTGCAAAAAACGAATATTTATGAGATCTGCATAAACCTTACGTAGAAAAGACTCAATATTCATATTTCCTTAGAGCTGGTAATGCTTTTATGATTTAATTCAAATTATAATACTAACAAATAATTAAGAAAAGATGTATTTATTGTATTGTTTCTAAACTGTGAGTGTAATAATAAATATTTATCAACGTTCGCCAAATGTATATTTTTATATAAGCTTTATTCATATTATGTAGGTATTGTATAGTTTAAAGACATGTCTTACCTTACTTTAAAAGTGGTACATGATTGAGATATTTTTTGCTTAAAATGTTTTTTGATAATTCTTTGCTGTAAAAATAATCGAGTATCTAACACGGTACACCATAGTTCTCAATGATACTAACCATACGCGAAAAGTTGTTGAAACGGGGATGATGGAGTACAAACCATAAAGATGGAATGTTATTGATAGAAAATTGATATGAATGTGGACTAAGATAACAAAATTTAGAGGCGGCAAAAATTGAATAGCCTACGGGCGGCAAATCTGTAAATCCGCCACTGGCTCTGACTAAGACCTCAAGTCGGACCTGAGGATTGACTACGACATATATATATATATATATATATATATATATATATATATATATATATATGTATATGTATATATATATATATATATATATATATATATATTTATTATAAAAATTTCATTAAAAACGGCTACTTCCATATAAACGAACTATACCGATAATTTTTGCTTTACTTGTTTAATATTTTCCCAAAACTAATTTTCTTTTTTAATATTGATTTACTCTTTCTGAGATCTCTCGGATGGAATCAATCGCCTCCGTGGCAAAGTTTGACCAAATCTCCCATACCGGAGAGTTCAAACAATAAACCACAAATAAGTGATTTTCTTCCATAACAGAGGATTTTATTTATTAAACTATTTTCATCTCCAAATTTTCAATCCAATACTTAGCTACGCCGTTCTGATGAGGACCAAAGAGTCCGAAACACGTGTCAACGGCTGCTTCCATATAAGCGTACTATACCGATAATTCTACTCCACTTCTTTAATGTTTTCCCATAACTAATTTCTTTATTGTTAGATAAATAGTACCCTATTATTATTATTTTCAAACATTACGTAGGTAAAGGTTTCTTTGGTTTCCCTTACCATCTAATAATAACAATTTCGAATATTTATATTAGACTGAATAGCAAAGACAATGCAACCCTGTTTCATTCAAATTTTTCATATCAATAATTGTCAAAGAAATTTCAATAACGAATATCATAGTGAGGCGTCAATTTTTTAATAAAATCGAGTTTATTAAGATTCAACCAGCCTGTTATTGCTAATAATTATCAAAAGATTGAAAATAGATCACAGGCAACAACAATTCGAATAAATAATTAAATATTGCAAGCTGAAAATATGGCAATGATCCTAAACTTAAGCTGAGAGTTTTAAACTGTAAGTACCTTTATTTAAAAGATTTGAAATTCTAAATAAATAAAAAATCTCATTAAAAACGGCTACTTCCATATAAACGAACTATAACCGATAATTTTTTGCTTTACTTGTTTAATATTTTCCAAAAACAAATTTGCTTTTTTAAAGTTAATATACTCTTTCTGAGAACTCTCGGATGGAATTAATCGCCTCCGTAGCAAAGTTTGACCAAATCTCCCATACCGGAGAGTTCAAACAATAAACCACAAAATAAGTGATTTTCTTCCATAACAGAGGATTTTATTATAAAAAATTTCATTAAAAACGGCTACTTCCATATAAACGAACCTATACCGATAATTTTTGCTTTACTTGTTTAATATTTTCCCAAAACTTATTTTCTTTTTTAATATTGAATTTACTCTTTCTGAGATCTCTCGGATGGAATCAATCGCCTCCGTGGCAAAGTTTGACCAAATCTCCCATACCGGAGAGTTCAAACAATAAACCACAAATAAGTGATTTTCTTCCATAACAGAGGATTTTATTTATTAAACTATTTTCATCTCCAAATTTTCAATCCAATACTTAGCTACGCCGTTCTGATGAGGACCAAAGAGTCCGAAACACGTGTCAACGGCTGCTTCCATATAAGCGTACTATACCGATAATTCTACTCCACTTCTTTAATGTTTTCCCATAACTAATTTCTTTATTGTTAGATAAATAGTACCCTATTATTATTATTTTCAAACATTACGTAGGTAAAGGTTTCTTTGGTTTCCCTTACCATCTAATAATAACAATTTCGAATATTAATATTAGACTGAATAGCATATACAAAGCAACCCTGTTTTATTCAATTTTTTCAAATCAATAAATGTCAAAGAAATTTCAATTACGAATATCATAGTGAGGCGTCAATTTTTTAATAAAATCGAGTTTTTTAAGATTCAACCAGCCTGTTATTGCTAATAATTATCAAAAGATTATATTTATATATATATATATATATATATATATATATATATATATATATATATATATATATATATATATATCTATATATATATATACATATACATATATATATATATATATATATATATATATATATATATATATATATATATATATATATATATATATATATATATATATATATATATATATATATGGTGGAGTAGGCAGGTTGAGACCACGCAATCGTGTTATTTCCGATTCCTCCTAATTCGATTCGTGGAGTAGGCAGATTGAGGCCACGTATCTGAATTATTTTCCCTTCTAATTCTCCTGAAGATGGCTTCGCAAAAGGAGCCGAAACGTCGAGATTTTTCAAATCTTTTACGCGGTTCATCCCGAGAACCAAGTTTTTCATATATATATATATATATATAGCATTGACTTCAATGGGGTATTCACGGTACCAGTGCGGGATGAACTCCGATTGGGTGTGACACGGCGACCGCTGAGAAGCGGCTTCCATGCTGATGGGAGTCTGTGACTGTCATCTCTGGTGTTCAAACAATTTGGACGTTTTTCTATTTCTACAGCTTCACGAAAAATTCGGGATTTGAAAGATCGGACGGGAGCAATAGTTCTTGTATTGGGGAAATCGATAATGTGGCCTGTTTGGGTGTGATGTTGGGAAAGGGCGTTGGTGATATCTGAATGTCTTACTGAAAGTGAATGTTCCTTGGCACGGACCTGAATTCGTCGGTTCGTTTATCCTATATAAGAACGAGGACAATTGGAACAGGGAATCTCATAAACACCGTGATTTTCGTTAGGAATTTTATCCTTGACGGATCTGACCAGATGGGAGAGTTTTTGTTGGGTGGTGAATATTGTTTTGATGTTTGTGTTTTTGAGAGATCTTGCGATCTTATCTGTTACTCCTTTGATGTAAGGAAGGAATAATTTAGGTGTAGATTCTTGGTCAGTGGGATTGGAACGTGGTAGAGGTGGGGTGATGTTTGTGTGTTTGCGTATGTTCTTGTTGATTTGATATGTGTTGTAACCGTTCTGTAATAATATATGTTTTAGAGTATTGAGTTTCTGATTCACGGTGTTTCGTCGTCAGATAGTCGAATGGAGCGGTAGATTAGGGTATTAACTACAGAGTTAAGTTGAGAGGGATGGTGGTGAGACTGGGCGTTCAGATAACGGTTTGTATGGGTGGGTTTACGATAAACTGAATAGGAGAAGCCTTGGGATGGAAGTTTTTTGACCATGACATCGAGGAATGGCAGAGACCCATCGTTTTCCACTTCCATTGTGAATTGGATACTTGGATGTATGCCATTCAAATGATTCAAGAAGTGGAGCAACGAGTCTCCGCCATGGGGCCAGATCGCAAAGACATCGTCTACATAACGTAGCCAGCATGATGGTTTAAGGTCGAATGACGAGAGAGCTTGGGTTTCGAAATGTTCCATGAAAATGTTGGCTATGACGGGGGAGAGAGGGGATCCCATTGGGGCTCCCTTAATTTGTCTGAAGAAATTGCCTTGAAAGATGAAGTAAGTGTTGGCCATGCAGTGTTTGATCAGGGATAGGTTTTCTGGGGATATTTCATGTTTCGTGTCTAGGATGGAAAGTGTTTCTTCGATGGGGATATTTGTAAATAAGGAGACAATATCAAACTAACAAGGAGATCAGTTGGGGTAATATCAATACTTTTGAGGAGTTCTATGAAGTGAAAAGAGTTTTTTACGTATGACTGGGTTTGTTCGGCAAGGGGTTGAAGGGTTTTGGCGAGATATTTCGCAAGAGGATGTGTTGGACAATTGTAAGCGCTGACAATGGGCCGAAGTGGAATATTAGGCTTGTGAACTTTAGGTAGACCATAAATTCGAGGGGTTCTTGAAGATTTTTCTCTTGGGATTAGAGACTTTTTTATTTCAGGTGGCAGATTCGATTGGCTGATACGAGATTTTGTGGTTTTCTCCAGGTATGTTGTCGGGTCATGAGGGATACGCTTATAGTCGGGGGTGTCAAGAAGATTGGACATTTTATCGAGGTAAGAAGAAGTGTTAAGAATGACAGTGGCATTGCCTTTATCGGCTGGGAGGACGACTAGATTTTGGTCATTGTAAAGTTCTTTGAGAGATTGCCTCTCAGAAAAAGTGAGGTTGGGACGGGGTGGTCGACTTGTACGAAGAATTTTGGCGATGTCATGCCTGGCAGTTTCTGCTTGATCTGTTGGTAGATGGGAAATTGCTTCTTCTGTTTGGGAGATGATAGTTTCTATGGAGATGGATTTTGGTGTAATGGAATAGTTGAAACATTTCGAGAGTGCTTTTGTTGCGATCTCGGAAATTGGGGTGTCAGAATAATTGTGAACAATGGAGGAGGTGTAAGATGAAGATGATTTTTGTGGTTTTTGGGAATTGATGAGTTTGGCTAGTTTATTTTTCTGGGTTAAGGTCTTTTGGTCGGAAAGATGTTGTGCCTTGGAGTTGGATAGGCGATCAAAAGTATCCCATAGGATTGGATGGATGTGGAAAGAGTGAAGGTGATGGAAAGTTTTGAGAAGTAGTTCGTTAGTGTGATTTAGGTTGCATCTGGTAGTGTGAATGGAATCTCTAAGGAGGGCAAAACTTGTTCTATTGAGAATTCGGGTTATGGAGGGGGATTTTGTATGATGTTTGAGCTGTAGAAATTTGGGAATGACACGATGGTCACGACATGATTTCAGAAAGGTGAGGTCACAGAGGAGACGATGTTTTCGGGATAAAAGGGAAGAATAGGATTTTGTGATTGAAAGAAATTCCTCTCCGTAGAGGCGTATAAAATGTTCAGAAAGATTTCCGCGGTCGGAAGTATTTGAAAAACTTGGTTCTCGGGATGAACCGCGTAAAAGATTTGAAAAATCTCGACGTTTCGGCTCCTTTTGCGAAGCCATCTTCAGGAGAATTAGAAGAGAAAATAATTCAGATACGTGGCCTCAATCTGCCTACTCCACGAATCGAATTAGGAGGAATCGGAAATAACACGATTGCGTGGTCTCAACCTGCCTACTCCACCAACCGTACTGCTTCCTGTCAACTCTGAAGTCTCAACCTGCCTACTCTTCAGAGTCAACTGTCATAAGGTCATTCGACCTTAAACCATCATGCTGGCTACGTTATGTTGACGATGTCTTTGCGATCTGGCCCCATGGCGGAGACTCGTTGCTCCACTTCTTGAATCATTTGAATGGCATACATCCAAGTATCCAATTCACAATGGAAGTGGAAAACGACGGGTCTCTGCCATTCCTCGATGTCGTGGTCAAAAAAACTTCCATCCCAAGGCTTCTCCTATTCAGTTTATCGTAAACCCACCCATACAAACCGTTATCTGAACGCCCAGTCTCACCACCATCCCTCTCAACTTAACTCTGTAGTTAATACCCTAATCTACCGCTCCATTCGACTATCTGACGACGAACACCGTGAATCAGAACTCAAGACTCTAAAACATATATTATTACAGAACGGTTACAACACATATCAAATCAACAAGAACATACGCAAACACACAAACATCACCCCACCTCTACCACGTTCCAATCCCACTGACCAAGAATCTACACCTAAATTATTCCTTCCTTACATCAAAGGAGTAACAGATAAGATCGCAAGATCTCTCAAAAACACAAACATCAAAACAATATTCACCACCCAACAAAAACTCTCCCATCTGGTCAGATCCGTCAAGGATAAAATTCCTAACGAAAATCACGGTGTTTATGAGATTCCCTGTTCCAATTGTCCTCGTTCTTATATAGGACAAACGAACCGACGAATTCAGTTCCGTGCCAAGGAACATTCACTTTCAGTAAGACATTCAGATATCACCAACGCTCTTTCCCAACATCACACCCAAACAGGCCACATTATCGATTTCCCCAATACAAGAACTATTGCTCCCGTCCGATCTTTCAAATCCCGAATTTTTCGTGAAGCTGTAGAAATAGAAAAACGTCCAAATTGTTTGAACACCAGAGATGACAGTCACAGACTCCCATCAGCATGGAAGCCGCTTCTCAGCGGTCGCCGTGTCACACCCAATCGGAGTGCATCCCGCACTGGTACCGTGCGTGAATACCCCATTGACGTCAATACTACGTCAATAACTACGTCAATGGAGTACCCGCCCCCCTTCCCTATAAATACGGCCACGCGACGATCGGCCCGTCAGTTGACTCTGAAGAGTAGGCAGGTTGAGACTTCAGAGTTGACAGGAAGCAGTACGGTTGGTGGAGTAGGCAGGTTGAGACCACGCAATCGTGTTATTTCCGATTCCTCCTAATTCGATTCGTGGAGTAGGCAGATTGAGGCCACGTATCTGAATTATTTTCCCTTCTAATTCTCCTGAAGATGGCTTCGCAAAAGGAGCCGAAACGTCGAGATTTTTCAAATCTTTTACGCGGTTCATCCCGAGAACCAAGTTTTTCAAATACTTCCGACCGCGGAAATCTTTCTGAACATATATATATATATATATATATATATATATATATATATATATATATATATATATATATATATATATATATATATACATGGTTATCTAGCGAAAATTATATTGAAAATACTCAAACAATACAGAGGTTCTTATAATTTTATATCATTTATATTCGAAAATGTGTTATGAATAAATTTTTATTTTTCACTTGTTTATTATATGTTTATTTAACCTTGGCCCTAGGCCATAATGCCCGCATTTGCGGGCATAATGGATCATAACGCCCGCTTATTGTACTAGAAGTAATGAAGCAAATTTCATTGATTAAATACCTCATAATCCTTGTCGTATACGACTCTGGATTTCTCCGGCAATCAATTATTCGCAGCTTTGGCTGCATTTTCTATGATATTCTTGGGTAAATTCATTTTCATTTTCATTATTTCTATAAGACTACACAAAGAAAGCGGCAATGACATTCACTGAATATGATGACAAAAATATTCACAAACGACAAACGTCAAAATATCAACAAATGACATGCCTACTATGAGAAGGAAAATGGATAGGAGCAATGAAACGATTTTAAAATCGCTTTTTCACCATAATAAAATAATTTTTTCGTGAAAATTAAAATCTTGTATGCACAAAGTTATATAGATCATTACGCCAGGAGGGAAACATTCGGCCCGAGGGCCTCTGGCCCGAGGGATGAATGTTGCCCAATATAGGTTTGAATTTCTTCATTTGGTACTTTACGTGACCTCCTATACCTTCTGTTATAGCAGCGTTTCTCAACCTTTTGGTATTCGCGGCCCAATTTCCTATTATAATGTGTATCGCGCCCCCCTAACCATCACATTCAATACTAAAAAAAAAGGTTTTTTGTTGGACTATGCGAAAAGATCATCACTTCATTTGTATCTCGCGCCCCCAATAATATAGAATGAAATACTAAAGGAAAAAGGTTTTTTGTGGTGTGCGTGCTCGCGCCCTAGGGCTGAGAAACGCTGTGTTTTAGTGAAATTATTCATTGTACACTCTATAGGTACATGAGCTTTAACCAATCGGATAATTCAAATAACTTAGGTTGTAACATAAATTTTGTTATCAAATTTCATGTTTTATGAGCCTAATATCTAATCAAGTAGATACTTGGGTTTATTTCAAGACGCCAACTTATTATTAATTATTGCCAATAATCGTTGCTGATCTTGTAGACATTTCTAATTCGAAGGTTATTGATAAATGAGTGATGATAATGTAACTATGGTTAATCTAAAATCTCTACAATAATAATTGTCTATTGAACAATGATATAATTTGCATTAAGAGAAATTTTCTCAGTTAATACATAAGTAGGTACATATCAAAAAGTACCTATTTGAAAATTTGTTGCTATACTGAACATTATCGTTCAGTTGCCGTACTACAAATACTGTCCAAAATAATGGAATCTGCCAAGTCACAGGTTTTGGAATATTTAGAGAACAATAATCTCATTAGTAACAAAGAATAGGTACTCTAGAATTTGATGTTATAGCTGAATTGTCATATACCTACAAGATAAGGAAAACAGTGAGCCAAATCACTTTACAATGGACATTTATTTATTAAATAAAGTGAAGAAGAAAAATTCTTTGATAATTTAAAAATTATCAAACAATATTCCAAGGGAGCTGGTTATACGTATTCGCAACGCAAAATCTGCATTCACAATCCAACGTTGAATTATAGAAAACGTCAAGTCACCCCGACTCGAAATCTGCATACAGCTGTTTCGATCTTATTAGATCTCATTTCTTCAACTCTTATTTGACTCGGAATGAAACAACAAACTTCTAATTGTTCCCCAATGCAAATAATGGTCGGAAACAGTATCTGGATAACAACCCAGAGCGCCCTCCACCAAAGATATTGGAAACCAACAATTCATCGTTCAGATCAAAAATGCAGAAATTCGTCGCGAGAACACGTACCTACTGACATGAATATATCTACTCTACAACAGTTGCGTATATGATTCCAGAGCATACTAACATAATAGTATTTTTGTAACCCTGGATATACCGTCAAACGGGGTGAATCGGGACACTTAGGTTTATGGTTAAATTAACGGCTACCCTGTCTAGAGGTAACCGTTTTCAGATCGGTTGGCAGTTAGAAGATGAAACAAACATGCTGGCGCTTGTGTTGACATTAGCCACCTGTTACATTAGTGTCAACTACAGAATATAAGAGAGCCACAAAATTTTCCTTAAAATTAACGACTTTTTATTCATTAAAAAATTTGGCCTGTTTTTTAAGTAAAAATAATGGAGATACGATTTTTAAAGCATGAAGATATCTACTCTACAACAGTGACGTATATGATTCCAGAGCACATTAACATAGTGTTTCAAAAACTCTGGATATACTCACGAGAGCTGCACTGATGTGACACAGTACCATTATGTAAATAAACACATCCTCAGATCATACATCCTATTTTGTGCAGATATGATAGGTAGGTACTCATATTTGAGCTTCCTATAATCATCGCTTAAACTAACGTTATCTATTTTTATCCTCAGATAAAAAAATGGCATGGATATATATCTATCTGGCTCAAAGTCCGATAATGTTCACTGAATGCACTGTAAACGCAACAACGCGTTTCAGCATCATCCAGGATAATAACAATTTTTAATTTTTTTTTTGATCTATGGTATTCTGTAATCCGCTATGTTTTTTAAATTTTATTCTACAGAAGAATTTAAAATGAAATAATTCCCGCAATTTCAAATATAAACAAGACCGCGGCTTCAATTCCTGATACTTATATAATACATAAAGTGCAGAGGGGCATACAATAAATAGTAGCATCTTTGAACTTCCAGCTTTAGTGGAAAGTTCTTCGTTTTCGAAAAAAAAATCCCCTATCTGCCCGTGTTGTTCCACACACCGTTGGATAAGTCTTGGCAAGACATTTCTTATTATGTACTACACTTGGTGGTCGAACCCTGACTTGTGGTGGGAAAGCCTTCCAAATAGTCATTTTTTTGTATTGTAGGATTTTAAGCAGGTTTTAGCATGACATTTTATGATGCCGGGCACCAAAAAATCTGCTTTCATAAGAAATAAAAATATTGTCTTTGAAACTGCTGAAGATATTTTCAGAGTTGAAGTTTTTCGTAAGACCCTGATATTATAATCAGCCAGTTACAAAGCAGGACAATCAGTTTACATCAAATAGCCATTAAATTAAGTATTTTGGATACAGAAGTTCTGTTGAATTCTACTGATACACAAAATGGCGGAAAATATTTGTGAAATATACCTTTATATATTTTTAAAAATGTTTTTCCAACGAAAAACATTAAGTCGGTAAAGGATTTGTTGAAATTTATTATGGTTGACAATTACTCATCTAGTACACAGTAGCTTTAACGGGATAATAACACTATTTTTTCTATATCTTACAATTCATATGATGGTTGCATCGACAGAACGATCGTGTTAATTAATAGAACGTCTTTAAGGAACTCCATAAGTCAAAATCCATTATCGTATTAGGCAATGCTCTCCATTGAAAATACAGTTGCCGCTCTATAGATTTTCAGGGAATTATTATAACATTTGCCGCTTCTAAATCTAGAAAAGTAGCTTTTTAATGGGCATACCTTTATATTTTTATACCCTTATATTTACCTTATTTTTAAAATTTTTACATTTTTGTTCATAATAAGTATATCATAGTTTTATAATAGTTTCAGTTTATCTTTCTCCAGTATTAATATTTATTTAATGAAAATTTATACTTAATTTATAGTCTTTTAGCAGGTTTTCACGTTGAAAACCTGCTTATGAAAATGGGTGCGATTAGCAAAGTTGGACCTAGGACCAAGATAGTTTTTCGTTTCATGACTTTTTATGATGCTTGGCACAAAAAACTCAATTTCATATATATATATATATATATATATACATATATACATATATATATATATATATATATATATATATATATATATATATATATATATATATATATATATATATATATATATATTTATATATATATATATATATATATATATATATATATATATATATATATATATATATATATATATATATATATATATATATATATATATATATATATATATATATATATATATGTTCTTATGTATGTATGTATAAGCTTATGTATTTTAGCGTTGTTAACACAATAAAGGGCGCAATTTTGAAGCAATAGGGTTGAAAGTTTGTAAATAGGTAGTTTCGTATGATATCTTGGATGGGATTGATTTTGGATCGAATTGGTTGGGGGGTTGACCCCCTTAGGGGGGAATAAATCTTGTTTCTCCGACAGAAGGCGCAATTTTGTAGCAATAGTGTTGGAAGTTGGTATCTAGGTAGTTTTGTTTGATATCTAGGATAGGAGCAGGGCCGGCCTAAGGCGAAAATTGCAAGTGTGCTAGACTCAAATTTTATGCCCCTGCCGGGGGGTCTGGGGGATATGGAATTTTTCGAAATTTAAGGTCCAAAAACACAGTTTTTGTGCACTTTTGCGCCTTGTAGAACATTAAATTTATGTATGAAAATTTGATTCATTATTGATTGACTTGATATGTTCAGTACTCTTCCTTGTACTAATAAGCCACTATTATGTCAAATAAACTAATGAAAGCTTAACTCTAGGTAACGTTGTGCAATGATTTTTATGCTTATACTGCATGCAATTACTCTAAGAATAAAGTACCTAGCTAATGCGGGGAAACACCGTCCAACCGAACTAAGATAAAATTCCCTATATCATGGGTAAAAGAAAATAAAGCCACAGAACATAGTGAACCAATAATTACAGGGTTTATTAATGGCGCAAACACAAAAAAAAATTATTAACTATTAGGATGTACAGTCTCTTTTATTACACATTTTATAACAAGGCTTTTCTTGCTTTTATTTCCGAGAATGAATTTACTATCTTAATTTCAGACGCCAATTGGCTAGAAAAGCAAAGTCGGGTTGGGGGAGGGAGGCAGGAAGATGAGTAACAACACTTTCCGCGTCCCGCCACGAGACGACTGTTCTACTGACCTTGGACCTTGGTCAAGGGCATCAGACTTATTGTATTTCAGAACTCACTGGGGTAGCCGGGCAGATCTTCGGTTTTACCTTGAATTTTAAGTATAATAGTTTTAAGACAAAATTCCTTTTATAGTCGGCGGCAAATCATTGGAAGCTTGGGATTTTTAGCTGTGTGAATTAATTTTTCAATCCACAAATTGGCAACGACGCTAGGCGAGTGGTGTAGAGGGGAGTGTACAGCTGTTTAGTGTCCAAGCTTCCAATGATATGCCGGCGAGTATAGTTTAAATATTTCTGCCCAATATTTAAATCAGTTACTAAAAATTTTCCAAATTTATTATTTTTTTTTACAAAAATTGGTCAATTTAATGCCCCTCCAAAAGTCTTGAGTGTGCGGCTGCATACTTCGCACACCCCTTAGGCCGGCCCTGGATAGGAGTGATTTTGTTTTGAATTGGTTGGGGGATTGACCCCCCGGGGGAAGAAATAAATCTTATATACACGACAAATGTCGCAATTTTGGAGTTATAGGGTTGAAAGTTTGTAGGTAGGTATTTTCGAAAGATATCTTGGATGGCATTGGTTTTGGTTCGAATTGGTTGACCCCCTGGGGGAAGAAATAAATCTTGTTTACATGATAAAGACCTAATTTTGAAGCAATAGGATTGAAAGTTTGTGAGTAGGTAGTTTATTATGATTTATTGGATGGAATTAGTTTTGTTGCGAATTGGTTGGGGGTTGACCCCAGGGGAGGAAATAAATCTTGTTTAAACGATAGGTCAATTTTGGGACCATAGGGTTGAAACTTTGTAGGTAGGTAGTTTCGTATGATATCTTGTATAGAATTCATTTCGATGTGAATTGGTAAGGGGGGAAATAAATCTAGTTCACGCGACGAAGGGCGCAATTTTGTGACAATTGTGTTGAAAGTTTGTAATTAAATAAGTAGTTTTGTATGATATCTAGGATGCTATTGGTTTCGGGACGAATTGGTCGAGGGGCTGACCCTCCGGGGATTAAGTAAGTATTGTTTACACATTAGAGGGAATTTTTTTTTGGATTTAAAACAAAAATCATGCATGAATGAATAGATTTTTTAAAGTGGATACGTTATGAAAACCTGCTTTTCTAATGCAGGTTACTCTATCGCTGCGATAGAGTTTTTTATTTTTTCTTACGAGCGAAGCATTTGATTTGAGGAGATATAAACATATTAATTAATACAAAATGAAAAAGAACTAACGCATAGGGGCCCGCGGATATAGCCTCGATCCCGGGCCTGTTGGGATGTTGTTACGGCGCTGATTCCAGGGTTAGGTATGGTTGTTCGTATGTCTTTGAGTTTTAGTGGTTCAAATAATTGATTATTTGGGTAATGTACAATATTTACAAGGTCATTGCCGTCCGGAATCGGCGTTGAACTATAGGTCCCTAGTCAGATAAGAAAAACATATCTACACTTTATATTCGCATGTAATTGCATTCTTAATTATTTAATCAATTCTAGTATCTTGATTCATATAAGCATGCATCTCTTTTTCACGAATGTTTCAAATGTTTCTCCTAAGCGAATGAAACCCTGATGCGCTGCTATATATCTACTTTGTCGTCGATGCATGATAACCTGGTTAAAGTAATCTTACGAATGAACAGTGACCTATATCGAAAACGATTTAGAAAAAAATTTGCGGTAAACCAGTTGACCTATTCTTACTGAAACACGATATCCTACAAACTTTAATGCTTTCAATGATCATCAATAGAACGTTCATATGATGTCCTGCGAATTGAAATAGGCATCAGATCGTAATATCCACTTCCTGCTGGAATTGTGTCCTGTATCCCAGTAATCTTTTTATACTAGAAGCAAATTATGACCTTTAAAGTTCAATAAGATAATTAATTTACTTTTCACTAATGAAATAATATCATAGATAAATCGGAGTGTTTTGATTTCATAAAAATTCAACTTAATTTATATAGAGGAAAACGCCGAAAAACTCTTGGCAATATTGACTATGCTGCTAGTTTCGCTGCATGTTGTTAAGTTATCACCTGTCAATTTTTTGATTACGAAGTGTTTTGTCCCATTTAAGTAGTCTCATTAGTCTCATCTAGTGGTTAATAGGTTCTGAGTATTTCAGTAGTTCAATATAGGCTTTGTTGTTATCGTTTTGTCAATAAAATATCGGTATCAACTAGTTCAAAATTATATCCTCACTTTTTCATGAACCATGAATTGTTGATAATACGGAATCCTCTTGTTGCTGGTATTATGGAACCGGGTTCCATATTGAATACCGGGTTTCCGCACTAGGTATATGCGCATATTATATCTATGATTTCAAACAAGGGTTCTCGTCAAGTAGAAGTAAAGGATCGACTCGTGTCGTCTACGTGACATGATATTCTCTCTTTTTTCAACAAATTGTTATAATTTCGCTCAACACCAGGAGCAGGATTTCTGGAGTCATGAGTAGGGTTGCCATCACCTAAATTGCCGATGCCGGACAAACATTTCAAAAACCTCGGACATTTCTGTGAAATTTTGTTTTTTCCCGGACACCCCGTAAAATTTTTTTTTATAAAATAAAACATGTTTATATTTTAATTTTTTCATTTATTTAAACTTTAACCCTCTCGCTCACCTTGTCTTCAATTGAGAACAACCTACTTTGGATTTTTTCCTATGAATTGCCGCTTGCTCTTACTTCTCTGTCACATTGTTCTCAGTTGTGGACATCATATACTTCCAAATGAATATATGTGCTGCCATCTACAAGCTGATGGAAAAAAAATTCATTCATTTGAAATATAGGTTTCCATAGGGTGGCTGTGACAGCAGTGTAGCGCTCTACTGTTTATTTTTTTTTGGTTATATTCGTTAGGCCACGTGTTTGAAAACTGTTTGTTCACGTTCACAATAAGTGTAGACTTGTTCCAAAGTAATTGTGTTTGGTGATTTTTGTGCATATTGTAATCAGCGATTTTTGAAAGTGTGGTGTCCTAATTTGAGGACATTGTGAGCTAGCGGTAAACGCAACATCTAGGTAAATATAACAACACTTTTATTTTATTTCTGCAAATGTTAAATTTTATACATTTTAGTATTTCGAAAATGGACCATTCATGAAATACCATACCCTGTAATGTTATTTAAATAAAACATATTAATATTTTACCCTCAGAACATATTTCTGAAAATTTTTTGTCTTCCATCAGCTCATGATGTCCTCAATTGGGGACATGTCATAGTGCCCATCAGCTCATGATGTCCTCAATTGGGGACATGTCATAGTGCCCAAACGGAGCATTTTGAAAATCTGAAGTTAACATCAAAAATTTTCAAAAAATCATCACAGTAAATTTCAGATTTTTCGCTCCAATAGTTTTAATTCGTGACCGAGAGGGTTAAACCGCTTGTTTGCCATATAAACAGAACAACAAAAAAATCAAATTCTATTATATACAGTTTACAGTTTTCTCCTTTTTTTTTGGTATTATCAAATAGAAAACAACTTATGACGATAATTTTTGGTAGATCAAAAATCAAATAGACTAGATTCTACATTGTAATAGCAAATTATAGGATAGGTCATCTAGTTCGGTTAGATAGGTTAGGTACCCAAAAGTCTAAATTATTTATTAACTATAAATCAAACGTAAGTGACAGTTTTAATTTGAACGAGATCAAGTTTTTTTACTAATTCAACTTAACTTGGAATTTTTCAGACTTGCCAATTTTTCCCAAAATGTCTTTATTTTTCATCATGAATTAGTAAAAGTCGGAGCAACTCAAGTCTTTAAAATTATACTTTATTTTGATCAGAGAAAAAAGCGTATGTGTATTTAGCAAGTTTCTCTCCTTCCTCCATTACTGCGACCCTAGCGAAAAAACTCACTCTACATTCGCATTATGAGCTGGTATACAAAAATATTACTATGCAATTTTGAGCAGTTTAGAATATAGATGTTTCGAAAAACTTCGGCCACAAGGGTTTGCAATTAATAGCTCATCTCCGTCACTGATACTCAAGCTTCACACACCCGGACACAAAATTTGTCCGGGTTTTACCCGGACATATTTTGAAAGCCCCGTCCGGATGACCCCCGGACGCCGCCTAAACTAGGACAAATCCGGGAAAACCCGGACGGATTGCAACCCTAGTCATGAGGCACGGCTCTATCCCATACCCATCATCACCAATAAGCACAATAATAAAGAATTACCTGTGCAGGTGAAAATTGCGCGCGTCACTTGTGGACAAAGAATTAATCTTATTGGTCGTCAAAATTCCCGGCCTTGAATCATTGACAAATGACATTCTTTTCTGCAGTCGACGGCATGCTGGATGCTATTCGTTTTTTTAGAGTTTTTGAACATAAAAGTTTTAGTATGCCTCAACGATGTTGTGTTACCGAGTTCCAGTCACGGTACGATAAAAGCAGTAGAATCTCATTTCATTGCTTCCCTAAACAAGGAACCATAATGCGGGAAAAATGGTTACAGGCGAAACCGAAGCAGGAATAGGAGCGAAGACAATACTAATGTGAATGCTTTTACTCCTGCATGCAGCAATTTATCAAAAGAGCAAAGTCATGCTGAAGATCAGTTGAATACTTTCACTTCTACACTGAAAAAGGTAGCTATACGTTGTATGCAACAACCTTGCCGTGTTGTTACATTCTGCAGTGCCCCACCTATTTTCACAAACACAAGGAAAAATTTCTCCAACACACATCTTTCCATGAACATCATACAAGGAAACGTAATCTAACCGGCTAATTTTTTCCGCCAACTAACGCCGACACTAGTGAAATTTCTCTAGCATTACAAGACACTTGCACATTCAAAGTAGGTTTACATTTTCGGTTGATGTACTCTTTTCCTTCTCCATGGTAATGTGGTTTCAATACTCTTATGTGAGTGCAATCAATAGCACCTATTTCAGACACTTGCTTTGCCAACACTGTTTCGCCTATATTAATTCATTGTTGGTTTTCAGAAACTAAATCCTTTCGTTTGATTGCGCATTACTTTTTTCAGCTACTTCATGCACAGTTCGAGACACTGTAGCTTGACCCACTCTAAGTTCTTGACCGATCCTTTTTTGATATCTCGAATCACTGAGATAGGTTTTCATATTTTCATTTTCTGAACATAAGACAACGCACCTCACCGAGTATCATCTTTTGATCCTAAAGGCACTGTTCAACCGGAGGAACATTTTGTTGCTAAATGTTTGTCCTTGTTGCCATGGGTAGAATTGTTGCCGAAACATAAAGGAAATTTTGAGGAACATTTTGGAACATTTACGGGAACAAGCAAAAGCAACATAAATGTTCCACCGGTGGAACAGTGCCTTAACAATCTTTCCTCAAGCCCTTTCAGTTTTTCTTCTTCGAAACGGTATAATCCTTTAAAATCACCGACGAGTGTTGGTAAACGGAGCTTGTAATGTTTAATATCCCTCTAGTGCACAACATCTGCCATCGCGTTGTTAATCGAATTACACAACCTTTCACTGTAAAGTTGAATTTGCTTTTGACCCCACTAACATTTTCTGAAGGATATGCTTCTTATTAAAAGTAAAAGGCAAGATTGTGAATACCCATTCACTTTTATGTAAGTGAAACAATTTTTTTTTCAAGGATATGCTTATACTCTTAAAGTGTAAGGTTATGCTAAAAATTATTATGAATACGTGCTGAAGGATTTCCTCCATATTTTGCAAGTATAAGTATATCCTTTTTTATGGATTCTACCTAATGACAGATCTTCTATTAGCCTCACTTCTCTTTTATGAATTGAATCAAGCAGATTCAAGGAGTGCTTTGGTGCAGAACTCCAAGCTTGTGAACAATATTCCAGTGCTGTACGAACTTGAGCGTTATAAAGCAACACTAGCTGCTTTGGCCTAAACAGATTTTTAGCAGGAAAAAGGTAATATTTCAAATATAAATATATATATATATATATATATATATATATATATATATATATATATATATATATATATATATATATATATATATATATATATATATATCTATATATATATATATATATATATATATATATATATATATATATATATATATATATATATATATATATATATATATATATAAGACGAAAATACCAAAAGAAAAGAGAAGCCATGTAATCTACGAAATACCTTGCTCTAATTGCGATAAAGTTTATATATTGAAATCCAAAAGAAAGGTGAAAATACTGTTAACGCCAAAGCTGATACAAATCTTATGAGAAAATTCTACGCAAACATTTTACCATAACAAAAGAAATAATTCCTATAACCAGCTCACATGTTATATACCTACCGACTATCCATTTCAGTTGTTTTACAAAAAATAATCAGCTGTTCAAGATCGCTCGATAAATATATGTATTTCACTGCACATTATATTTTTCAGTTTAATTCAAACGTATACTGTCCCTCCGTCTTTCAACAATGTTTTCGTTTTATATCTAATTACATGTAATTTTAAATGAATTTGCCACTCTTGTGTACGGAAGATTGTTTTATTTTGTGTGTATTTTTGTTTTTGCTTTTGTCGACTTAATTTGCTGTATTGTACTATGTTAATTTAAATTTTAGCTATGGATGACAACAAAAAAAAAATTTCTGATGAAGGCAACAGTTATTGCTGAAACGTTAAACATTTCTTAATGTGGATTTAAATATAGATATACCATCAGTTGTAAATAGACTTAATTACCCAAGAAAACAATTCAAGAAGAAAAAATACCTATATATATATATATATATATATATATATATATATATATATATATATATATATATATATATATATCGACGGCTTAGGCGCAATAGGTTTTTTTTTGTCCCTACAATACGTCGTATGCCTCATAACCCTCAAAAACCTCTCTGTTGCATTATTTCAAAAGGTCGTATCCCCAGCGGTGGTCAAAGTGAAGCACAATAGGTCGGAAGCCACAAAAAATAATTTCAGTGCAATAGGTCGTAACCCTAACAAATTAATCACAGGTGTCAGTGCTCTATCAAAAACGCTGCAAAAGTGAAGTTATTTAAATATTTTTAACTGTTTTTTGTGTTATAGTTAAAAGGTGAGTGTATGATTTCATCATAGAGATGAAAAATATCATAAGCTAACTTTATTATTACGAGTTCAAAAATGTAGTTTTTTTTTGTAAAAAAAGTGTGTGCTTGTTTAGGGCTGCCTAAACATTTCATTATTCATTTTGTTTACTTGTTCATTTTGTTCCTTATAGGATGTCCACTCGAAGTGCCTGACCTTTTGATTAGTAGACTTCGAGAAATAGGAATCGATGATAGGGACGTTAGAATTATAAAGCAGCTCTACTGGGGACAGTCTGCGGAAATCCGAGAAAGATCTCTTGACGCAGGAATTTAACATCGCTAAAGGAGTCCGACAGGGATGCGTGTTATCTCCCATGCTCTTTAACATCTACGAGGAGAAGATCTTCCAAACAGCTCTGGACGGCGTAGTAACTGGGATAAAAATAAACAGCAAACCAATCAACAACATTCGATATGCAGATGATACTGCAATCCTGGCTAATAATCTAGAGGATCTACAGGAAATACTGAATAGAGTCACCCAGGTAGGAGAGCAGTTTGGACTGAGCATTAACATCACAAAAACTAAAATGATGATCATCAGCAGACAAGATTTTGATAACGGTAATCTTACAATCAACGGTGAAGCAATTGAAAGAGTATTCAAATTTAAATATCTGGGTGCTACCCTCAATGAGAAGTGGGATTGTGATGAGGAGGTAAAAATACGAATCGGAATTGCAAAAACCACGTATCTGAAAATGAAAAATATACTTCTCCAGAGAACATTACCGGTTTGCCTTCGATTGCGAGTTATCAAGTGCTATATATGGCCCATCTTGTTGTACGGAGTAGATACATGGTCACTCAAGGTCAGAACACTGAAACGAATAGAGGCATTCCAAATGTGGACACTACGAAGAATGCTTCGGATCTCCTGGAGAGAATTCATGTCAAACGACTGAGAGCTGGGGTAGAGAGAGAACTCCTGAATATAGTAAAACAGCGAAAAACGTCTTATCTGGGCCACATACTTAGGGGTAGCCGATATTTTATACCGAAACTCATTATCCAGGGCAAAATTGAGGGGAGACGCGGGCCGGGACGTAAACAACATTCCTGGCTCCGTAATATCAGAGAATGGTGTGGGATACACTTGTCATTCAATAGTGGATAGGGGTCCCCTACGTGCAGACATGCATAAGGGACGAGAAGAAGAAGACTCGAAGTGCTCGTATTTTAAAAGCTGCTCTGGCGACCAATACTAAGAGCCCATCTGAATCTGCTACCGATGATGTTCTTGTGTCAGAGCTTCATCCGCACACTTCATACGAATTTGTGATTTCTGATAAAGGAATGGTACAACATAAAAGCCTTACACTAGAGAAGCCAGTATCAGTAAATTGTTTCGAAGAATTCTGTCACAATCAAGATTTTGTTTCTGATAATTGCATCCTTTTTAGTGAAAATATTTCACTGATTCATCCAGCAAAACTCACTGAATATATAGAACAAATTCCTGCAAGCGACGAATTGATAAATTTGGAACGAGTAGAGCCTAATCACTTCGTCAACGAAATTACAGATGAAATTCCTCCAAATGTTGAAATATTTGATGGTTCAGAGCCGAAAACATCTACTCACTTCGTTGATGAACCAACCGAAGAAATTCCTCCAAATATTGAATCATTTGATGGTTTAAATCCGGAAACGTCTACTCACTGCGTCGACGAACCAGCTGAAGAAACTCCTCCAAATCATGAATTGATGGAAAGTTTAGAGCCAGACAACGTAGACAACGCCCAAGAAACCGCGCTTGATAATAAAGCTAAAGAAAAAAGAAGGAAGTCCGCAGATCAAAATGAATGGAATAGAAAAAAAAATAAAAAACTTAGAATGAAAGGAGCCCAGTTCATAGGCTACACTAGAAGCAAGACAGGAGATATAAAACACAATATCAAAAGACCTGCCCGCAAGCTGGGTGATCTGTGTATGTGTAGCAGTAAAAAATATAAATGTAAACAGTTTTCGGAAATTGAAAAACAGGAAATATTTAACAGATTTTGGAACTTTGACATGGGAACAAAAGAAAATGTATGTAAGAAATGTGGCTCAGTATATCGAGAACAAAAGATCCTATACTCAGAGTGCGTCGAGGCGAACAGGGACTATTGTTTATAGTTTGCAGCTTGATGTCAACAAATTGCCCGTTTGCAAGACGATGTTTATATCTACACTTGGAATTGGTGAGAGGATGAGAAGAAACTGGCTCACTGAACCTGTACAGCATGGACTGCCTTTGCCAAAAAATCAAAGAAACAAAACAAAAAAACAAGACAATGACGCTAAGAGAGTTCAATTTACAAGGGAACTCATTAAGCGTTTTCCAAAACTACCATCGCATTATTGCCGAAAATATTCAAATAAACTTTATCTTGAAGAACGTTTTCATAATAAAACAGATATCTATGATGTTTACAAGGAGAAGTGCACTGAAAGTAATGAAGTGCCTTTGTCTATATTTTCGTTCAGTGAAATTCTAGAAGAAAATAACATAGCAATACATCTCCCTAAAAAGGATCAATGCGATGTTTGTTGTCCATATAAAGTTGGTCAAGTTGAAGAAGAGTCATGCAAGAAACACGTAATTGATAAAAATAAAGCGAGAACAGAGAAAGAAAAGGACAAGGCTGATGCATCAGAAAAAAAATGTTATACTTTTACGATGGATGTACAAGCGGTTCAGTTATGCCCTAAATTGTTTGCTAGTAAATTATACTTCAAAAGCAAGCTTCAGTTACATAACTTTACGATATATAATGTTGAGACACATACATCTGACAACTACTGCTGGAAGGAGAGCTAGTTTCATCAGTGTTCACAAGTTGTATAATGGAGGCTCCGTGGCTGAGCGGTATAGGTAACACTATGCCGTCTTCGTTGACGGAGTTGGTGGGTTCGATTCCCACCGTGTTCCTGGGTGTTTGTATGCGTCCGGATTTAAGTGGTTCCCCTCATTATAGTAAATTGCTGGCTAAATGTCCAAGTTGACGAAGCCAAAATTGTACGGAGGTCGGGCGCGTGTGAGAGGGCACACGTCCCACCTCTTTAAAAAAAAAAAAGTTGTATAATGGACTATCTGAAGAAGCATTGTCTGGAAGAGCCAAGGTCAATAAACATCTACTCCGATAATTGCCATTATCAAAATAAAAATGTTATATAATCAAATGCGCTGTTGTCTTTTTCAGTGCAAACCGGTATAACGGTATTTCAGAAATACTTGGAGAAGGGTCACACTCAAATGGAGTGTGACTCTACTCATGTACTTATCGAACGGAAGCTAAAGAACAGAGAAATTCATATACCTAGTCAATACTCCTTGGTAATAAAGGAAGCTAGGCTTAAGCCTTTTCCTCTGGATGTCCATTATGTGACGCATGATTTTTTTATGAAATATGATGATAAGCATCTTTATACCATCTATACGACCTGGACGAAACGTAAATGACGCTAAAGTAACCGATGTGAAAACTTTCAAGTATTGTCCTGAAGGAAAAATATTCTACAAATTGAGTAACTTGAGTAATTTGAGTAACCAACCTCGTTGCCGATTATACGACAACCAAATTAAAATTACAAAGAAAAAATATAAGGATTCACAAGAACTCACTTCAGTATTGCCTAAAGACGTGAAGGATTTTTACTCAAGCTTACCGTATGATTCGGAAGATAAAAATCGAGGAAGTTAGAAAGCTAAGCAAAAAACAGTATAAGATGAAGAATCGGAAAACAACCAAGAAATAATTAACAATGAACAAACTAATACAAAGAAGAAAGCTACAGAACTAAAATCTACTACAGAAGATGAGAATAAAGGAAGTAAGAAAGCTAAGCAAAAAACAGTATAAGATGAAGAATCGGAAAACAACCAAGAAATAATTAACAATGAACAAACTAATACAAAGAAGAAAGCTACAGAACTAAAATCTACTACAGAAGATGAGAATAAAGGAAGTAAGAAAGCTAAGCAAAAAACAGTATAAGATGAAGAATCGGAAAACAAACAAGAAATAATTAACAATGAACAAACTAATACAAAGAAGAAAGCTACAGAACTAAAATCTACTACAGAAGATGAGAATAAAGGAAGTAAGAAAGCTAAGCAAAAAAACAGTAATAAGATGAAGAATCGGAAACAACCAAGAAATAATTAACAATGAACAAACTAATACAAAGAAGAAAGCTACAGAACTAAAATCTACTACAGAAGATGAGAATAAAGGAAGTTAGAAAGCTAAGCAAAAAACAGTATAAGATGAAGAATCGGAAAACAACCAAGAAATAATTAACAATGAACAAACTAATACAAAGAAGAAAGCTACAGAACTAAAATCTACTACAGAAGATGAGAATAAAGGAAGTAAGAAAGCTAAGCAAAAAACAGAATCAGGTAAATCGAAAAGAAAACAGGAAACAGTTAACAATGAACAAATGAACTAGTGCAAAAAAGAAAGCTACAAAACTAAATTTCAGAACCAGAATCGAAAAAACGTGAGCATGATGAAAACAAAAAAAAGATAAAAAATAGAGTAATCCCGTTGTTTGTTTGAATACCAGAAAAAAATCTGTTTATTTGCATTCTGCCTTTAGTTTTAAGAAACACATTTTGTATCTTGATTTCAGTGTTTCCAATGAAATGTTGTTGTTTAAAATAACTGTTTCTTTGATATTTTTAAAAAAAAATGTTTAATTTCGTATTTATCTGGTTAATACAATTTGTCGTAAGCCACACATCTAAGCCTCTATTTTTTTTAACTCCTTGAATATAAAATTAATAGGACGTAACCCATAGAACAAGAATACGCAATAGGACGTATCACACAGAAATAATCAAATAAGACCGATACTCAGAAAATACGTTTAAAATACTTTGACTGATTATATTTTAGTTGTAATTGATCTAAAAAATATCAAATATATCTTGAATATTGTAACTGTCATGTTTTTTGTCTCTCCTGTGAAATTTACTGGGGATACGACCTATTGCGCCTAAGCCGTGGATATATATATATATATATATATATATATATATATATATATATATATATATATATTTATATATATATATATATATATATAACGTATAAACTTGAAAATAAAACACACTTGGCTTATGTTTCACTATATAAAAGTATTTAGATACTGTATTTAGCAGTAACGAATAGTCGACATGTTTCGAGTTATGAACTCATTATCAAGACTGACTACAGGAGAGTATTACATCTTATTTTATAAAACAGACAAAAGCAAAGGTGAATCAGGTGAAAATCAATTTGTTCGCTCACAAGGGGTAATTGACTTTTATGGGCGGAACTTATTTCGAGAATTTCAAGAAGGTCAAGGTTTCCTTTGTTACCTGAATTGGGTTTTGTTGAAATCCAGGAAATGATTAAATTTTATACAATGTTCGGAGAAGCCAGTGGTAATTTTATTCTGTAAAATTGACTTTTTATGTTCTTCAACACGAATGTTTATATTCTTTCCTGTTTTCTCCGATGGTAGATTTCTCTTTATTATTGACTAATAATGACTTCAAGTTTCTTTCATTTGTACAAATTGTTTTGACGTTATTTTTCGATAGTCTGTTACCAATTTTGCTACTCAAATTCGGCACATAATTCATTGGGAAGTATTTTTGTTCTTCATTAATAGTTTGCGTGAGGTATATTGAATGCAGCAGATACTTTATTTGTTTTTTCCCATGATGATGATGAGCTTATCGATAAGACTTTCATTGTAACCGTTATTGGTGGCAAATAACTAATTTGTTTCCGATAATGGATATTCCATTATCGGAAAAATTAATGAAGAACAAAAATACTTCCCAATAAATTATGTGCCGAATTTGAGTAGCAAAATTTGTAACAGACTATCGAAAAATAACGTCAAAGCAATTTGTACAAATAAAAGAAACGAAGTCATTCTTGGTCAATAATAAAGAGAAATCTAACATCGGAGAAAACAGTGGTGTTTACAAAATATTTTGTGACGAATGTCCTGCTTTCTATATTGGACAAACAGGAAGGAATATAAACATTCGTGTTGAAGAGCATAAAAAAAAGCAATTTTACAAAACAAAAATAGCACTGGCTTCTCCGAACATTGTATAAAATTTAATCATTTACTGGATTTCAACAAAACCCAATTGTTACATTCAGGTAACAAATGAAAGCGCCTTGACCTTCTTGATATTCTCGAAATAAGTTCCGCCCATAAAAGTCAATTACCCCTTGTAAACGAACAAATTGATTTTCAGGTATCACCTTTGCTTTCGTTTGTTTTATAAAATAAGATGTAATATCTACTCTCCTGTAGTCAGTCTTGATAATGAGTTCATAACTCGAAACATGTCGACTATTCGTTACTGCTAAATACACTATCCAAATATTTTATATAGTGAAACATAAGCCAAGTGTGTTTTATTTTAAAGTTTATACTTTATTCTTTATGATGTTTAACCAAGTGATGTGCGAGAATTCAATCTCAGTTTTATATATGTGTGTATATATATTTATATATATAGATATATATATATATCATATATATATATATAATATATATATATTATATATATATATATATATATATATTATATATAAATGTCAGTGGCGGCTCGTGAGGTTTTTGGTTTGAGGAGGCTACAAGAGGTGTTAAAAATACACCATAGGCGAAAATTTTTAGGATTTCAAGGTCAACCGCCTTATAATTTAAGAAATCAAAAGTAAAACAAGCACCCTAAGCTATTAATTTGTTTTCACTTTCGAGTGTCTACCTTGAGACCTACAACTCCTATTTTCAATATTCACAAAAACACTTCTCAGCCAATTAATCAATTCATCTATTCATCACATTTTTTTTTCTTTCACAAAATAGGTACCTAACCTACCTACTTAACGAATTTGTTAACAGCTTCTTTAACGTTAGCAAAATGATCTATAATATCCTCATGAATTTTTTTGTCTTTCGGCAAAAGTTTTACCAATTCCTTTTCAATAGCCAACAAACAAATTTTTTTTCAAAGCGATCCTGGCTCATTGAATTTCGTAATAAGTTTTAATTCTTTTAAAGGTGGAAAACGAGCGCTCTACGGATGTCACCGGGATAGACGTAAGAGTTTATAAACTTGGGGTAAATCTTGATTCAAATCATTATCAAAAAGGTATTTGATAGTCCTCACATGATTTTCATTTTGCCCCAAAATTTCATTGTCATTATAAACAATACACAGTTCACTTTTTATGGCCACCTTATCAAAAAAGTGTATTTTTGACATAAATTTTCCAAAAGGTTATCTGGAAAATTAGCCGAAAATCCGGTAAACAAATTTTTATTGAGTAAGTCGAAAAAATGCAGTTCTTTCAAATCAGAGAACCTTATTTCTATTTGATTCCTAATGGTATCCAAAATTTCTTAAAATATTTGCTTATAGTGAAACTCCATATCTGCGTAACTGAATTTCTTTCGTTTTGGGCTAAATTGAGTCGTATCATCAGTAGTTTGAAATACAGAAAATAGTTTTTTAAAATAAACTTCTGCACGAAATTCTGAAATTTTTTCCAGAAGAAACTTGAGCCGATTTCGTGAGTAAATTACATCTGAAAACTTGTGCTGTAAGATTTGAAAAACTATTTCTGTTGGTTCAAAAATTAATTTAAGGATGTAAAAAGTAAACACTGCCAACAAAGTAATTTATTTTTTACCTGTGATCCAGTTAGGCAAGGATGTCTCTCATAATTTCTTGTATTAAAACCGCTGTTTTGTTGTCTGTTACGCTGCACCAAATCGTTTAATTCAGGGGTAGGTCGCAATGTTTTTATCAAAACTTTATCCTCATAACTTAGTGCACTAAAGTTATGGGATAACAAATATTCCACTAAGTCACCATTGAAATTTTTGAAATTAACTTCAGTAACCAAACTCATTTTGAAACAATACGCGAGCAATATAAGTAAACAAGCTGTTGTCGGTCATTAGTCACTACGATCACACTACGATTAAGTTAATTTCCAACGAATTCACTCGATTTTACCCGAAATTCTATAGTTGTGATTGGTCGACATTGTATGAGACTGGGTTCCTATCGGTGTTGCCATTTACATGTGTTTTGCTTTTCTATTGCAATGAAGTATTCATTGAAAGTATTCGTACCGTTGTTTGCTTTTCTGTGGCAGGCATAATGAACGTTGAGAATATGCCTTTCTAATCCTCCGCAGCGTTGCCACAAATCTTGAAATGAATGAAATGCAGTAAATGTAAATACCATTATATAATGTAGGTTGAAAGGAAGGTAGGTTGCATAAAATAATATGATTTTGATTAATATGAATATGCTGAATGCTGACTATTCAATATAATATATATATATATATATATATATATATATATATATATATATATATATATATATATATTATATATATATATATATTAGTGATACACGGAATATTATTGAGGAGGCTTAGCCTCCTTAGCCTCCTTTGACTAGCCGCCCTGATATATATATATATATATATATATATATATATATATATATATATATATATATATATATATACAATTATTTCACTGCTGACATTAATGTATCCTTATAAATATTAATGGGGTAGTTCAGCATTCAGTTATATGAAAGGAAACTCTTTAAACAATGGCCCAGCTTTTTTATTACAAAATCAACATTAAAACAATCACGGTGATGAATATTCACCGAACTAGCATTAGGTATCTGTAAGATTAAAAACAACTCGATATGGACATATAAATAGGTTTGTTAGAATGAATTTTCTCGGAGCCAACTAACTAAATGGTGTGATTTTTACCACAAAAATATTTGAAATTAAATTTGGACAAATACTAGATGGCGCGTGATGCACATGTAGTACACATGTGGATAAACAAGCCAAAGCCGTGAAATAATTATAGTTTACCAAGTACGTATTAATATTACTCAGGTTGGAAGTATCTGCTTTCTCATCAAGAGCTTCAGGCTGATACTGCATTTACCAAAAAAAAAAACACTTCTTGTAATTGTCTTCTTGATTATGCTCCGTGTCTCTTATGTGCATTGTTGAAGCGGAAGAGATCAAACTATGTACATAAATATATATATATATATATATATATATATATATATATATATAATATAAAATATTTCTCTGATATTTTTGACAAAAATCGACCAGTTAGATCAGGCACGTATCCAGGGGAGGGGCCTGCCCCCCCCCCCGAAATCCCGAAATTTGAAAATTTTTTCCATTCGATATTCTTCACAGAAAAGTCTTCAGTATAGAATTTTCTATTCTTTGAATTTTGATTTTTCAGTCGACGGAAAGCACGTTTGGTGTCAATCGAACGTATCCTTATATTTTTAAATTATGAAAAGCCTGCCTGCCATGTTCAGTAACACGACTTTTTACATCTCACATGTGGCAGCATTGAACAATATAGTTCAATTGTACGAATCGATTCTGATCAAGATCTAGGGATTTTTAGCTTCTTATGTTGGACTCATCGAACAAAAACAAATGAATCACTGCACGTGAGTGTTATGGGTTTGTGTTCAATCCAAGCAACTTTTTCTATCATAAACCTTCGAGATTTTAAAAAGACAACTTATTTCACCAAATATGAAACGTCGCCAAGGTCAAACAACGATTACATCGTTTTTCAAGAAGCCGAAATCAGATAATTCAGACGATGCAGTACACCTTGTACTGCATCTTTTTCTTGCACAATGAACAATAATAGATTAAACGTCACGTACTGATTTGAGATTGATGTGTGATTCGCCTTACCCTGAATTTATTCAAATAAGTCCACATTTTTGAGTGATTTTCGTCTTTGAGCCCCCCCTCCGAAACGAATTTCTGGATACGGGCCTGAGTTAGATCCTATTAGATTTTACGTCAAGAAATTATAAGACAAAAATTTTGCAAGCAAAGCCACACGTGTAACAATATAAACGGGACTTGTTTTGATACAAGTTGATATATAGTATTTCAATCATATCATGAAAAACATACTAGTCGACCATGGTCAATTTCATACATTACATAAAGTGAACAAGGAAAATTCTTTAATAATTTAAAAAATTATCAAACAACTTTCCAAGGAAGCTGGTTATACGTATTCAGCAACGCAAAATCTGCATTCACAATCGAACGGTGAATTATAGAAATTGTCAAGTCACCCCGACTCAAAATCTGCATACAGCTGTTTCGATGTTATTAGATCTCATCAGTGCAGCTTATTTGAATCGGAGTGAATTAACAAATTTATAATTGTTCCTCAATACAAATCGTGGTCAGTAACACTGGCTGGATAACAATCCAGAGCGCCATCCCACCAAAGATATTGGGAAACAACAATTCACCGCTTAGACTGAAAATGCAGAAATTCGTCGCTTAAACAACCACTGTTGTAGAGTAGATATCTTCATATCAGGAGGTACGTGTTTAAGCGACGAATTTCTGCATTTTCAGTCTAACCGGTGAATTGTTGTTTCCCAATATCTTTGGTGGGATGGCGCTCTGGATTGTTATCCAGCCAGTGTTACTGACCACGATTTGTATTGGGGAACAATTAGAAATTTGTTAATTCACTCCGAGTCAAATAAGCTGCACTGATGAGATCTAATAACATCGAAACAGCTGTATGCAGATTTTGAGTCGGGGTGACTTGACAATTTCTATAATTCACCGTTCGATTGTGAATGCAGATTTTGCGTTGCTGAATACGTATAACCAGCTTCCTTGGAAAGTTGTTTGAGAATTTTTTAAATTATTAAAGAATTTTCCTTGTTCACTTTATGTAATGTATATAGAATTTATCGAACACAATACGTTTAGATATTTCTACCCACTCAAACTGTTCAATCTTGGGTTCAGTTTCTATGTTACACCCAATAATTATACGTGGTTGTGCTCCTGCATAAAATGACAGAAGATTGTATTGATGAGACCGAGACCGTTACCCGATGAAAATTGCTTGGAAACATGTTTGAGAAATAAAACTGCGATTTTCACATTATGTGTACTTATGATTTGTATTCTTGAAACTGAAATATAATAGGTAATAATATTGGATGCGCTTTCCAACAACATATATGGTTCATTATTTGTTGATATTCTTTTATACATTGTAATCAAAAAACATAATGAAGTTGTGTTACTTTTATTATTAAATTCATTTTAAATTCAACATTGTACAAGCTATTTAATGGCAATTGCGAAATTCCATATATGAAGTGTGTAAATATTGATTCAATATTTATCAGATAAATTCTATATAATAAAATCAATAACAATGAACAAAAACCTTTATAACATAGTTTCAATAAATAAAAATATTCTGAACTTATATAGGTTTCTTCACAATAAAATTTTTTTTTTCATTTATAAAATATAGCTATATAATCTGAAATAGAAATCAGAGAAAAAAATTTGGTACGAAATTGTGTTTAAAAAATAATTTCAATATTTTTGTTGTATTGAAATTATTCAAATGTTGATGCACCTTATTGAATGGTTTCAAAATAGTGTATTCTAGTTTTCAATCATAAAAAAAGTTTGGCATTGTCCCTAATGAAAAACATAACAAAAATAATAGTTTTCTTCGATAATAAGTGTTCATAGAAAAAAGTAATAATACCTGAATTTGAAAAGTGGTACCACTCTGAGGACATCTGTTGATCATTCAACTAATTAAATATTCAATAAATTGAGTATCAATTACTTATCAATTTGGTAGAAAAAAATTTTATTCTTTCAAAAAGGAATATTTGGTGATAACCAAGTTAGTATTTGGTCAAAGTTTTAGTATACAGTTCAAATTAAACAAAACTTTATTTGAAAATATAATATTATGATAGCAATGCTCACTAACAGTTAAAATTATTTTCATTGCATTTCAAAAATTACAAGTGAACTGTCTGATTTTTTTTCGTCATACAAATTATTTGTCATTGAAAAACTGAACACATGTTGCCATAGATAGACAGATGGGTACATTTTCACAAAATTATATAAAATACTATACAAAAAATATTTTTTTAAACAAATCTAATGGAAAATAACTAAAAATATTAAGTCTTGATTAGTTATTCAACCAAATTAATAAATTAACAGACTGGAACTATTCAAATTAAAAAAGCAAACAATAGGTGTTCCATGACAATCTTGAATAATTATAATATTCGAATAAGTATAATTGAAATTCATGGAAAATAAATGCTGGCTACACTAAACAGAATATTTTCTTGATAACTTCTCAGAAATCCATAACCTGCATACAATTTCGAACTGAACTGTCAAACTCATCTTTGGATGCTGCACCTAATTAACCTTAGATTTAAGCATTGAGTAATCACTAGTCGCAGCTTTTTTCTGACCTCTGGTACCTGATAAGTAGGACTTGAAGAAAAATCTCGCAAAAAGTACAAAATAACTTAGGTACATAGTAATTGATATCTTAATGTTAATCGGAGTAACATGACATTCACTTCCACTCTGTAGTAGTTGATATGCCCAAATATTTACAGCACAACCGATGAACATCTGAAGAAGTTGAAGGGTTGTTATAACCATAGCAATCTGCTTGGGAGGTTTGTACTGCATGGCTCGAAGAGCATAGTAAGAATACATTATTGAATGTACACAATAATTCATTACCATGAACCATCTTGCAGTTGCAGTGGACTCTGTATAGCTGAACCAAGCATATAGAAGAGCAGTAATATGATGATACCAATGTAGAAAAATTAGTGGTTGCTTTCGAAGAACAATGAAAATTGTGTCTCCAAGTTCTGGAAGTTTACTTAGTACAAACATGAAGGTCCAGAATCCGCTTACTTTGTCAAGCTCTGTAAATGAAGGAACACATACAGAGTGATACAAACCATGGTTGGTAATAATGTGAAAAAATTCTGGAAGTGTTCTGCAAGCTCCAATTATACTAAAAGTGGCAAGTAACGTACTCCAAATCGCTAAAACGCCTCGGAGTTCGAATCTCGGACGATTTTGCATAAGATATTGTCCACCAAAAATCAACACCACGTATATTCCTATGTAATAAAATCCATATTTCCAGTTATCTATCATCCATGTTCTGGCGTTTTGATGTATGAATTCTGATTCGAAATTTAACATATAGGAATAATGTGGAAGAGTTACCGAGTAATCTTTCATTTTAGCACTATATAAGTATTTTGTACAACTGGTTTATAATATGAATTTTTTTATGACGAACACAACTTACAACCGTCGCGTACGATGATTAGTTGAACGTAGGAATCACTTAGATATTAATACACTATGTCTATATGGAAAATTATCACAATATAACTATCTACTAATTGAGAGCTGATACGTGAACATCTACCTTCTTTCAGGCCTATACCACATTCTCGTTTTGTTTGAGGATTTAGTTCAACTATACAATGATATATCAATATCCATTCACGAATATTTTTACCCCTTCTATTTTTATGTTTTTATTAAATCACTTTAAAATTACGTAGATAAGCCGGCGAATTTAAATTGAAAATTTTGCCAATTCCGCAACTCTTGATCTTACGACGGCATTATTGTTCCAGAAGTCGAATGATCTTTGTATCTGTGCTCGGTATAATACAGACCCATTTTATATAGATTTTGTAAAGTTTGACCTATAAATAATAATACATGTGCCAAATATATATTTCGTATTGTATTCTTGGAATTACATATAAACTGAATCTCGCCCTAACTATATAAAAAATGTAATTATTTTTTAGTAATTGGTAATAAAGACATTTATTATTATTATTAAATACCTATATATATATATATATATATATATATATATATATATATATATATATATATATATATATAACTTGGCGTTCAAGTTGAGAATCAAAATTTCCGAAAAAATATATTTTATCGACGAAAAAACGCGTGAGCAGCAGAGATCCGCCACTAAGGTCGTATTTTCCTTCTTTTTTGTTTTTTCTAAATACAAGTTCTCAACTCAGTCAGTCAATTTGGAGAGACTGAGGAGATGAACAAAACGTGAATACCTGCAAAAACGCATGAAATGTCTACATGAAAATTGAGGTAGTAAGATAAAATATTTGAAACCGATAAATAGCACCTCCCTTCTTCTTCTTCCGGTGCCGTACCCGGTTTCGGGCGTAGGCGACCTCTCTACAACTATTCGTGGTGTGCGTGATACAGTGATACACGAATAGAAGCAGCTCCCTAACATTAACCAAATTTAGGCACAAATCCTCAGCCTTCTAATGATTTGGAGTGGCTGTAGCGATGCGCAATGCTCAAAAATGTCCAAAATGTCAATATGATAATTGCAGTGGTGAAAAAATCGAATAGTAATCGTACATCAACTCAATACACTTAGCAAGAGCAACCCTCAGCAAAAGGTGGAGGTGCTCAAAACCACAAAAAACATGATCAAATTGAGAAATTCCTACATTGAAAGGCGGCATATTGGGAAACTAGTTGAAACCACTAAAAGGCACTTCCCTTATATCATCTGAATCCACGTAGGACTTTTCAACCCTGTAATTCAATTTGGAGAAGCTGTGGAGGTGCATAAATGCTCAAAAATCAAGAAATATCAAAATCTTTATGTAGAATATAATATATATATATATATATATATATATATATATATATATATATAGATATATATATATATATATATATATATATATATATATATATATATATATATATATATATATATATATATATTTATTTATTTATATATATATATATCTATATATATATATATATATATATATATATATATATATATATATATATATATATATTATATATATATATATATATATATATATATATATATATATATATATATATTCCATAAAGAGGTGTTATTTTGCTCATAATTTCCAGTTTTTTCGTTTTTATCTTGGATTTTTCCCCCAAATAGACGTGATTACAAACTATGTGATATTTTCATCATTTAGCTATCGGTTAATGCATTCAAAACTGATTTAAAACACTCCTATATATATATTTTTTTAGGTCAAAAATTTGGACTTGTATGTATATGTATATGTATATGTATATGTATATGTATATGTATATGTATATGTATATGTATATGTATATGTATATGTATATGTATATGTATATGTATATGTATATGTATATGTATATGTATATGTATATGTATATGTATATGTATATGTATATGTATATGTATATGTATATGTATATATATATATATATGTATATATATATATATATATATATATATATATATATATATATATATATATATACATACATACAGTGCCGGATTAAAGTTTCTGGGGCCTAGATAGGCTGAACAGTGGGGCCTCGTTAAGGGGACGAAAATCCACAAATTTCACTGTTCGCTATCATGTAATTTTTATAGTTTAGTATGAGTTGCTGGTCATATATGATTAAATTCATATAAGTAGTATAAATTTGAAAAAAATTGAATTTCAAGATTCAAAAGTATCGAAGAGCCTCCTCAGGTGTACGTCTTCACATTAAAGTGTTATAGAGAAGTCGTAGGTATGCATTCTTAGAAATTTGATTACCGTGAACTAAATTAATGAATGTTTCTTGAAAAATTTCAAACTCATTGATTTGTATATCTTGAACTTTACTCTAATTATTCGGAATTTGCAATATATTGGTCTATTCTTCCAGAGCGCAGGCTTGCATAGAACGCCCTGTACGCTTATACCTGTAAAATATATTTGTTAATAATTTTATGCCCAATAATAACTCAATACTAACACTACTCAATACTAAAAAAATTGTTATAATAAATTACAACTTTTAGAGATTTATTTTCAGCAAAATCTTCAATTATATCGCTAACGTCAATTTCTCTCATAATACCGAATCCCGTGCTGAATTAATAGTTCATTCAAATTTGCATCAGTCATCGCAGTACATAATCATTTCAAAATTTCCTTTCTACAAATTTCAATTTTGGTGGGGGCCCTAGAGTGGTGGTGGCCTAGAGGCTGCAGCCTACTCCAGCCTATTGGTAAATCCGACCCTGCATTTTTATCAAGGCATCAATATACCCCACGCAAACTATTAATGAAGAACAGAAATACTTCCCAATAAATTATGTGCCGAATTTGAGTAGCAAAATTTGTAACAGACTATCGAAAAAGAACGTTAAAACAATTTGTACAAATAAAAGAAACTTAAAGTCATTCTTGGTCAATAATAAAGAAAAATCTAACATCGGAGAAAACAGTGGTGTTTAAAAAAAATTTTGCGACGAATGCTTTCTATATTGGACAGACAGGAAGGAATATAAATATTCGTGTTGAAGAACATAAAAAGTCAATTTTACAAAATGAAAATACCACTGGCTTCTCCGAACATTGTATAAAATTCAATCATTTCCTGGATTTCAACAAAACCCAATTGTTACATTCAGGTAACAAAAGAAAGCGCCTTGACCTTCTTGAAATTCTCGAAATAAGTTCCGCCCATAATAGTCAATTACCCCTTGTAAACGAACAAATTGATTTTCAGGTATCACCTTTGCTTTTGTCTGTTTTATAAAATAGGATGTAATACTCTCCTTTAGCCTGTAGTCATTCTTGATAATGAGTTCATAACTCGAAACATGTCGACTATTCGTTACTGCTAAATACAGTATCTAAATATTTTTATATAGTGAAACATAAGCCAAGTGTATTTTATTTTAAAGTTTATACTTTATGCATCAAGAAAATATGGAAAACAGTGGCCCAGGAGGTCTAAAACGGATTTAAATACCACTCCCCCATCTAATTGTTGACTTTCGATAAAGTGCAATACGATTAAAAATCAGCGTAACGTAACCAGTATAGATAAATTATTTCTTTTTCATGGTGCCTGAACAACAGATTGAAATGAGTTTAACATTATGACTAAAACATATCTCAAAAAATATTTGTTCATAGGCATAGTATCAGTGGCGGATTAAACGGTGGGCATGGTAGGCAGTCGCCTACATGAAATAACGATTCTCCCAGAGTTTAAATACTAGAGCGATTCATTTTCTTCGTCAATATAAAACAAGGAGACGCATTATCCATCTGCCAAAATCTATCTGATTTATTATTTGAAAAATACGAATTAGTGTTAAGAGCAATGGTAAATTCTATGTTATAGTCTGTCCAGTCTGAGTTGGCGTGTACGTCACAGTCATGCGCAAATAACGACGCAAGGCTGCCTACCCAAATAAATAAAATTCGAAATGGTCAAAATTTATATCTGTCGTAAGTAGTTTTCTGAAAAAGTAGTTATATGGTGATAGTGACCGAATCATCCATTTCGACAAATATTCTGTTCTTAACATATCAAATCGTATGTATCTCTCAAGAAAAACTAACATTCCGAGTAATGAAAATAAGTTGAATGTTTGTTAAGTTGTCATTTAATTGAAAAATTTGCAATGTTGTCGGACCCTCTCGACCAACGCGCCGGTAATCGGCATTTCACATTTGGTTTGACAGTCGCCGAGTAACCTAGAAGATTTTGTAATTAAGTTTGATTTATCGATCGATGAATATGGATTCCATATAGATAGACAGTTCTGGTAGGGAATAATGGTCAATTTGAATTTACCACTAAAAATCCCCGCCATGTCAAACATGCAAGATATCCCATTCTGTTGAAAATTGGGTTAGCTATTTAGATTTAAGATTATTTATTACGTCTGGCAACAGTGTTCACGATCGACGTCATATACAATTGGTAACGTACACGCCAACGGTCGCTGGACAGACTATAACAAATATATCGATGTTTGTGAATCTGTGATGTTCACGGATGTGTATGATGAAAAATTAGTTTAATCATACAGATTCAGTTTTGTTTATAGACGCCATTTACAAGTTTTGAGTTGTGTTATTAAAAGTCAATATATATTATAAAAGATTACGTTTTTCTTTGTCAAGCACACTGCACTTCCATCAATTAGACAATACCCTAATGTGTGGCCAAGGATATGACGGAGCAAGTATTATATCTGGAAAATATGGTGAACTTCAAGCCAAAATGAAGGAATGCATAGGACAAGAAACGTTTACTCCATTTGTTCATTGTGCCGCTCACCACATCAATCTTTTTCTAATTAGTCACGCTGCAGAACAAAATGCTAATCCTTCAATGAAATTGTTTTTTGCAACAATTCGAAGAACATAAAACTATATTGCCCACTCACACTGACGTTGGAATAACTTATTAGACGCCACACAGAAAACGCCAAATTTGTTTGGTAAGATTCTCAAGGATTTGGAAGAGGACATAACCCTAACGACACAAGTACATCCCCTGTACATCCCAGGGACGTCTTTCATCTGCTACTAGGACGTCCCTGGGATATCCTTTGTCGGGACATGGTACCTACTAGGGACTTCCCAGGGACATCTACTTTCCACCGAAAAGGACACCCATGGGATGTCCTTCTGGTATGTCCCAGGGATATCCCGAAGATATATATGAGGTACATCCCCTGGACGTCCTGGCATTTCCATTTCTTTAATTCATATAATTTGAAGAATTTTATGAAAATTTGGAAAAAAAAATTCAAAGATTCTCAACACGAAACAAGTTTAATTCATAAATGAATGTAACATTTTGTTAAAATATGATAATTACAGAAAACGACAAACAAAAACTCATTATATATGTATATATATATATATATATATATATATATATGTATATACGTATATATATATATATATATATATATATATATATATATATATATATATATATATAAATATATATATATATATATATATATATATATATATATATATATATATATATATATATATATATATATATATATATATATATATATATATATATATATATATATATATATATATATATATATATATATATATATATATATATATATATATATATAATAAATCAACAAAATAGAAAAAAAATTTAAAAAACTACAAACAAAAACTGATTCTAAATATAAATTCATATGATAAATAAATGAAAGAAACTAGATGAATTAATCAGTTTAAAATCATACATATATATTTTAGGGTGACGGTGCATTTGTTGCAGGCATTATGGCATCATCTTTTTCTCTGTGGCTTCTCTCCTTGGCCCTCAATGAATAAACTATAAACATAATATTCAGAATGGGTTAACCGTATAATTATTGCATCAATTATTTTATTCAAAATAGTACATTCAATATTTTAATATTATACCAACCTTATACGCAATTTTTTCAATTGTTCAACTACACCTCATATAACTACACCTTATATCAACTGATAAAATCCTTCAAATGATCAGGAAAATGGCCGATCACAAACAATAAGAATGCCGAATGCCGGAATACCGTTGATCTTCTAACAAAGAAAACAAACTTGCGCATTATATTATGAGGTTAATTTTCATTGTTGACAGATCACCAAATAATTCAAACAATGTTGCCAAAAGGGACAAAACCACAAATACTGTAATGCAATTATTGAGATTTGTGGGTAACCTATAATATATGTATATATCATTCTTGGGAATTTAGAATAAGGATATACTATGCATTAATAATTTTCTACTTGTGAATTGGTCACTTCTCAGAAATGTATGAGATATATTTCATTTTTCTCCATAATTATTTTCCAGAAGAAACACAAACACTTTCAACATTTCGACGAGTTTCGATGATTCTTATTATAGAGTGGATATCGAAAATTCCAGGGACATGAATAGGATATCTTATGGATATTCCAGATGGGATGTACTCTGGACAAATTATGCGGGACATCCCCTGGATATTCCAATCATGTCCTTGTACCGCGGTATATCAAAAGGACATACCTAGGACATCCCTGTGTTGTTAGGGAATTATTTCAAACACGTAATGAGGACGAAAATGAAGAAAATGGAGCAGTGCTTTCAAACCGAGATTTGAAGGTGAGAAGTCTAAGTTCTTCGCGTCGCAAAGCCCTGGAGGCAGTTTTAGTCAATTTCAAAAAAATTGTTCAATGTTCTTCTGAAGAAACAGAATGAGCAACCTCAGCAGGGGATGACATTCTATCGTCGAAGACAATATTATCTTTGATGGATTGGACCTTCCACCTAAATTTGTTAAAGTGGAATTATGTCCTTAAAACTATCAATATGTTTCAATTGGTATTTCAAAATACAGAAACCGATAGTTTCTTCGCCCAAACAAAACGAATGAGACACGAGAAAACATACAATTCATTTGTTGAGAAAGCAAACTCACTTTGGATGGAACTAGGCTATAATGAGGCAGGTTTTCCTGTACAGCGAGGAAAACGCATCAAACGGATGACCGGCGAGAAAGCAACCCACGTCGTTCTAGGAGCTGCCGATAAGCATAGAGTTGGGTACTTTGAGGCTATAGACAGAACGTGTTGTGAGCTATCACAACAGATTGATAGTACAGGTAGTCAAGCATTTCACCTCCGAATTCTTTAATGCAGCACCGATTTACTTGAAATTTTGACAGATGACAGGTGTTAACCCAAAAAGCAAAATCTACATGGTGCCGAAGTGTGCAACCCCCCTGGGGGGATGCCACCCCTTTTCGGGGGTGGAAAATTTTTCACCCAAAATAACCCCGGAAATTGAAAGATCAGCAAATTTATAGTAAAAAATGTTATATAAAGTCGTATAAAGTTTTTTCGTCAGATCAATAGTTTTCGAGTTATTCGCAATTGAATAGTACGAATTTTCGTCAAAAAAACCGCATTTTTCAATAGTTTTTTACGAATAACTCTGTAATGATGTATTTTATCGAAAAAAGTGTAATGAACAAAAATAAAGCTTATAAAAAAACAAAGAAATCGAGCTATTTTTGAAGGTCTTAATGTTCAACATAAAGCTAGTTATAGATACTTGAATAGCTGTTGTTTTGCGAAATTGAGCATTTAACCTCAAATAACGGGAAAAGGGTACATTTTTCAACAACAAGTCATAGAATACTTTTTAAAGTGCTTAAAAAGACCTTTCAAATGACCACTGATAAAAGTCGTTTCGACTAAAATTTCAGTGAGATATGATGTAAAATAGTTAAAGCTAAAAAAAAATGTCACACTTAAACTAATGCCATTTCATTGAAAATCAAAATTAAGCCTATTCCTTATACCAATTACTTTATTTGGATGTTATTTACGACATCTAAAAGTTTGGCTAATCAGAAATGCATAGTTTTGAAAAAAATGAGCTTTAATTATATGTTTTTTTTTTTGTGATTTTTCGAACAATTTTCTTTTTCTCATTTTAACTCGGAAACCATAAGAGATACGCAAAAAACTAAACAGTAATAAAATAAAGCTTTTTTATGACAAACAATTTCTCTTTCTTATTTTTTTTGTAGCATGAAAATTGACGGAGTTATAACCAATTTAATCTTTCACTATAGTGCGAGGACTGCTTGTTCGGAGCCCTTTGACCCTTTACCTTTTAAATATGAAGGGTCTTAAGCAATTCTAACATACATAGGCTTATAGCCCTGGAAATAAATTACCTTTAAAATGGTTTTTTGTAGGATGAGATGGCTTCAATATTAACGGAGTTACATAAAAAATAAGAATTTGAAATTTTTTTTGTGAATTACAGGATATGAAAAAATTTCAAATTTTGGCGCACTGATTTTTTCTGTTGATCCTAAGTTACCTGTAGGTACATTTGAGAGTACCGAGAGATGATATACTTATAATCTACTATGTATATATATCTATATATATGCTTATATATATATATACATACGTGTATATATATATCAGTATAAAGCAGCTAGAAACGAGATTTTTAAAAAGTGGGGATCTCGAAGAACATCTTTTAACCGTCTTCATCGACCTTCTAAATACTAGAGCCGATTTGAGAGAAAAGGCTCAAATATTTTTTACAGCAATGCAGATCTTGATGATCTTCTGGAATCAGGCAGGTTTTGCACAATTTTATTATATGGTCTCGCAAAAGATACACAAATAAACAAGATGAAGAAGGTTGAAGATTATTCAGCAATGCTACAGCAGATGAGATACGAATCTTTTATAAAAGCTACCACAAAAAATACTGCTGTGAAGCTAGCGTCTCTCGTCCCGACTGTAGGTGCCTTGGATGAGCACACTAAAAGAGTGCACTTGCAGACTCAGATATGGCTAGGGAATAAGCAGATCAAGACCTTAGATTGGGGATGGTTCAAAAAGGATGATTCCCTGCAGCCCATTAAAATGAAAAACCTGCCTGCTCCAGAAGAATTGCTCAAAATGATTTTTTGCAATTGCAAAATGGGTTGTGGAGCTTCATGTGGCTGCAGGAAGCTAGGCTTGTACTGCAATGCTGCATGCGGTACTTGCTCCGGAGACAATTGTCAAAATTGTCCACCAATCGTGGAGGAAGAAGAATTAGATCGCGATAACGATAGCTCAGATGAAGAAGCATAAATTTATCTTTGTTTTCATTTTTTTTCATAAATTGTAAATATTTTTGTAAATAAAAATATTATTTTTTTACAGCAGAAAATGAATTTTCATTTATGAAGAATGTATGATCAAAACATAGTTTAACATTGAATACTACTTTTTTATTGTATTTTTTGTAAAGGGGTGGTTTTAAGGGGTGTCAGGGTCTAGAGAATGAAAAATCACTTCGTGTTTGGAAAATACACTTAAATACCGAAAGAATTCAAAATCAAAACATTAACAGCCATTAAATTTTTTTTTTATCAAAGGGGTGGTTTTTAAGGGTTGAAGGGGTATATACAATTAAAAATTACTTTAAGTAGAGACAAAAATTTAATACCAAAAAGAATGCAAAATCTGAAAGTTGGCAGTCAGTAGATTTATTTTAATTTCATTCTCTGCAAAGGGGTAGTTTTCAAGGGTTGAAAAAATAACAAATTAATTTTTATTAAAATGTTATAAATTTTCCACAGTAAAAATGAAATTGCAATGTTTTAAATCGTTAAAAGATTTTTTCCAATATTATTTTCATCAGAAGGGTAGTTTTTAAGGATTTTTAAGGGTTGATACTTGAAAATACATAATTTTTCTATTATCCAATATGTTAAAATATTTATACTGCATAAACGAAAAACATTTGAATTGAAAAAAATTAGGAAAAACTATAATATCGCTATTTTTCGACAAGGGATGGTTTTCACCCCTTAAAAACAAAAAGCACACCTTGCGACCATGTAGATTTTGTTATGGAGGGTAAGATGAGCTTAATTCTAAATTTTCAGGAAAATCGAAGCTGCATTAAAGAATTCGGAGGTTTGGCACCATTTTGAGCTTGAATGCCTGCACTATGAAGGAATAGGCATGACGACAGTATCAAAATATTGTCGATTTAATGCTTTTAGGGGAAAGTTCAAATTGAAAAGAATTTAAAACAATGCTTTAGTTTCATTTAAAAAATTCAGATTATTAAGATTTTCAATAAAATAAAACATTAAAATACTGCAATCCGCCATTCTGACTGAAACACCAATCACAGCACCTGACGTCACGCTTAGGTAAACTCCGCTGTCAATAATCCTCAATCATTGTGTTTTGTTGCTGTGAATACTACTGATTACGCATTTGGATTGATTTTTAATTATTTTACGTGTGGTTTATCGACTCCACACTACTATAATAATGGAACCAAGCTTTGTTAAGGCAAATAGCACAAATTTACCCAGGATTGATGTATTAATGTTGGGCGATTTCCTCCCAACAGATGAAGAATTTTGCTCGTCTGAGTTTAGAAACGTACGAACTTCCTTGTGAGTAAATTGTAATTATCTTTACCCTAGATACATCCAATTTAGATATAATCAAACCCGTTTCGAACTAATGCGAGTTTATTTTACTATCATAGGTTATTTTTATAATGAACTTTTCATTATTCATTTTTGAGGTTAGCTCCCTCACAGCTTGTAAGTTGCTATTTTAGAGTTAATAACATTTTGGTACTAGTAGTATTTTTCCTCATAGAAAACACCTAAAATCTGATGAATCACCAAGTCAATGTGTATGTATTTGTTCTAATTAATTTCAATTATTTTAGGTCTTCAAGCAATCAGTTATGCGTAACTGAAACGGGAAGGAAACATTTGTACAGGAAAGTGCAAGATTTGCCCAGAACAAATATATATATATATATATATATATATATATATAAATGTATATATATATATATAAATGTATATATATATATATATGAAATGTATATATATATTAAATGTATATATATATATATATATATATATATATATATATATATATATATATATAAATGTATATATATATATATATATATATATATATATATATCGTTCGGGTTTCGGCGTGCGAGCTTTAATCACTTATTTCTTATTATTTTCTTTTGGAACATGTACAAATACTTTGCTGAGTGTTCTTATTGATGTGTTTTTACACTGCGGTACTGCACACCACCCATAATTTTTTGAATTCATTTTTATCATACGAATCAATTTGATGTTTTGTTCACTTTCTTCGCTACGCATAGACACAATGATATGTTTACCTAAGCGTGACGTCAGACCGACGCCATGACAAATGCGAGCTGTTTTCGCGCGCGATTGAAATAATATTAGTAAAATAGCTTTAAACTTCGTTAAACTTAAGTTTATTGCCGAAATGAAGGTTTTTTCGTGAATAGTAAATGTGCATCCACATTAAGGAAGAGTATTTCAAAATCATTCGTCACGCCTATTACTGAAATTAATGATATATTTGGATTTTTGACACCAGACAGATTGAAACCATTAAAAGGAATTGAACTCCATAATGTTGTGAAAAAGCTAAACGAAAAATACAAATTCGTAACTGAAGATTTGGGGGCCCTACTCAAGTTTACCCACGGTACCTCTTTCCTTAGATCCGCCACTGCATAGTATTAAATTCGTAGTTTTTATATTTACCTAATTATTTCTAATTTTTTAATTTAATTTAATTTGGAATATTGATTTTCTGTTATATCAATTTCGAAGAATACTACACAAAGTAGAATGTATATTAAAATATCGATAGCCATCTTCATCCGATAAAGTATAGTACAGCAAAAATAGATATCTTAAACTACCTACTTGTGAATATAAAGTGAAGAAAATCGGCCAAATGCGAGTCGGACTCGCGCACCAAGGGTTCCGTACCATTGTCTATGCCCCCCTCAAATATTTATTTTATTCTAATTTTATAATTTATTATTAAAGTGAATATACAATAAAGTATTTTGTGAATATTTCAAGTGCCTACCTGTTACTTTTCGTTGATATCTAGCAAAAATAGGCAAAAAATGGCGTTTTTTGTATGGGAGCCCTCCTTAAATATTTATTTTATTCTAATTTTATTATTTATTATTGAAGTAAAAATACAACTGAGTAATTTGTGAATATTTCAATTGCCTATTTGTTGCCATTATTGATATCGAGCAAAAGGCAAAAGAATCGCGTTTGTTGTATGCGAGCTCCCCTCAAATATTCATTTTATTTTGTTTTTAGTATTTGGTGTTATAGTAGCCACAGAAATACAAAATATGTGAAAATTTCAATTGTCTAGCTTTTGCGGTTCTTGAGATACAGCTTGGAGACAGACAGACGGACAGACGGACGGACAGACAGACAGCGAAATCTTAGTAATAGGGTTCCGTTTTTACTCTTTGGGTACGGAACCCTAAAAAAAGAACGTATGTCTGATACGAAGATATTTTGTTAGGTAAGTGAATATTCGCACGAGAGGGAAGAAGACACTTGGCGTGAAATGTTGAATTATAAAGTAAAAATTTTGTTGTTTTATATTGAGTGATCTCTGTGAAATCGTAATCTACAGCTACTTGTGAAGACTATGGTTTCGCATTCCTATGGAAATTAATACCCTCAAATTCCAAAGGACCCAAGAATGGTCGAGAATATCACAAGAAAAAATAAAAATAGCACAAATTTGAAAATTGGGCCCCTCATCGAATTAACTGTCCTTGTTCGAATCTCCAACCTTGAAGTTTTTCAGTTAATCACTGTTACTATTAACTGATATATATATATATATATATATATATATATATATATATATATATATATAAATATAAATATATATATATATATATATCAGGGGCGGCTAGTCAAAGGAGGCCAAGGAGGCTAAGCCTCCTCAATAATATTCCGTGTATCACTAATATATTATATTGAATAGTCAGCATTCAGCATATTCACATTAATCAAAATCATATTATTTTATGCACCTACCTTCCTTTCAACCTACATTGTATAATATAATATATTAATTACGATAGAAGGTATTTACATTTACTGCATTTCATTCATTTCAAGATTTATGGCAACGCTGCGTAGGCTTAGAAAGGTATATTCTCAACGTTCATTATGCCTGCCACAGAAAAGCAAACAACGGTGCCAATACTCCGAATGAATACTTCATTGCAATAGAAAAGCAAAACACATGTAAATGGCAACACCGATAAATTCCAGTCTCATACAATATCGACCAATCACAACTATAGAATTTCGCGTGACATCGAGTGAATTCGTTGGAAAGCATTAATTGAATCGTAGTGTGATCGTAGTTACTAATGGCCGAAAACAGCAGCGTGTTTACTTATATTGCTCGCGTATTGTTTTAAAATGAGTTTGGTTACTGAAGTTAATTTCAAAAATTTCAATGGTGACTTAGTGGAATATTTGTTATCCCATAACTTTAGTGCACTAAGTTATGAGGATAAAGTTTTGATAAAAACATTGCGAACTACCCCTGAATTAAACAATTTGGTGCAGCGTAACAGACAACAAAACCGCGGTTTTAATACAAGGAATTATGAGAGACATCCTTGCCTAACCGGATCACAGGTAAAAAATAAATTATTTTGTTGGCAGTGTTTACTTTTTACTAGTGAAAATGTCTCTGTTTGGGGCCGCTTAGGATTTGAGGATTTAATTCTATACCTAGTTGAAAGTGAGGAATTTTTCACTGATAAAGTAACTTTAAATACAGCACACGGATTAATATCTTACTTACAAGATAAGGAATTTATATATTTTTTAAACATCTTTGAATTAATGTTTGAACAAACAGAAATAGTTTTTCAAATCTTACAGCACAAGTTTTCAGATGTAATTTACTCACGAAATCGGCTCAAGTTTCTTTTGGAAAAAATTTCAGAATTTCGTGCAGAAGTTTATTTTAAAAAACTATTTTCTGTATTTCAAACTAGTGATGATACGACTCAATTTAGCCCAAAACGAAAGAAATTCAGTTACGCAGATATTGAGCTTCACTATAAGCAAATATTTTATGAAATTTTGGATACTATTAAGGGTCAAATAGAAATAAGTTTCTCTCATTTAAAAGAACCGCATTTCTTTGACTTACTCAATAAAAATTTGTTAACCGGATTTTCGGCTAATTTTCCAGATAACCTTTTGGAAAATTTATGTCAAAAATACACTTTTTTTGATAAGGTGGCCATGAAAAGTGAACTGTGTGTTGTTTATAATGACAATGAAATTTTGGGGCAAAATGAAAATCATGTGAGGACTATTAAATACCTTTTTGATAATGATTTAAATCAAGATTTACCCCAAGTTTATAAACTCTGATGTCTAATTGTTTCTATCCCGGTGACATCGGCTTCCGTAGAGCGCTCGTTTTCCACTCTTAAGAGCATTAAAATTTATTCACGAAATTCAGTGAGCCAGGATCGTTTGAAAAATATTAGTTTGTTGTATATTGAAAAGGAATTGGTAAAACTTTTGGCGAAAGACAAAAAATTTTATGAGGATATTTTTGATCATTTTGCTAACGTTAAAGATCGCAGAATCCCGCTAATCTTCAAAAATATATAATAACTTTTTATTTGCTCTCACCAGCTGTTAACAAATTCGTTAAGTAGGTAGGTAGGTACCTATTTTGTGAAAGAAAAAAAAATTTAATGAATAGATGAATTGATTAATTGGCTGAGAAGAGTTTTTGTGAATATTTTAAATAGGAGTTGAAGGTCTCAAGGTAGACACTCGAAAGTGAAAACAAATTAATAGCTTAGGGTGCTTGTTTTACTTAGATTTTCTTTAAATTATAAGGCGGTTGACCTTGAAATCCTAAAAATTTTCGCCTATGGTGTATTTTTTAACACCTCTTGTAGCCTCCTCAAACCAAAACCTCACGAGCCGCCACTGATATATATATATATATATATATATATATATATATATATATATATATATATATATATATATATATATATATATATATATATATATATATATATATATATTATATATATATATATATATATATATAAATATATATATATATATATATATATATATATATATATATATATATATATATATATATATATATATATATATATATATATATATATATATATATATATATATATATATATATATATATATATATATATATATATATATATATACATATATATATATATATATATATATATATATATATATATATATATATATATATATAATATATATATATATATATATATATATATATATATATATATATATATATATATATATATATATATATATATATATATATATTATATATATATATATATATATATATATATATATATATATATATATATATATATATATATATATATATATATATATATATATATATATATATACATATATATATATATATATATATATATATATACTCCTTTCAATTATTACGAAAATAATCAATAAAATGGAAAATAATTTTCACTGCTGAAATTTACATTGGAGGCTACTGCCTTAAGAAAAAAGTGATACGTTTTCTCTGCAAGAAAATCGTTCAGATTTATTTATATTACTGCTTTATTTCAAATTTAGTTGGTAATTTATTTTTTACTCCATTCCTTGGTGAAGTTTATTTTAGCCTATTTTTCTTAGGTGTAGTGAGAAATCACAGAATAATTAATAAAAAAATAACCTAAATTGAGCGTAGAATAAGTGTAGGTCACTATTCTATGTGTTTTCATATCATCATACATAGTAATCATAATTAAAATTACTATTAATTCAGGAGTTTAAGTGCTCTGCTGCCTGCTGAACGTTAACTGACGTTACGAATGTTACGTGTATTATTGTAGTTTACACGTGTAAAAATCACGAAATACCTCCTCATAATAAATGGAAATGTATAGTTAACTCCGATGGCGTACTGGATTGTATATGTTGTATTAATGGATTTTACCTGAACAAATATCCAATTTTCCGTGAGAGAAACATCCACGATTTGCATCTCTTTCCCTTTGAGAAAATTTTTAAACTGGGCTCTGCGTGGGTGATTTGTTTCAGAGGCGAATAATACTGTTCTAAGCATAAAATAATAGAGGCTAATGGGAAATGGTTTTTAATATTGATTTGGAGATTATTACTTCATTATGAAACTCATACATACTAGTGTATTACATACACCATGGTGTATGTAATTCCTGAAAGTGTTCATTGAGATTTTTTCAAGTTTTATAGAAACAATGCGGAATTCTGTTGATCTAGCATATCAATATGATGTATTGAAGAAGAGTATTCGTTCCTGCAGCCAGTCAGAAATTGACATATTGAAAAACTTGTATCAGCCTGAAATAAATTCTACTCGGACAAGTGCAAAAATTAATAATATTCAGGATTTAATTAAAATTTTGGAAAAGAGAGATTTTGCGAATCAAGATAATATCGATTGCTTAGTGAAAATCAAAACTTTCTTAGAACAAGAATCGACTAGAGCAAATTCAAGTTCTAGAAATATTCAAGGTGCTTGCAAATTTTCACCATCTCAAAATATACAAAATGTAGGGACTGTACCACGGGTTAATATACATAATAATACTTCTACATCTAGGAATGTTCGTAAGTATGAGTGGAATGCCAATAAGTACAATTTATAAAACACAATTGACTTAATTTATTTCTCATGCTGAATTTATTTCAAAGGTAAACAATGTTTAGTATGGAAGGGGCAAAAAGTTTTTAATAATGCTACATATAGAAAACATGCATCAGAATTTAATAGTTGATTGATTTTGTTTCACAACAGATGAAAATTTATGAGCACAAAAAATTACCAACTTGTTTGAGGAAATAAAATTTTTTTGAAAGATGTGGGATGTTCAAATATACCTATTCATGTTTTTATGCTAATACGTATCTGATTTTCTGCGCTATAGTATGTTTTGTCTGGTCAAAAAATTAAAAACATCTAATAGACAATATTTCCATAGTATTAGAAAAAGATTCACTTTCGTTCAGTTGTGGGTTATTTGTTGTTTATGAATAAATATTATGTTTATTGTTGAAATATATCTTTTTCAAAGTATTTGTGATGTGTATTATTCTATTATTCCACTGTGCCTACTAGTAAAATGTGGCTAATTTTTTCTGTTAAATTACATACAAAATTTATCCTTTATAATTTCTTTTCAGTGTCTGCGTATGATCATACAGCAATAAGGAGAGTGTATAAAATAATAACAACAGAAATTGGTAAAAAGTGGATGAACTTTGGTAGGATACTTAAAGTCAAAGAACACACTTTGGATGAACTCGCATCTAACTACAGTAGTATTGAAGAAAGAGTTTATAAGATCTTAGAATTTCATGAAGAAGAGTGTGATCCAAGATATTGGAAATCTAAATTGTTGGATGGGCTAGTTGAAGCCAGAAGACAGGATTTAAAGAAAAAAGTTCAGGAAATATTTGATGTGTATAGTGTACAACAATGAGTAAGTGTAAATATTTAGTCATGAATATTGCTTTGATATCATTGACAATTAACTGTAAAAAAAAATTATGCAAAAATTACAACACTCTGTTTCTAGATAACTTATTTATTCAATTGAAATTTGATTATTTAATGTGAAACGTTTTCTAAATGAAAATGTCAAAAATGTTTCAAGATTGAAGTAATCTTGTTTCTTATTAACTGTTTAAAGTTCATAGAACTGAAGTTATTTAAATACTCACGTGATACTAGTACTTGAGATCCTCTGAATATCAAATAATGCAAATGGATAATGTAGATAGATTGATATATGTTGAATCTGCTTTTTGTGCCCTGAAAATGTTTTCATACAGTCGATCTATTTCGTCTTCGTCTGAGGCACTCGTAGGGGCATATACTTGTATTATTTGGATGCTGTATCTTTTTGACAACCTCATAGTTATGTATATTACTCTATTTCATATGGACTTCATTTTGGTAATAAGGTGCTTCATTCTTCTGTGTACCATTATAGCTACTCCACCGAAGTGTGAGTCAGTTTCTTTGTTGGTTGTTCTGATACAGTATGTGTCCGTTCGTCAGTGCATTTTTCACCAGCCAGTCCCGTCTCACATAGTCCAAGGATATTCCATTTAATTTGAGACAGTTCTTGATTTAGTTCTTCCATGTGTTCCATGCATCTTAGCGTACAGATATTATAAGTTGCAACGTAAAATTTTTGCCTCCCCCAGAATCCTTGAGGCAGTACCAAAACTGATTAGCGTTAAACATGTTATTTTTTCAAAGAAATTTAAGAGTCTTTTCTTCAAGATAATTTCAATAATCTTGCCCAATAATAGAGTATGGTCTATAATTAGCTGGTCAATTTAAATCATCTTTTTTATGAATTTGTTATACCCTAGATAATGTGAACATATCCGGAAATACACCATCCTTCGTACATGTGTTTATAAGAATTGCAATTGAATGATCCAAGGTATCAGCCAATAACAATTCCTTAACTTTGAGTTTTTCATATTTTTAATAATCCAGTGAACCTCCTGTGCATCTGTTAGATGCAGGTGAAGTGACTTATTATTTGGGGGAATTTTCGTAACATATACATCGAAATTAAAATTATTCGATCTATCACTGCAAATTTACAGTTTTCGATTAAATTCCGTATAACTTCCTGGAAGAATCCTGCGAAGACATTCGCAGAATTGACCATTTAGTCCGCCACTTTCTCTGAAGGCATCACCTAGGAGACCCAAGCGCTCTCTCATGTTTTTCGACTCGTCGTTGAACCACATTATTTTATATGATTGATCCAGACTATCAGCGGATTACCTCAATTGAAGAGGTGATTTCCATTGTTGTAATTCGCACATTTCAGCTCTCTCGGTTCTCGCTTTCTGCACAGTCCTCGGTTTGATGATTTTCCCCGCAGTCCTGGCACTTTGGTGTACTATTGCAATTTGATGAAACGTGTTAATTTAACATATGCGGTTCTTGCACACTTGCGAAACGGATCACATTTTTATACGGTCTATCGATTTGATGCTCCTTAATCAGGGCCGGCCTAAGGCGAAAATTACAAGTGTGCTAGACTCAAATTTTATGCCCCTGCCAGGGGGTCTGAGGGGTATGGAATTTTTTGAAATTTAAGGTCCAAAAACACAGTTTTTGTGCACTTTTACGCCTTGTAGAACATTAAATTGATGTATGATAATTTGATCCATTATTGATTGACTTGATATGTTCAGTACTCTTCCTTGTACCTACTATAACCACTATTATGTCAAATGACTAATGAAAGCTTAACTCTAGGTAAAGTTGCAATGATTTTTGGTGCCAAGCATCATATAAAGTCATGAAACTATCTTGGGCCCAGGTCGAACTTTGCTAATCGCACCAATTTTAATAAGCAGGATTGCAAAGTGAAAAGCTGCTAATAATCAAACAAGAACTAACGTAGCTACATTAGTGAAAATAAGAGAGTATACCCAAAAAATTTGTGAATGGGAATGTGAGAAGAAATTCGGAAGAAGTTTAAGTAGGTACCATAATTTTCAGAGACGTAAAAATTGAATTATAGAAACAAAGGAAGTACAAAAAACAATGAGGTTACACTGTATTGGAATAATTGTAAAACATGATGGAAAAAATTCCAAAACTAAAACAAAAACCATATTGCATGTTAATGAAATATAAAGATAAGGAAAATAATGTGAAGAAAAACTAATTATTCAATCGACACATAAAAAAAATTGAATATAGTAAAATAAAATTTATTATCCAAAAAATGGAGACGAGCTTGTTCAATACTTTCATATTACTATGTAACTCATATTTTTAATATTGGAAATGTAATATGAAATTACCACTAACTTCACAAATGAGCGATGGATGAATGATTTCATATATGGTGTGTACGCTTCATAGAAACGAAAAAAAATAAAATTTCCAAATTCAAAAAAAAATGCGCACTGTAATGTGTAAACAATATTTATTTCCTCCCCGGGGGATCAACCCCCCCAACCAATTCGTACCAAAACCAATCACATCCAAGGCATACGAAACTACGTACTCTATTTCTATAAAATTGGGCCCTTTATCGTGTGAACAAGATTGATTTCCTCCTCCGGGGGGTTAACCCTCCAACCAATTTATATAGAAATGAATAGCATTCAAGATATCGTACGAAACTACCTACCTACAAAGTTTCAACTCTATGGTACCAAAATTGCGCCTTCTATCGTGTAAACAAGATTTATTTCCCTGGGGGGTTAACCCCACAACCAATTCGCATTGAAACCTAATCCATTCAATATATCATACGAAACTACCTACTCATAAACTTCCAATCCTATATTGCTCCAAAATTACGCCCTTTATCATGTAAACAAGATTTATTTCTTCCCCCCAGGTGGGTCAACCCCCCCAACCAATTCGAACCAAAAACAATCTCATCCAAGATATCGTACGAAACTACTGAATTACAAACTTTCAACTCTATTGCTTCGAAATTACGCTCGTTATCGTATAAACAAGATTTATTTTCCCACCAGGGAGGTCGATTCCCCAACCAATTCGAACTAAAAACAATCACATCCAAGATGTTATACTAATTTACCTACTTACAAATTGTCAACCCTATTGCTTCAAAATTACGCCCATTATCGTGTAAACAAGATTCATTTTGCCCCCAAGAGGGTCAACCCTCCAACAAAGCAACAAGCACATACATACGATCATATATATATATATATATATATATATATATATATATATATATATATATATATATATATACATATATATATATATATATATATATATATATATATATATATATATATATATATATATATATATATATATATATATATATATATATATATATATATATATATATATATATATATATATATATATATATATATATATATATATATATATATATATATATATATATATATATATATATATATATATATATATATATATATATATATATATATATATATATATATACAGTGGCGTAGATAGCTTTTTGCGATGGGGGGGGATATGACTCAGTGCAAAATTTCATAACTTTTTCTTCTAAAGTTCTATTCTTGTTGATAAAAATAATATTTCATGTAGATAGTACAAAATAAGCAGAAAAATTGAATTAAATTGCAAAAAATTCAAATTATTTGAATTGGAAAAAAATTATTGTGAAAAATTGAATTATATTAAATTGGATATATAAATCATTGAACATATTCTTGGGAAAATTAGAGAAGAAAATCTAGTTTTCGGCGTTTTTCGACATTCATGACTTCGTCAGCTGTGATTCCAATGTCACGATGAATTGCCAGAGCAGCCAAACCTTTCAAAAACAAAAAATTAGACAAACATAAGTTTTTAATTTGCAATGAATTTTATATATTCAGAAGGGTCCTTACAAGTCCACTTCTTTTATCGTGCACCTTTGAATCGTTTCTATTCGCTTCAAACGTCGATACCGGCAGCATAGCTAATATTCTGAACAACATATTGATATTCGAAAAAAAATTTCTAGGCAATCATCAAGCTCTATTATTGAATTTTTAGGCTTAACATCGCCTTTACGAATTAAATATTTCTTCCACACTTTCAAGTTACGAGAACAGCAGGTGTGGCAGTAAAAATTTTTTGATAAAACTCATCAGTTTTGATGAATTAATCAACTGCTTTGTCAATTTCGTACAAATCATGCTTGAAAAACATCGAAAATCTTTCTAACATATTTAGTCTAGTCAAAAAGTGCTTTTTTGTTCAACATTTTTCAGCAGTCTCGGAAAAATATGAGCAAGGTGTCACTCGATTCGGAATAGCATATAGACTTTTTTGAGAAAAATAAAAATTCGCTCGCGAAAATTGTGAAAGTAAACAATATACTGAAAAAAGGGGGTTTGGTTCTTTGCCAATATGTCAAAAATTAATAGAGATTCTTGAAATCTGAAGAAAGATTCGAAAAGAAGAGGAAATTTCCCAAAAAAAAGACCCAACTACTGGAACTGTAGGATCAATATTCATAGTTTTCTCAGATAGGTAAAAATATGGCCGAAAACGGGTAATTAGGTTTGGGCAAGTCACGACCATTTAGGACACTTCAACAATTATTTTTCCATATTAAATATGAAAACTAAGGAATGAAAAATTCAGACAGTTACTATGAGCAATAATCCAGCGATAATAGCGATTTTTGAATTAGTTATGCAATAGTTAATTAACAATTTTTTGGTACTTGAACATGCAAATTGTAAGTGTGATAACTATTCACTATGGATCTGAAAAAATTTTTCATTCTTGGAGCTATTATTATAAGGCTTCAGAGTAAATCCCCATTGAAAAAATTTCAAGTTTTCAGGTGTTTATTGACAATTTACGTAGGTATAGTTTTGCAAAATCAAAATTAATTTTTTTTTATAATTTTAATGATCCGTTTTTTATTATCGTACTGTTTAAAAAATTGTTATAAACAAATGCGTTGTTTATAAGAGAATCAAGAAAAGAAAGCTATGATTAATTAAAGTGCGTAAATTGTTAATAAAAAACTGAAAAATTAAATTTTTTTTAACAGGAATCCATTCTGCATCTTTTTGAAACTAGCTTCAAGAAAGGAAAAAAGTATCAGATTTATAGTTTAACAGTTATTACACTTGCAATGTTCTTGTTCAAGCAGCAAAAAACTATTGCATAACCAATTGAAAAATCGCGATAAAAATGTTTTGTCACTGGATTATTGTTCATTTACCTATCCAGTAAGAATCTGAAATTTTTCATTCCTTATTTTAATATTTAATATAGTTGAACAATGTTTATTGTTAAAGTGTCCCAAATGGGCGCTACTTTCGCAAGCCAGACTACCCGTTGTCGGCAGTATTTTTACTCTGAGCAAAAAAGTCCAGATATGGATTGAACGCTATCACAGAAAATTTTTATTTACTTCAAAATGTTATGGAGTTATTAAATTGTCAAAGCCAAAAGTTACTCATATTTTGATACCTACTCTACCTCAGAAAATATTCGAAATATTAAATAATGATTGAAAATATTCTATGTAAACAGAAATTTAATCAGTCACTAGGAACAAAAAACGTGTGTGACATGGAAAATTTTATTTACCAAGGAAGAAGTCAATCAAAATTTCTTCGCACTTCTATTCTTTTCAAATTTTATTCTACCTATACTATTAAACAAAAGTGTTCGTGTTTTAGATATAATACTACACCATTAAACAAAAGCTCGAGCAGTTTTGTTTAATAGTAAGTACAGTATACAATTTATAAAGAGAAGAAGTGCGAGGTGATTTAGGTTGACTTCTTCCATTCGAAATAAAAATTTTCTATTAGACCCATTTGAACTTTTTTAAACACGTTTTTTGCTCGAAGTGGCCGATTAAATTTACTAATTGAACATTGAATAGAATATGCTCAAAACTACTAGTTACTTCACTCAAAATTAGAAAAACGATTCAATTTCTTGATTACTTATAATGTTGAAAAAATAAGTAGATATTGCACACACAATTGCACAATCGTCACGAAAACATATCTAGATGATTTTCATATAATCGCACATACATAATACCAAAACAGGTGCTAGTGCATAATAAATTTCATGTATACTTAAATACGTAGATACGAAGACTTTTATTCAATTCTATTATAATTTTCGAAGGCTCATGGGGGGGGATTGATCCCCTTGATCCCCCCCTATCTACGCCACTGTATATATATATATATATATATATATATATCTATATATATAGTATTATAAAATTTATTATTTTTTTTTACAAAAATTGGTCAATTTAATGCCCCTCCAAAAGGCTTGATTGTGCGGCTGCATACTTCGCACACCCCTTAGGCCGGCCCTGTCCTTAATTCACACGAGTCGATATGTTTTTTTATTTAAGTTGACTAGGAACGAATGAGTATTATTTCTATTTCCTTTCAAATTAATAATTTTTACGTTGATGGTGTTGAGTTAGGATATTGATGTCAGTTGCATTTTTTTTGTCCTACGGAATGAAATATGCCGTTTTCATGACATTTATTTCTGTTAATTTTACCTCTATTATATTTAATGTATTTTAATCTGGATTATCATTTGTATCTCTCTGATCGGAAATAATGTTATGGGTTAATTAGAATGAGGAATTGTTTATCAATGCAATTTATGGATTTATTTTCATGTATTTATGTTGTTTGCATATTTGGCTTAATCACCTTTGAAAATCCCTGGCAGGAATTCTCTTTGCGTCCACTTTGCATTTCATGTTGATAAATGAAAGTGAAGTTTGGTTTTGCACTAAATTGAAATACTTTATCTAAATATGACACGGTGTAATATGACACGCTCGTTGGAAAGCGAAACAGTATGTCTAGTGTTTCCATCGTATGTGGCACGGGTATCGAGTTTTCTAACATTCTCCATAGAAGGATGAATGGAGACGCCATGTCACCGAATCTCATGAAATTAACTCCGCTGGGAGGTTGATTCGATTGATCTTCGATTTTTCGAATGAATTTGCTAGTGTATTATTATTCTCATAATTTACAACAATATACGAGGAGCCTGTTTAGCGAAATATTTTTATAGGAAAACTGCTCGATACCAAATAACATTGGTGAAATATAAATGTATTCTTCAACTCAGTTTGAATGTGTTTTCTTAACCAAAAAAGTACTTCACTATTTCTCACTAAATGTATTTATAATATTTTCTCTTGATTTTCATTTATATTGAAACACCATAGAAATCTAAAATCTTCCGCATTCGCTAGTATAGGTGTTTCAATTCGCTACTTAATTTTAAGTAGATAAACAACTCAATACTTATAGCGTCATTTTTAATTCGCTTTTGAAATGAATCAACTTATTTATTAAAGTTTCCGCTAATGCCTCATAAATCCGTAATTCGATATATTATTATGTCGAAATGTTTATTGTCACGCATACATTTATTAAAGTTTATAAAGAAATCCTAGTGTTGACTTCGTTTCTAATGAATTTTTACATTGAATTGTAATTTGAATATTTTACAATGTAATGAATGGCCCTAAATTATTCATTATAATGCCGACTTTGTGACTGTTTATATTTGTTTTGTCTGAACTATTTCTGGTCATCAAGTTGAACCACGGTATAATAAACATCTCAATATAACTGTATTTTTGAATAAAAGGGAAAGCATGCCTCTTCATTGACAATATTGATGATCATTATTTATATGATATCAGTGGCGATTTAGCTGAAAAAATATTCATTTGAATACAAATTTCGATAAAAAGGAAATCAGAACAAAAGCCATCATCAAATTAGTAGACTGTGATCAATTTTTAGATAAAAATACTATTTTATTAAAAGGTCAAAGGGTGTTCTGATACGATTTTTCATATCAAATATTTCATGTATGCCTTATTACTTCACCCTTCTACCAACGAAATTTTATAATAAAATATAAAAATTAACTGATTATTTTGAACTATTGAATTAATGAAAAGGTTCGGTTCACCTGCACACAGGGTTCATTAATTAATAGTTATAATTGGTAGTTGAAAGAGAGGCTGTTTAAAAATGTTGAAATAAAATTTGAAGATTTTATAATAAAATTTTTAAACATTCCTCCTTTCAACTTTTCTGCATCTAAGAATATGTTCATTGCGGACATTTGATTTTTGTTGAAGTAGTTTGGACCATTAAATGATAAAAATGTACTACATTTTTTTTTGGTATAATTTATTGCTACTTTTATCTCCATATAGGATATATGAAATTTGCTCAATTTTTGTGCTCAATATTTTAATAACTAGAATATTTAAATAATTATAACCGCCCATCGGAAATTTTTCTATTCACAGAGTTCATATGTGTAGCTCACATGAAAGGTAGGAATTATAATTGACGAATATATCTTCCTTTAAATAATATACATAAACGAAGGTAGATATAATATCGTTAAAAAATGTTTTCTGTAGTTTTTTGAAGTTAATTTTATCTACTTTAGGTTTTGATAGATTATTAGATTATATCCTTGTTAGTATATCTCATTTATTTATTGTAATTACAAAAGCTTTTTATATTGTTCTTAATCAATTGTGCTCTGTATTTCTGTAAATAATAGTTTTTAAATAAAAAGAATATAAAATATTTGAACAATGTGTTGTAACTTATATACTCATATATTTCAATAAATGTATATATATATATATATATATATACATATAGGTAGGAATTATAATTGACGTATATATCTTCCTTTAAATAATATACATAAACGAAGGTAGATATAATATCGTAGTTTTTTGAAGTTAATTTTATCTACTTTAGGTTTTGATAGATTATTAGATTATATCCTATATATATGTATATCTCATTTATTTATTGTAATTACAAAAGCTTTTTATATTGCTCTGTATTTCTGTAAATAATAGTTTTTAAATAAAAAGAATATAAAATATTTGAACAATGTGTTGTAACTTATATACTCATATATTTCAATATATGTATATATATATATATATATATATATATATATATATATATATATATATATATATATATATATATATATATAATCTTTTGATAATTATTAGCAATAACAGGCTGGTTGAATCTTAAAAAACTCAATTTTATCAAAAAGTTGACGCCTCACCACGACATTCGAAATTGAAATTTCTTTGACATTTATTGTTTTGAAATAATTGAATAAACAGGTCTGCTTTGTATATGCTATTCAGTCTAATATTTATATTCAAAATTGTAATTATTAGATGGTAAGGGAAACCAAAGAAACCTTTACCTACGTAATGTTTGAAAATAATAATAATAGGGTTCTATTTATCTAACAACAAAGAAATTAGTTATGGGAAAACATTAAAGAAGTGGAGTAGAATTATCGGTATAGTACGCTTATATGGAAGCAGCCGTTGACACGTGTTTCGGACTCTTTGGTCCTCATCAGAACGGCGTAGCTAAGTATTGGATTGGAAATTTGGAGATGAAAATAGTTTAATAAATAAAATCCTCTGTTATGGAAGAAAATCACTTATTTGTGGTTTATTGTTTGAACTCTCCGGTATGGGAGATTTGGTCAAACTTTGCCACGAAGGCGATTAATTCCATCCGAGAGATCTCAGAAAGAGTAAATTAATATTAAAAAAGAAAATTAGTTTTGGGAAAATATTAAACAAGAAAAGCAAAAATTATCGGTATAGTTCGTTTATATGGAAGTAGCCGTTTTTAATGAAATTTTTATAATAAAATCCTCTGTTATGGAAAAAAATTTCATTAAAAACGGCTACTTCCATATAAACGAACTATACCGATAATTTTTGCTTTACTTGTTTAATATTTCCCAAAACTATTTTTCTTTTTTAATGTTAATTTACTCTTTCTGAGATCTCTCGGATGGAATTAATCGCCTCCGTGGCAAAGTTTGACCAAATCTCCCATACCGGAGAGTTCAAACAATAAACCACAAATAAGTGATTTTCTTCTTACAAAATTATCAAAATTGGGTAAATTCATTCAAAATTTTGGCATTTTCAAGTTTATCAAACATGTCCGAAATTCAGAAAACTCCTAGAGATTTTTGCAGGGTGCATGGAGCTGAACAAACCAATTTTAGAGCATTTTTGTGCCCTTAACCCTTCCAAATTGAGTTAGAAACTTGTAAGTGGATTGTCTTGAAGATAAGGAAGAGTCTTTTTGTCGTTATAAAGATTTCTGTGTCACTACCGGACTACCGCGATTTTTATGTAGAGGTTTCTTGTTTTTTCGTGGTGGTGGAAGATTTGTGCACCTCCACAGCTTATCCAGATAGAATAAGTTAGTTGAAATTTTTAAAGTGAATTGAGTTAATGTTAGCAAAGTGCACTGTACTGGTTTTAATTAATTTTTGTAAACGCCGCCATGTTAATATAGATATGTTAGTCAGTAACGGAGCTCTGCTGCTCTGCAGTTTTTTCTCTGTGTAGTGGGTACATTTCCTTCAACATAAGTTACCTGACAATTAATTTTTAAAATAAATTTAGATAAAAAAGGTGCAAGTTTAATTTCATTAGTATATTACTTGGCAACAAAGATATTCATGTTTGACAAGATTACTAAAAGTCAATCAAAAGGATTATATGTATATTTTAGTGATTGTATTATTGTATAAGATACCATTCAATGTGTTGAAATGACTGTAAGTAACTTCTTATCATCCTCATTTTATTTTTGAGTGCCTAAATACTTTTATGGGATTTATACGTTAGTATGGTATTATTGGATATTGAGAGATTTAATACCAAATCTATATCTGGTACTTCTGTTAATTTATAAAATAAATAATAAGGAACGTACTTCTTCATATAATATGTGGAATTGAAAGTATATTATTGTAAGTATTATAAATGATTCCAATTTAAATATAATATCCATACCGAATTTCATATAAATAAATGTATATATATATATATATATATATATATATATATATATATATATATATATATATATATATATATATATATATATATAAGTTATATGTATTTTGGATTGATTGGGCCGATTCTTGGTGTAAATTGATCAACATATTGAAACAATAGTTAAAAATAACAATTTACACATTTATTATGAAAAAATTTTAAAAAAATAACGCATGACGCACGTTTCGGTGGAACTTCACCTTCTTCAGATGCAAATGCCATTAGCATCTGAAGAAGGTGAAGTTCCACCGAAACGTGCGTCATGCGTTATTTTTTTTTTATAATAAATGTGAAATTGTTATTTTTAACCATTATTTCAATAAATTATATGTATATATATATATATTATTTGTATATATATATATATATATTATATATATATATATATATATATATATATATATATATATATATTATATATATATATATATATATATATATATATATATATATATATATATATATATATTTATTTAATATTTATATATATATATATATATATATATATAATAATAATAATATTTATTCTCAATAATTATTGATACACTTCAATAAAAATGAAAAAAGTCAACAAACCGTTACAAACATCGATACTATTGATTCATTCTACAAAAAATTTCAAACTCCTCAATGTTGTATGGTTCACATCTCAAAATTAAATTGTAGACAGATTTCTTGAATAGCCTGTAGTCCCTGATCCTTTGAGTCGACTTCGGCAAGTTGTTGAAGAGCTTTATACCTGCATACTGCGGACCCTTCTCTCTCAAAGCCGAGCAGTGAATTGGATATAAATAGGGAAAAATTTGTCTAGTGTTGTTTCTGTTTTTGCACCCTACAAAGTAGTAATCATGCTTATGGAGAAACAAAAGCAGCCTGTAGATATAAAGGCCATATATGGTCAGGAAGTCATTTTTCCTGAAAGAGTTTCGACATGAGTCCCTGTAACCCATTCCCAAAATTGTGCGTAATGCCCATTTTTGGAAGACAAAAATTTTCTCTGCATAAGGTGAACCACCCCAAAAAATGATACAATACGAAGCTACAGATTGAAAATTAGCATAATAAATGACTCTTAGCACATCCGATTCAATTTGTTTTTTTAGTATATTCAGAGTATATATCACGGAACAAAGTTTTCTTTTTAGTTGGTCGATATGAGGATGCCACTTCAATGTATTGTCTATTTGAGCTCCCAGAAACTTTGCTTGTTGGCTGATAGTTATTTTCTGATCTTTGTAACATTTGTAAGTAGTCTTTCAGTAGTGAAAAATATACACTCAGTCTTCTGAACATTCATTATCGGTTTGTTATCAATGCACCATTCCTCAATATTACTCAAAACAGACCTCAATGTCTCGGTTGCAGAGGAGATGTTTGCAGATCGGACTAAAATGTTTGTATCATCAGCATAAATGATTGGTTGATAGTATATAGTTATATATATATATATATATATATATATATATATATATATATATATATATATATATATATATATATATATATATATATATATTTATATTTATCAATATATATATATATATATATATATATATATATATATATATATATATATATATATATATATATATATATATATATATATATATATATATATAATATATATATATATATATATTATATATATATATATATATATATATATATATATATATATATATATATATATATATATATATATATATATATATATATATATATATTTGTATATTATATGTATATATGTTGGTGTATGTACCTACAAATGAATATATTTTAATTTAAATAGCGTTTCAAATATTAAAATTTTTCAACCATAATAATAAAAGAACTTTCATAAGTTTCTATAGTAATCACAACTCTTGACAAAGTCAAACTGACCGTATTTTTCGAGCACGAAGTTCTACTACTACAAAAGCTAAAATGTGCGCAGTTTGAGAAAAAGGTCTGTTGAAATTAAAAATTCAAGTATAAACTATTACAAATGTCGTTTGCATCACTGCAGGGGAAGGTAGGATATATAATTTTTCTCTTTCATCTTGATTTTACTACTTTTGTAGTGACGAATTTATATATTGATTTTTATTCACTTAATTCTAGCGAAAGAATATAATTTTTGCGTCTATTGTGAACTTGAAAATTTAATTTTAATTTTGACGTTCATCTGTTGGAAGAAATAGTATATGATAGCATACTGCGACCATTGTACTTTGATGACTTTTGCTGAAATTAAGGCTTTTTTCAAATGATCAATATCATCAATTCCAATAATTCTGCGTTTTGGTGAAACTACTGCTTGAGTTGTGTGACTAGTAGAAAATTGACACATGAGAAACAGTTTATTTAAAATATATCTTTCTTCTTGGTCAGTATTCAGGTCTAGTTACTTTCGGATCGGATTTATAATAAAAATTATATGTACAATACTTCACCTACATGAAACAAAGTGCTATTCAAAGCGACAATGAGAAGATAACGAAAAATTTTGTTACCCGATCATTTTTGACTTGTAGTCATCAATTTATTCCAGATACCTAATTTTTAATGAAAAATATTCAATATTTTACAATAGAATTTGTATCCAATATTATTATGAATAAGTATCGTTCCAATCATTTTATTCATGATTGGTTACTATATAAGTTTCAGGTTGATTACACACATTATTTGAAATTTTTTTTAAGTGAAATTTAAAGGAGGAAAAATGACAATATTAATTGACAATAGGAAATTCATGAAATTATTTATATATATACACGATATTACATTAATAAAACAAAAATTTCTTCATCAGGTTTCATCTTCCAGCTGAACTAATAAGTTGACTTCTTTTATACTTTTGAATTATCATGAGTGTTTCTGTATCTTTTTGTTGAATAACCTAAACCAAGCATCGTATTGAATATCAATTTAAATTAAAAATATCTTCTAATGAAATCTTTCAATATAACAAATCCAGCCTGATAACTGATGGCACGTCAGTAAGATGGTTTTCAAATATTCCATTTTTTCGTTGTAGAAAATATTAAAATTTTTAGTTTGAGTAAATTATGTAATATTTCCGAAAGTGGACCTTAAAAAATGTTGTCATGAAGAGTAATTTAAAAATATTATGCCTTAAAATTATGAAAAAAGGGAAACTTCAATTTATTTTATTTTCTTCTCATTTTTGCGGATGCTATTTACATTTAATTGAAAAGTATCATTTAGATGAAATTGGAAGTTGTTTTTTGAATTTAAAAGAACCTAGATAAAATTACTTATGTTGGATAAACAAATATTAAATAATCCAAAATGTATTCAATTCAGTGTTGAGCTGTTAAACAAATAGATAACAAAATCTGCGAGCTTGAAGATATTTTTGTTTCACAAATTGCATATGATATGGCCGGATCATATAAATTTTTGAATGATTTCCGTTGATTGAACAGATTTCACTTCTGTAAACTTGATTTACGGTAATAAACCTTTCACCCTAAACATCAAGTTTTTAATTAATCTTTTTTTATGATTCAGGATTTGAATATAGTTAATTCTATGATATCAGTGATTCAATTCTATGTAATGCTACATGTACATTTTAAAACAATCTGTGGTTTTATCTCATGCCATTTCCCATTAGATGGGTACGGGCCGATCTATTAACCTCATTTGTTGCTTCGTTCATTACAGAAATTTTCTCTTCTCTTTTTTAGGCCTGCCGTTCTAGTATCAAAATGTCCACAAATTCTATAGAAACTGAGGTATGTATACAATATTTTGCTTTAAAATTGATCAATTAACTCGTCCTCCAATTTCGTAATATATTCGTTTTTTATAGCTTAGTTCTTGTAGACACCATATTGCATACAGCTTTTTTCAATATAATAAATTATTTATTGGTTGAATCCATTCATTTTCACTTTGTATAATAAATAACCCATTTAACAAATGAAGTATTTCAGAATGAAAAGAATGACCAAATATCAGAGGAAGTGGAAGTACCTGCAATGGACTACACGATAAAACATCCATTGCAAAATGCTTGGACACTATGGTACTATGAAAACGACAGATCACAAACTTGGGAAGCTAATGTGAAAGAAATTGCTTCATTTCAAACAGTGGAAGACTTCTGGAGGTATAACATTCAACATATTTCTTTTATGTTGTCTCTTTAGCAGTTTTTTGTAGTCTTTATAACCACATCAAGCCAGCTAGTGAATTGAAGCAAGGAAACGATTATTCATTGTTCAAAAAGGGCATCAAGCCTATGTGGGAAGATCCAGCCAACAAACGAGGTGGTAGATGGCTAATCAGTTTAGACAAAAAGCAAAGGAATCAAGAGTTAGATAGATACTGGTTGGATGTGGTAATTATTTTTTATGCAGTAATAGATTATAATGATTTCTTGGTTTTTGGATGTCTGTGAAGAAATTCACTAAGCCCCACTATTTATTATTATAGAGTAATTGATAAACAGTTCATTTAATATCACATTTATGGACACAGATTACTCAATGTACAGATAACTTATATTTGTGATTATTATAAGTTTCTGTCTGTAATATAAGACTGGTATATATATATATATATATATATATATATATATATATATATATATATATATATATATATATATATATATATTTTATAATCGGTTGTCTGAGAACAAGTTGACATTTTGAAGACTCCACTAATTATTGTGTAAATCGTGGGAAAATTGTGGCCAAATTATATAAAAGTGTTACTGTTGAATTCGTTAAATAGTGCTTGAAAAAACTATAATACAAATTTTGAATATTCCAAATTAAAGAACACTATTTTGGGATTTCATCTAGAATATTCCAAAATTCGTTGTGGAATTGTAAAGGTGAAAGTGAAACAGATGTGAATAAAACATTAAAAAATCGCATTGAAAGGTTATCATTCGTTATCAGCTGTGATGGTTTTTCAATAAAAACTAAAATGAAATGTGTGGGTTGCCTTGTAGAAGGCGACAAGTACGTTTTATTTAACTGCGACAGCTGTGGGAACACGCAATGCAAGGAATGTGGTGGATTCACGGCATCGGAGGAGAAATGCTTTCCACTATCAAAAAGAAAGGTTGTCCTCTACTGCCCACCGTGTAATACAGAAATGGGTAACATTGAAACATTAATGAAAAATAACAGAAAACTAAAACAGAAGCTTAACACTCTCAAAGAAAATCTCAATGATTCAAACCAATTATTGCCCGAAAATGCGTAAAAAAGTTCAAGATATGAAAATTTATATTGAATCCTTGGAAAAAGAACTGAAGGATTTTCATGATAAAGCCAACTCAAACGATAAACTTAAAAACGAATTCGATATAAAACTGACGCAGAAAACTTACGAAAATAATGATTTATCAGAGGGAACTTGAAAACACTATAGAAAAAACACAACTCGAAAATGAGAACATATAAATTAAGTATGAAAAAATTGTAGAAGAAAAAGAAAACCTTGAAACTGTGATGTCGATAATGCAACAACAAATAAATAAATTTACAGGTAATAATGCTGAAGTAAATAGCCACATATATGTTACAAATGATACTGAGATCAAACATTCTTCCTCACCTTGCGAAGGTTCCAAGCAAGCAGACATAGTGACAACTGAAAAATTAAATAGAGCTTTGGAAAATTTTCTAAACGGCCTTGAAACACAAACTCATAATAAAATACAAAAGCTGAACAACAGTCTTGATAAAGAGGTAGCAAAACTAAAGAAACAGCTTGGCTACGCAATGAGACCTGTATTAATTAATGAGGATACAAAGAAAGAAATTAAAAACGTAGAAAACTTAAAGACAAATTTTGATAAGGAAAAATCAAAAACATCTGATGATAATATTCTGAGAGATCAAAGGTTACTCATGCAGAACATAATAAACTTGGACAAACACAACTTAGGACCAGGTAACTCCCAGACTTCTGACAGGCAAACTTATTCAAAAATTTCTTCAGCTACTCCTAACCAGGTAAAAGATCAGCCAATTGAAAAGGTGATAATTGATAATGATATTAGACAACAAAAAATCTACCAAAATAAGATACAAAAAGATAGTAATTTTAAAACTGAAAACTACAAAAAGAAAAGAAATCCAGAAATCATTGGAAATAACAAGAACTCTTCGCTAAAAGGGGTAAAAAAATGGTTTCTAAATAGTTGATGGAATCCGTCGTTACTACGTGATAATTTAACATGATTAACAAAACTAAATTTGAATTTACTACGTTTATTATCACAAAATATTTTGAAAAATATAACACTGCGATTGCAATTTCGGTCACTAGACCATCATCGGTCAGATTGAGTTAAGAACTGAATACAAAATAATTATAGATTTGCGCTCATGGGTGGGAAAGGATTATTGCAGGTACCTAAATAGACAAGAGGAACATATTTCAAGAAGGGCTAATCGAGTGAATTTCACAAATTGGTACAATACAATGTTCTTAGAAAAGTCATTATTGTTTAACCTCTTCAGACCCCAAGTATCATATATGATACCTGAGGATCTGAAGCATGTTTAGACTGCTTAAATTCAATTTACGGGTGTATCCCGTTGGTATCGTATCTGATATGCATCTCGCGCCTTAGAAATTCACATTTTACCGCCTTCCAATTAGTTCTGTGAAAACAACAGAACAAATAACATGGACTCGCAAGTTCATAGACGGAATTATTATTATTTTAAACGTAAGTAAAATAATTTTGATATTGAAAAAGCTGTTTGCTTATAATTTTTGATGATTGGAGTTAGGAGAAAATAGTAAATGTAGTTTTCAATTATAACATCGGACATTTGAACCGTTGTATCACTGCTGATACCTTGGGTTTTCGAGACTACAATATTTCTTAAATTACTATAATAGGTTATACACGTTTATTTCAAGTTTTCACAGCACTTACTCAAGCTGAACGGGAGGAAGAAATCGCTAAAATCGATGAGATGTCAGATTTGCAAAATATTGATCCGGACAACTCAGACTTTGAATCTTCAGACGATGAAGACAATTTTGAGCTGTTAATCTTCCTGAGGAGACTTTGCCGGAAGGAAACGAAATAGCTTCACAGGATAATTTAGACTCTTCGGGTCATGAGTTGCCTTTAGCAAATCTCGTGGATCGTGACAAATGACAGAGTAACTTATAAGTTAACAATTAACCAGAAAGAGTTCAAATATTATTATTCCTCTGGTCAAGGTCTATAAACAGCTACAAGAGTATTTCTCAAAATATATAGACCAGAATACATGGTTGGAATATCGTCAGCATGCAAATTGTCTAGGCTTCCAAAAGAAGCATATTCTAGATTATTTGGCATTCAAAACAAAATTGGCTGAATCCCTAGTATTCAATTCCAAACATGTAGCAAGTGATGAAAGCAGTTGTGAAAGCGATTAAGATGGACCTGCAGCTAAATTAAGAAAAGTGTTACCTGTTCCGCTACAAGAGCTAAGAAAGCATGAAGCCAAACATTCGCCCGAAGACACCACCCGTTCTTGAAAAAGTAGGTCCAACTTCAGACTTCCAGGTGTGACAAGTTGACTTATATAAAATATATTACTTGCAAAGCATTCTATAACTTTAAATCGAGCAGAAATTGATTCAAAGTAGCACATTCTTAATTAGAGCTTACATTATGCCAAACAATTTTGATGAATTGGACTACTAACATTTATTGAATTTGTATTGTGAAAGGCTCAAGGTATCAAATATGATACCACCCCCAAAGCCACCCCCAAAGACACAGGATTTTTTAAATTAATTTTCTGTTGTTAGTTGTTTCTATTTGAACTGAAAAATACATATATTGTTAACATTTAGAAAAGAAATTCACTTGGGTCCGAAGAGGTTAAATACACTAAATATAGGAGAATATATCAAGTCAATCTGGTCGTTCAGCAAGATATCTTTTGCATTATTATTGAGTTTAAAAATTTCTAATGATTCTAAGTAAGTAAGTTTGGTTCCTTTCGGTAATTTGTGCATGATTTGAAAATTATCTATTTGTGGAAATGGGTGGTGGTTTTCACGGCAATGATTTGAAAACGTTGAATCCGTTTTATTTTTCAAGAAAGATTGCTGGTGTTCTTTAAATCTTGTCTTGAACGATCGACCAGTCTGACCTATATATACTCCTTTACATACAGGACAAATCAACTTATAAACTCCTGAACTTTCAAATTTTGAAGTGATATCTTTGGCATTGAATAAAAATCCTGAGAGTTTTGTCTTAGGTTTGAAAGCAATTTTAATATTACATTTAGGTATGACATTAGCAACTTTTTCTGTTAGAGGACCAAAATATGTTAAAGATGTGAATTTTTCCGATTTTTCTACTTTTAATTGGGGATATATGCTGTTGTACGCTAGTTGATTACGTTTCTTGTTTATCATTTTATCTATCAAACTTGTATGAAAACAAATATGTTCCTCTTGTCTATTTAGGTACCTGCAATAATCCTTTCCCACCCGTAAGCGCAAATCTATAATTATTTTGTATTCAGTTCTTAACTCAATCTGCCCGATGATGGTCTAGTGACCGAAATTGCAATTGCAGTGTTATATTTTTCAAAATATTTTGTGATAATAAACGTAGTAAATTCAAATTTAGTTTTGTTAAAATGGTTTCTGTCTACATTAGTAGATTAGATGCTGGAAGCACTGAAGAATCAGTTAAAAAACATCTGATAGAACATGAGATTAAACAGCATGAAATACAACTTGGCTATTCTAAATACCCGGATATATATAAATCTTACATCATAACAGTTCCCTCAAATAATTATGAGAAAATTAAAAAACCAGAAATATGGCCTGAAGGCACTAGCATCAGCGATTTTTTATACAACCTAGCCAAACTGAAAAAAAAATGCGAAGTAACCAAGTTACATTCAGGAAAGGCAGTTTCATCAATAATAGATAAATCCTTTTTTACTTCGACTGGATCAAAAACACCAAAGAAAGATATAGAATTTGGTAAAGATGCAGACTATAGATCGAAACCTAAATGTACAAGGGCTCTCCAATAAAGCTGAGGCTCTAGAGAATTTTGTAAGTTCTTTCTCAATTGATGTCCTCTGCCTGAGTGAACATTGGTTAAACTCACATAATGCTGACCTATAGGTACAATTTATGAAATAAAAGGAAAGGTGCCTGTTCCAACAGAAAACATCACCGACATCGAGGCGTTTGCATATATGTCAATAAAAGCTTGAATATATGGAACTTGATGATATACAAAAGATGTCCACAGAAATGAAAGATGAAGTATGTGCAATTCATTTAAAAAATCAAAATGTGGTAGTAATAGCATATTACACACCTAAATTACCAGATGATTTCGGGCATTTCTTTTGTGAACTGTTGGAATTTATATACCTAACTTTTAGCACAGATATAAATATAATTTTAGCGGGAGATTTTAATGTTGACTTTAACAGTGATAAATGTCAGACATTGGACTTAGTGAACGTATTAAAAAGTTTTGGACTAAGGAGAACAGTGTTCACCTTCACACGTGAACACTACAATGGTACGAAAACATGTATAGATAATGTATTCACTAATATTGTAAAAATATATAAAATATATCAGATCACTTAGCACAGACATTGGAAATACAATACATAAAAGAAAAAGTTCCTGTAAAGAGAAGAAACATTACACCACAAAAACTTACTAACTTCCAAAAAGACCTTCTTGAAGAAAGCTGGGAGGATATATATGAAGCAGATAATGCTGATTATAAACTAAACATCTTTCTGAGCATATTTTGCCTTTACTGTGATAAACATTTTCCGATAAAGAGCATAAATGGTGTTCTAAGGAATAAAATCCCACAGGCAGTAATGCATATGAGAGAAACTCTAGATCTATTAAGAGAAACATATGAACGAAATAGAAATGTTAATTCGTTGAATTAATTCAGAGAATATAAAAAATTATATCTTGAACTTGCACAGAATAATAAAAGGAGTATGAACGAAGAAAGAATTTATAATGCTGATAATAAACAAAGAACAACATGGCAAATAATTAAAACAGAAACAGGCAAGTCAAAAAAGAGTACGATGAAAAGTAGCATCACATGTGATGAATTTAATATATCTTTTGTGAATATGGGTTCAGAAATAATTGAACAAATAGAGAATACATCATTCAATCCACATAGTTACCTGAAACAGATTAATGTGAAACATCCACACTCCCTTCATTTCAGGGCAGTGTTGGAACACGAAGTTTTGTGCTACATTAAAAGAAAGAAGAATAAGACAACTATGGACCTAAACAACATCAGTACAAATATTGTTGAGATGGTTGGTGATGAAATCGTGCAGCCATTAACACACATTGTCAATTCATGTCTTGAACAGGGAATTTTCCCAGCAAGATTGAAGATGGCCAGAGTGTGTCCAATATTCAAGAAAGGAAGTCGAGATGAACCTAATAATTATAGACCTATATCAGTTCTTCCAGTATTTTCTAAAATACTTGAAATGGTAATGGCTGATCAACTGGAATCATTCCTGGAGAAAAATAATTATCTGTCACAACAGCAGTTTGGATTTAGAAAAAACCAATTAACTATCCTTGCAATGAAATCTCTTCATGATTTCATTTCAGATGGTTTTGAGGAGCACTTATTAACATCAGTCAAGTTTTGTGACTTATCAAAAGCATTTGACTGCATGCTTCATAACATATGCTTGGAGAAGTTGGAGTTCTATGAAGTGAGGGGTGTAGCACTCCGCCTTTTTCAGTCATATCTGAACAACAGAAAACAGATTGTGGTCAGTAATAGAGAGGTGAGCTCTATGCTTGATGTTAGGCAGGGGGTTCCACAGGAATCAATACTTGGACCTCTCCTGTATTATTATATTTATGAATGACCTACCAACGAATGTACAATGCCATACTGTCCTATACGCTGACGACACAACACTCGCAGTAAGAACCAAAGATATGAACACCTTGCAAACCAAAGCAATACAAGCAGAGGAAGATACATTCAACTGGTTCACTAGTAATAAACTATACCTCAATAAACAAAAAACTCAAGATGTTATCTTCTCAGCATCCAGAAAAATGCCAACTACCTCTGGAAAGTTTTTTGGAATAAATATTGACAGTAAACTTCTTTGGAACCAATACTGTTCTCAATTGAAGAACAGTTTGTACAATATATGCCATATGCCGAGTGCGACAAATTGTTAGTCACAGTGCATCCTTACAAACTTATCACGCCTTGTTCCACTCCAGATTAACGTATGGTGTAGAAATTTGGGGTACGTCGACCCATATACAGGAAATACTTGTAACACAAAAAGAAGCAATCCGGGCGTTGGAAGGAGTCAACTCCAGAACTCATTGTAAACCATTATTTGTTAAAAATCTAGTAATAGCCGAACTTATTATCAGATCTCTCTTGGAAGTTGTGAATCATTCAGAATCTCATGTTACCAGATTTCAAAGCCAACCATATAATCTGAGGACAAATGATAACTTGAATATTAAAAAAACAACATTAGCAATCAGCGTAAGAAAACTTTACAATGAGTTACCCAGCAAATGGAAGGAAATGGATATGAAAACAATGAAGAAAAATCTGAAAAATTATTTACTTGAACATCCTCCTTATATAATTGATGATTTCAAACTTTATATACAGGACCATATCATTCTTAACTTCACTTAAACTGTATTGTTTTGACTTAATTATTGTTGTAATTGAAATAAAGTATTATATATATATATATATATATATATATATATATATATATATATATATATATGCTGGAAATATATATCATTGCACATATATTTAGAAAAACTATATGTAATTAACAATAAATGTGAACCTTATTAAGAAGAAGTTTTTATTATTTTCTGTAATAATGTTAACTGAATTAATGTTTTTCTCTTTTGTTTACGAATTCAACCTTATTGTATAAAAAAAATTTTTTGAATTATATATATATTATTATAAATATATATATATATATATATATATATATATATATATATATATATATATATATATATATATATATATATATATATATATATATATATGTATGTATGTATGTATATATATTACCAGAAATGCCTGGTCGATGAGGAGAAAATTATATTTATTTTTGAGGAGAAAGAAGAGCAAATAAATGTGATTTTTCATTGTTTATGACTCATTCGTCATTTAGGAAACTTCTGTAGCTTTGCATTGTGTTAAGATCTTTGGAGTAATTTCATATTTTTCAGATTTTATGTCTAATTGGTGAAGCATTTGAAAATTCAGAAGAGGTCTGTGGGGCAGTTGTGAATATTAGAGCAAAAGGTGATAAAATAGGTATGTACTAACTGTTGCAGAATGAGAATCAAAGTATATTGAAAATACAATACTGATTATAGATTTATTGAATTGAATGAGTTAATGTCATGTGAAGTGTTTTGTGACAGCTGTAGGTTGCACTTACATCTTAGTTTTTTAATAGAGAATTGAAATGGCGAGAAATAATTCAGCCATTTCGGTGCAGTCATGACCATATGAAGAATACATTTTTTTGTAAAATGAAAAATAAAGTTTCTGGTGTTTGCAATCCAACATTAAATGCCCTGTTATTGCTAAGAAAAAACAAGTTATTGTAAATAAATATATATATATATATATATATATATATATATATATATATATATATATATATATATATATATATATATATATATATATATATATATATATATATATATATATATATATATATATATATATATATATATATATATATATATATATATACAGGGTAAGTCAAGCTGAACGCCTCGGACTTTCGTGGCCAAAAAATATTTTTTTTCGGTCTAGGGAGGTATATGTATGTCGATCTGAACTACAATTCAAAAATGATGACTTTTATACAGGGTGTTTCAAAAGAGCGTGACATATCAAAGTTATATTTTTTTAAATGAAACACCCTGTATTTTCTTGCATTTTTGAATTATTTGAGAAAAAATAAGCTAACTTTGCTAAAGTGTCTCTATCCCTAACTCTCTCTGTTTATGAGATATTCAACTTTTTCTCAAAATCTAAGGCGGTCCAAAAAATTCAATATCATTAGAATTAGCCACAACAGGGGTACGAAATTTAAAACGCCCAATCAAATCAATTTCAGCTAGTTACTGTATCATGAGTAAAGAACCAATAGTATACAAGTGTGTTTCATACTATCAGGAACACTTACCGTATATTTGAACGTCAATAACTTTGTTATTTCAAACAGAACACCCTATATTTTTCCGCTTGACAAGATGCCTTTTTTTATTTCCTTTTGAACTATATAATACATCTCTATACCTAAATGTGATGTTTCAGAAGTTATCGAAGCCTTTTCGAAATTCTATGAATATTTTGAATTAACATTATTTCATCTAGTAGTCTGATGTCATAATACTTGAGTAATACATTAAACCCTGTTTAGTTGAAAGATTTATTCTTCAGTATTTGACATCTGTCAGTTGATGAAAGTTAGTTGAAAGCCTCATCGTAAAGGCTTTGTTAACTCCTGAAGGTTCAAAAGGAAATAAAAAAGGGCATCTTGTAAAGCGAAAAAATATAGGGTGTTCTATTTGAAATAACAAAGTTATTGACGTTCAAATATACGGTGAGTGTTCCTGATAGTATGAAACACACTGTATACTATTGGTTCTTTACTCATGCTACAGTAACTAGCTGAAATTGATTTGACAGGTCGTTTTAAATTTCGTTCACCTGTTGTGGCTAATTCCAATGATATTGAATTTTTTGGACCGCCTTAGATTTTGAGAAAAAGTTGAATATCTCATAAACAGAGAGAGTTAGGGATAGAGACACTTTAGCAAAGTTAGCTTATTTTTCTCAAATAATTCAAAAATGCAAGAAAATACAGGGTGTTCCATTTAAAATAAATATTACTTTGATATGTCACGCTCTTTTGAAACACCCTGTATAAAAGTCATCATTTTTGAATTGTAGTTCAGATCGACATACATATACTTCCCTAGACCGTAGAATATAATATATATATATATATATATATATATATATTATATATTATATATATATATATATATATATTATATATATATATATATATATATATTATATATATATATATATATATATATATATCTAGAGTGTATAATATATATATATATATATATATATATATATATATATATATATATATATATATATATATATATATATATATATATATATATATATATATATATATATATATATATATATATATATATATATATATTATATATATATATATATATATATATATATATATATATATATATATATATATATATATATATATATATATATATATATATTTTTTTTTTTTTTTTTTGTAAGGAATTTGGACTGGCGATGCGAATAATGGCCAGGCAGTTCTAGAAATCGGTAAGAAGCTCAAGGAAAGGCTGCATATCCCAGGAAGAACGCAACTAGGGTATCAAATTCATCATGATCTCATGGCCAAGAACAGCTCAGTCACCAAGAATTCCTACACTGTTTAATGTTTAATTTTTAGTGACTTTGTCTCTTGTTGATTCTTCTGTCTCCTACCCAACATTTTCTTTAACTTTTTGTAATAACTCTTGATTCCCAATTATTATTATAGTTTTGAGAATTGCCGATTGTTTTCTTTTATAAGTGCTTGGAACTAAGTTCGCCAATAAAAAACATTTTTTATGTAATTAATTATTTGACTGAAATATTTTTAATAAATGGATTGATAATTCAGGTAGTTTTGATTTCTAATTTATTTATTTGAGAATGGAATATGGGGCACTGGTTATAATGTAAAGGTAATTCTTTTATAATATTTATTATGATATTTTTCCTACTTGTGTTAGGTATATATATATATAGGTTGAGCTTTTGAAATATTCATTATAAATAAATGATAATTAAAAGTGAAAACTAAATGTCTTTTACTCATTGTCGGCTCTGTTATTATTTTACTATAGACATGATTTTGTTTTCTACTTCTACTGGTCCTACTTCTATAGGGAGAAAGACATAGCTATGTTTTGTACTGATTTGCTTCTAAACATGAACTGTGGAAGAAAAAACCAACACGGTGTAGTGCTGTAATTACATGGTGCAAAAAGTTTCATTTTCTGAAAGTATTGTCTTCCCTATCAAGCATCAATTGTAGCCTAAGCACATAATGTATGACTTTTTGAAAATTTATTTCTTAGATTATTGAATTATTCATGTTTGTGGTAAAATTTATGCTATTCTGAAAGCACACTCGTACTTTTAAATAAGTTGGTTGTCGTTGATTAATGATTCAATTCAAGCAGAAGTTTAATCGCCTGCGGTAGACGCAATCGCTGAATGGAGACAGTGCATGAGTGAAATAAGCCCGCTAAATGCAAAAAAAAATGTATTTGCAAAAAAATGAAAAACGAGGTTAATCGTGGGTTAGATAGATTCAGTAATGGTCAAAAGCACTTGTACAGATTGTTAGATGCACAACTTCATATTTTACATGTTACAAGTCAGTAAATGTTAACGTCAGATGCAAAACTCTGTAAAAATATCTATGTTTCAAATGCAAAACTCCGTACTTTCAAACAACCAATCACAGGGTGCAATTGTCAACACGTGACAACTCCTGACGCGTGTCGAATAACAAGGATTTGGGAAAAATGTTCTTTTTTGATTTCGTTAGTATAATTTTGTTTTATTTCATGTTCTATGTTGCAATAAATTATAAGAAGAACCAATAGTCAGGATTTGGGAAAAATGTTCATTTTTGATTTTGTTCGAATAATTTTTTCATTTTATGCATTTTGCAATAAATTATAAAAAAGCGTATGGATTTTTTGTTATGATTGAAATTTTGATGAGAAAATTAATTTGTCTAAGTGGGTAAGTTCAAATGCAAAACTTCGTAAATTTAGCTTTCAAGTGCAAAACTCTGCAAGTGTATCTTTTATACCTATTTTTCCAATCCGCTAGGCCATCTATAGGTACAATTGCAAGGCTGTTCGATTACAGTTATATCGGTTACTACTATTAGAAACATTCTTCGGGTTTCTGAGAAGAGAAACATATGCACAATACGTTCTTATCGTTTACTGTAAAATCAACAAAATGTCACATACAGAGTTTTGCATTTAGCGGGCTCAAATATTCGACGTAAAGAAACTATCTATATTGATGCGGAAATCTACCTGCATGACTTCTTTTCAATATCAATTATCTATATTAATTAGTAATAGGTACTTTTGAAACCAAGGAATCGCTATTTCTCTTGATATCTCTTATTCTGCAAGAATGCATATAATTTTTACCAGAATTAACTTCATTAGAAAATATTATTATTATTAAACTAACTGGGTGACATGTTCAAGATAATTTATGGAAAAAATCTTTTACATTCATATTTCAAATCGTTTGTTCAACTTCGACAAGTCGAATAATTCTGAATGTTGAGTGAAATGAAAATATTTGGACATTGACTGTAACCATAATCAATATTTTTTATAACATGGGGCCTAAGCAATTTACGTATTTAATTGATCATGAGAAATATACCTGAAAAAATGAATTGTATTACTTGCAGAAGCAAGCTGACTGTAACTATTGAAATGTATATGTCAATTAACTGTAATTATTAGAAGAGGTAATCACTTCATACATAACTCATTCACGAAATTAGTCCCAATAAAGGCTAACATCCAAGAGTAGTTATTTAGATATTACATATCAACAATAACTTTTAATTCTGAAACGCAGCTACTTCTTTCTTTTTCCATCTGAACACTAAAGAAATCATGCTATACTCAGGCCCCTCTTTCCCATTTACACGTGCCCAGGGTAACTCGATTGATAGGAGCCCTCTACCTATTCTCGACAGAAAATAATGATCTATTTCAGCATGTCTAGATAAATTTAAATATATAAAAATATTATTATTATGAATACGTTAACGAGAAGGAGTTGGAAATATAATGTCTGCATTTAACAGAATACTTGAAAATGCTTCATAATGACAATGAAGTAACTAATAGTATATTGGAAATATATAATCTGAAAGAAATAAAAATTGAAGACATTTCCAAATGAAGAAATCGCATTAATAATCTTTTCAAGTATGATGTTATCTAACTGCAGTGGAGAACGCTCCATCGCTAAATTGAAAATAATAAAAAATGAAATAAGGAGTACAATGCTTCCGGAGAGATTAAGTGACTTCATAGATGGGCCGCTTGGAGCAATCAAGACAAGCTGCAGGAGAGAAGTCGTGTTGCGTTTCACGCCGACTTCATTTTTGGCCACGACTGCAGAAGAACTGCGTGTATTGCGAACATCAATTTCGTATTGAAACTGCAGAGTGCAGATTGCCAACAGTGACAGCTTAAAGCTGTCGGCACGGCAGTGCAGTAACTGCTCCAAGCGGTCCGTCTATTGAGAAGGCTCTACAGTTTGTCGCTGATATCCATAGAATGTGATGCTCAAAAACATAGATTTTGAAGAAGTGGGTAACGCTTATGCACATCTCAAATCTAGGTCACCTCTTCAATCAACATAGATTTTGAAGCCATAACGTGAGAATGCTAAAGAGTTACTCTTTAAACCGAGCAGAAAAAGAGTGATTGTGACAAAATAGTAGCTAGATACCGCTTGTGCCATCATACAAGAAAGACAGTCCTTATTCATATTCTGCCATATTCTGGATGAGTTATAAAATGAAAAGTAATGAAGCAATCTCTATGCTCTAAACGGACGAACTGTATAGAATTTAGATACGGAGAGAGTGAGCTCCAAACAGACTCGATCGGATTTTTATTAATGGAGAAAAATCGTAAAAATTGCCGTTTTTAAAACATCGAAAAGTTGTAGAGCAGGCTTTTCGCTAGAGAGTACCTACGTATTGATAGATTGGGGAGGGTCTGGAACAGTGTCCACCTTTGTCTCTCTCTTTTTTTTTAATAGAATTTGATACCTCTAAACAGCAATTACTATATTTACCTCTATAGCATTTCATTCTACTGTAGCTGAAAAAAATTATTCTTATCCAAAAAGTTGTAGTTGCAAGAATGTGTTGCAAAGTGGCCAATGTACATGCAATGATTGTACAGCAGTGGCCACTAGAATATGGTACTGTGACCACTACTGTTTAGGAATTGAAAAAGGAATAAAAGGAATACAAAATAGACATTTGCTTGAATAATGGCTTATTTAAGAATAAAAAACTGATTTCTATAACAAAGATGTAGCTTCTCCTGCTCTTATGGACAAATCATTTCTTCTTTCCATGAAGCCGTTAAACCATAATCTTCCAGCAGTACAATTTTTTCTCCAAGAGGCGTATATTTTTTATCATTGGCCATTGCTAAGTTGTATGCTAACTTTCGCGCACATTTAGGATTCATACCATGATGCAGCTTTGCCATAGTTTGGAAATAATCGATTGACACGGCAATTTGGAGTTAGTCTTGGTACTCCTTCCAAAATTGGTGAGTTCAAGTCAATTTCTTCTTCTTGATCGTTGCATTTCTTAATATAACGCCTAAGTGTAGTACGTGGATTGCTGTAACTGATAGCTGCAGCTTTAACTGATAATACACCATTCATTATATCGCGAATTGCGTTGCCCATAGTTTCCGCCAAAGTTTTTCCAATCTCGACATCTGTTACTTTTCGGCGAGGCATTTTTCAAAATAATATGTGAAATAAATGAGATATAAATTTACAATATTGTACTAAATAATAATTTTCTAGTCAAGGTACAGTGGCCACCCCTTATTTAAAGAATAAAGTAGTGACCACTGTACCTACATTTAACATGGCCACTGTACCAACCAGCACATGTATTTAAAGAGTGAAGAAAATAACAGAAACTACCTTATGCAATCAAAAGCTTATCATATAAATATATACTTACATTACATGTATTAGGTAAGTATAAGCTGTCAACACCAGTTCACTCCGATGAGCATTTATTTTGTCACTAACCATAAATTCACTTGCTTGCTGTTTTTTACTGCACATACACAATTTGAGGTTGAGTTGATTTTAAACAGAAAATCTTCAAATTCAGGCAGATAACTTTGCAAGCATTGCAAGTGCATCGTTGGCAAACACTGTACTAGATGGCAGTACCTAATCTTTCCAAATGAGAAATTCGCGTGATGGTGGTCAATGTTCCTGCATGGCCACTGTTGCAGACCCTCCCCTACTTTATGTGTGCGCAACACGGGCGTTGTCGGATAATAAGTTTCTGCGAAATTGCAGTTATTTCCCCACATAAACCAACGCCAACACTTTTCCGTTGTTATACACAATGAATTATAGATCCGTCTTACATGTTTAAAATAACGTATTACATGGTACATTTTGGTATTTACTTATTCTTGCAGTCATATTTGTTCACAAGAATGATTTATTATTCATACATCCCAATTTATACTGCAAAAAGAAGCAGGTAAGTCATACACATTCGAGACCAGACCACCGAGGAAGCAACATCGCCCTGGGAAAGCGGCGAATTCGACGGCAAGCGACTGAAACTGAAGACGACGAGGAGTGAAGAAGGACCTAGATGGGCTGAGAGATTGTCCATCAGACACGTTCTTCATCGGTTCGCTAGTAAGGAGCAGCGCCCAACAGAGGACGGCACGGTGGGATGGAAGCGGATCGTCAGGTTCGAAGACGAATGATGCTCGTTGCAGACGACGAGAGTGAAGATGGATATTGGATCTCGATGTCGGAGTGATGAGCATTGTTCAAGTTCGAACCAACCTGGGATGAAGCGAACATACTTCCAGTCGACAGAGAATGCCACGGGCAGTCGGCAGGTATGTTTACTTGATTTCAAAATTAATGCGATGCGACGCAGAGAGATATACACTTGGGTCTTGAAATATAGACACAAGGAAGGGAACAGGTTCTAGTGCTGACCGCATCACGAGAGTCCTAATCTAAGTGTGAGACTGGAGGTTTAGTAGGCTTTTATGCCCGGAAACCTAAAGAACAGAGGTGTTTTTAGTAGGTAGGCAATGTTGATATATATTTATATATATCAACTATTGAATCCCACACAGGCCGGGTTCGCAACCGGTATCGCTTTTCAAGTTTTCACCTCGATTTAAAAAAAAAAAAAAAGAAAAAAAAAGGTAAATCATACATACTGTACACAAGTAATTAATACTTATTGATTCCAATATGTTCAAGTTACATGTGTTTAGTATTCAAAACAAAGATTTTTTAAACCAGATCACTAATTTTGGGAAAGTAATTCCTTGAACTCATTGAAATTGATCCTTAATTATCAAAAATACCAGTGGTAATTTTTTTATTTATATATATTTAAAGATGGGCGAAAATAAAAAATAAAATTTAGACATACTTTTATTAAGGAATAAAGTATAACAATTTTCCTTAAGCAGAGCCCCGTCATTCATTAAATAAGCAATAACAATAAGGGTAACAGTCCGAAACATAAAAAAAATACAAAGATTTCTCTTGAATAAAACTTAGTTTTCACAACTTATCCATTCACTAAAAACTATGTTAAAAGTACATAAACAAAAGAAAACATTAATAACAGTGTCATAAGCTTTATATATAATATATAATGTGTACACAACACGTTTAAATATTCAAAAAAAATCTAACTACTCTTTTATAGCACCAAAACGGCTCATATAAATGCTGTCAAGCTTATCTACAAACTCTAGTATTTCAAAACCCTCCCCATGGTATTGAAATCAAGTATGATACATTCAACAAAACATTCAATTTTATAACAAATGTTAAACTTTATTAGCAAATATAAGGCAATTCAGGTCTTTAGAATATAATCTACTCTCAATAAACTCATTCAGGATAATATCCAATCTGATTTTCTGAAGAAAGAAACTGTGTATATGAATCGTTCAAAAACAGAATAACAAATTCATATCAGATGAATTGAAGGACATCCACCGAATTACTCTTTTATGTTGAATTTTGGAAACTTGAGCTTTAATCTAACACTAATATTTATTTCCCTTTCCAGTCAGTTAATACATTCTATGTTAATTAAATAATATTGGCATAATTTGACATTCAAGCAACAAGAATATTAAAAAACATATTGCATCTATAGCTTAATTATTTTGATCTTATTAACTATATAAATGGCGTTTTTTATTTTCTTCAAAGGCATTTTTCTTAAATAGAAAATATATTCCACAAATTGTAATAGTGTAGTATACAAACAATAAATATTACATCAAAATTTTTCGATACCTAAAAAAGCTGATAAAATATATAGTATATGATATGTAAAAATTTTGATGTTAAAATTTTTTTTTTTGGATTTTTTTCTCTTTTCGAAGTGTGTCTTGTGTGTCTGTGTGAGAGTGTAAATGTTTTGTGTGAGTCATTCACTAAAATGGAAGATAATGAATGACATTCACGCTGAAAAAATTTATAGGATTTTATTGATATTAATTTAATTTTATGTTCTCTCCAATAAAACAACTATCTTTTTGTCATGAGGCATAAATCACTATTGATGTAAAAGTTATATTTTTTATTATGATGATTTTGTTTTTAGAGATTCTGCTTGTCATTTTTGTTGTTAATCAAAAAGTCTAGTTATTTTAGCAGCCCTATGTTTGTTCTGTAAGGTGAATTACAACAGCTTTTGTTTAGCACAGTCTGGACATATAATGTCTTCTTGGTCGGTGATGAAACCACGGCCCACTAGGCTAGTGCGACATGAAGCACAGAAGAAGCAATCGTTGTGCCAGTGCCTGAAACATTTAATATACACTTAATAGTTGACTTGGAAAAATTATCATCATACATATAATTGGAGAATACCAGCCGTAGGGGGAACCCTGGGCGTCAGGGTTCTCCATCCCTAATGCAAAATTCAGATAGTGCTGTGCGATATTCATCGACGTTTTTGAGACATCGATGTCTCAATGTTAGAGGTCTCGAACATCGTTATTATCGACATCGATGTCAATATAATCAAAATAAAGGTTTCAAACTAAAATTTTCCAGTTCCAGAAATAAAATATCAATATTTTCATCAGAAATAATTGATTTTATCTGAAGTTGCTTTGATACCGAATGTAATGAAGTACATTGGATGAATATTGAGCTCGATTTAGGTACATACATTTCAATTTCTATTTTTTCTTAATCGAGGATATTTATCTTTTTAATAAATACCAATTTTTCAATTTTGACACAAACATGTCCCAGCACTAATTTCAGAGCTTAGTCACGCGCTCCTTTACACATATAACGAATCACAACGGTTAGTATCGTTTAGGCAGTTCAAGAGTAAGTCGTATGAAGAAATTTCAAATAACGGTTACGTTGTATAAATTGTTTGTATATATGAATACGAGGGTTGCTATTTATATTTATTTTTCACTTGTATATAATATGTTTATTTCACCTTGGATACGGTTGCTATAAACACACTCATTATGCCCTAGGCCATTATGCCCGCATTTGCGGGCATAATGGATTCAAAACGCCCGCTTATTGTACTAGGAGAAATGAAGCAAATTTTATTGATTAAATACTTCATAATCCTTGTCGTATACGACTCTGGATTTCTCCGGCAATGAATTATTCGCAGCTTTGGCTGCATTTTCTATGATATTCTTGGGTAAATTCATTTTCATTTCCATTATTTCTATAAGACTACACAAAGAAAGCAGCAATGACATTCACTGAATATGATGACAAATATATTCACAAACTTCAAAATATCAACCAATGACATGCCTACTATGAGAAGGAAAATGGATAGGAGCAATGGAACGATTTTAAAATCGCTTTTTCATCATAATATAATAATTTTTTCGTGAAAAATAAAATCTTGTATGCACCGCGTGCGTTACTAGATCCTTATGCCCATCGGGCAACATTCATCCCTCGGACCAGAGGCCCTCGGGCCGAATGTTTCCCTCAGGGCATAATGATCTATATAACGCACTTGGTACATAAATAACTATTCTGGCCTTGGCAACATTAAGCGTTGCTAGGCGACCGTTGACGTTTCCAAACGATAATTTAATATTTTTAAACATAAATTCTGCAGACAATTTACCATTATAGCTTCATTGTTGTTGTTGAAAATGAATTGAAAAGTTCCTCTCTTTCAAAAAATGGAATTGAATCGTGAACATTTTCGTGCGATTATTTTTCATAACTTTCGACGTGGATTGTCAAGACAAGAGTGCTTCGATGAACTTAATTCTTTATACAGCGATAAAGCGCCATCCTACAGCACTGTAAAAAACTGGTTTAACGAATTTAATCGTGGTCGATGTTCGATCCAGGACGAATCCCGTGCAGGTTGTCCTAAATCCGTTGTTGTGCCGGAAAAGATCGATGCTGTGCATGAACTGATAAAGCAAGATCGTCATGTGAAATGCCGTGAGATAGAGGTGTCTTTGCACATTAGTATGACTAGCATCAACAAGATATTGCATGAACATTTGGGCGTCAAAAAAATTTGTTCGCGTTGGATCCCGCATAACCTGACAAACGCTCAAAAAAAGGCTCGTGTCGATTGGCGCAAGGAAATGTTGGAAAAATATGTTCAAGGTACATCAAAGGCTGCGTATAACATCTACACAGGTGACGAATCATGGATCTATGCACATGAGCCGGAAACAAAACAGCAATCAACTGTATGGGTCTTCCAAGACGAGGCAAAACCAACAAAAGTTGTTCGAGGAAGAAGCGCATCGAAACAAATGGTTGCCTGTTTCTTCGGCATTAACGGTCATGTGGCAACAGTGGCGTTAGATCAACGCAGGACCGTCAATTCTGAATGGTACACGACTATTTGTTTGCCAGAAGTCATCGGAGAAATTCGAATAAAGCAGAAGAACAGGCGAATCATTCTTCATCATGACAATGCGAGCTCTCACACATCGACTCAAACAAAGGAATTTCTGACGGAGCGAAAGATCGAACTGATGGGTCATCCACCGTACAGCCCTGATTTGGCACCCAATGACTTCTTCTTGTTCCCACACATCAAAACTTAATTACGCGGACAACGGTATTCGACCCCCGAAGAAGCGGTTGATGCATTCAAAACGCATGTTTTGGAGTTATCTCAATCGGACTGGAAAAAGTGTTTTTAAAATTGGTTCAAACGCATGCAAAAGTGTATTGATCATCATGGAGAATATTTTGAAAAACAATAAAACCAATTTCTATCCTACATATTTGTTTTTTCATTATTAGGCCAGAAATATAAATAGCAACCCTCGTATTAACAGAATTATTATGTTTTCTTCCTCCCAGTTTACTTGATGTTCACGTAATTTTACTAATTTTGAAATGTGATTTTGGGATTATCATTTTAGGTGTAATTCCGACCACGATATGTCATGACCGTCTTTAACTCATATCGTTCGCATTTTTGTTCGATTTCAGATGCCGCACATATCAAATGTACCGAAAGAGAAAACATTATATGCAATTTCTGACAATGACCATTATTCTAAGTATATTTATTTGTGCATCCAGTATTACCTCTAGGCTACAGAGTTATATCGGCCACTGGAGTATTTTTTGAATTTCATGTTTTAATTTTAATATTCATGTATTTTGTACTCTAACATCTTATTGTTGATTTGAACCTCCCAGCGTTCCTCTAAATAATCATAAATAGAAGTCTACATACCGTTTGAAAATTATTTTTAAAAAAGTAAAAATAATTCAATCCATCTAAGAAACCTTCAGAACATTAATGGAGCTTGATCTTGTCCAGATAGCCTCTGTAGCCGAAGACACAAAAAAGAAGAAAAAGAAGACCACCAAGTAGCATTTTCCAGATCATTACAACATTTAACATTTTGCTGGCGAAGCAATATTATTATTCCTCTTTGTGAAACTTGAAGCCCACTAAATTTGTATAAGACTTGGGGCGTGTTTTATTAGCAATAAACGACCTTTCCATAATAGTTCGCAGGTTGCATATGCCATATTTGAAGTAAGGAAAAAATTGACAGGTACTCTGAAGTATGTAGGTCGATTTAATTTTTGTATATTTTGAAATTGATTTTAATCATAGATATTGATAACAACTCTCTTATATTCTTGGTTAGTGTTGAATTTAATTGCTGAATCGTTAGCAGATAATAACGCAAGAACATTGAACGATTTGAAAAGATTGAAAAAAATAAGGCAAAAGTATTTCGTTATGAGTCACACTCAGTTGAACCTGATCGTAAATACGGTTCATTAACATTTGTTTCGATTATATCACGCCAGACATTTGAAATATCTCGATAAACTTGGGCACAACGGTTCCATTAATATAATTTTTTTCTTCTAATAACTGCATCATAATCCTTGTTCTTTGAAGTGAAAAGCGTGTGAAATCTCCTCTGTTCTAAAGGCTACTATAGGTAACAAAAAAAAATCCAAGTGGTTATTTATGTGCCAAATTACATCAAAAATGTAAAAAACTATTTCAAGATACAATTCTGATTTTTTGATCTTCGAAACCCACTTGCATCATTGAAATTCGCATTTTTCTAATGGCCACATGAACATCTACAGCATTCAATTGTGATAAAATCCATCATATGAACCTCAAAATAAGCTTCTAAACAACAATTGCTATATCCATGGCAACAAGACGTGAAAGCAGATATCAATTACATACCTGATTAGATGTATTAAAATATAATGAACATTTTCCTAATTTAATAGTTATTTATGTACCAAGTGCGTTATATAGATCCTTATGCCCTGAGGGAAACATTCGGCCCGAGGGCCTCTGGCCCGAGGGATGAATGTTGCCCGATGGGCATAAGGATCTAGTAACGCACGCGGTGCTTACAAGATTTTATTTTTCACAAAAAAATTATTATATTATGATGAAAAAGCGATTTTAAAATCGTTTCATTGCTCCTATTCCTTCTCATAGTAGGCATGTCATTTGTTGATAGTTTGACGTTTGTGAATATTTTTGTCATCATATTCAGTGAATGTCATGCTGCTTTCTTTGTGTAGTCTTATAGAAATAATGGAAATGAAAATGAATTTTCCCAAGAATATCATAGAAAATGCAGCCAAAGCTGCGAATAATTCATTGCCGGAGAAATCGAGAGTCGTATACGACAAGGATTATGAGGTATTTAATCAACAAAATTTGCTTCATTTCTCCTAGTACAATAAGCGGGCGTTTTGAATCCATTATGCCCGCAAATGCGGGCATAATGGCCTAGGGCATAATGAGTGTGTTTATAGCAACCGTATCCAAGGTGAAATAAACATATTATATACAAGTGAAAAATAAAATTAATTTTCAACATTGCTATTGAAGTTATGATGCAGGTATAATAAAAAATAGCGTATGATACACGTGTATAAGTATGTCCCTTACGGTGCATCAGCATTTATACCCCACAACCTATTTCACTCTACGTGAATTTTTTACACGTGAATTACACATAGAGATAATACAGATAGAGTAGGCATGCATATAAGTGGGAGGCGTACTGCGGGTAAAAAGAGAAAGAGAATGAAATTGGTATTGCTGTCTCTCTCTTTCACTGCGCACCGCGCATGCGTGAGTCCTGATTCAAGCGGTTCAACGGCAACGACAAAATGCGTGTTCTAACCTATACCTCGATAAATAGTTGTTGAATCAAGATCCACGCATTCGTGAAAGAGACAGACGGCAATACCTAAACGATTGTCTTTCTCTTTCTATCCGTAGGACGTTCTCGCTTGTACGAGGGCCTATGGCATGCCTACTCTATCTGTAATATCTCTATGGAATTACACCTATTTTCGAATTTATTATAGTTGCAGAATTCAAGTTATGAGGTTATGGTGTAGAATTAGTCTAAAGATGCACCACAATTATACCGCATTAATTATTTTTGATTCACCACTTGGCTGTAATTAATTACAATTAATTAGAATCATTCCCGGTCTCATTACAATTCTACATTTCCAAAAAATGGTACCGCATCGAAAAAATATGACAATAACACATAAATGTAAGGATATTCATTTATTACAACAGTCCACTTGGTTTTATCAATAGAAGAAATGTTCAGCAGGGTTATAAAAAAAATGACGAATAAGCTGCAGGTAAGTGGGGTAGTGTAATTATCGAAGAATTGCTACAAAAAATCAAAGAATTATCGAAAATATGATAGAACTACAGGGTTTTCAATATATTACAATAGTTCACTTGGTATTATCGATACAAGAAACGTTCAGCAGGGTTAAAAAAGTAATGAAGAATAAGCTGCAGGTAGGTATGGTAGTGTAATTATCAGGGCCGTATGCTCTGGTGTACCAGTTTTCGTCAGCCGCGCGCATGACGTCACTCACAGAGTGATATGCATTACAGACATGGGCGTTTGAACGTATTTTCGCTGTTAACGTATTTAATTTTATAGTTAGAAAAAAATGTCCTGTATAAAAGATGTTTGTTATGGTCCATTATATAATCCCAATACATAAAATTTCGGGTTTTTTGCGTGGCTGTGCACATAAAGGCCTTTATATGTATATATAGAAAAGGAACAAAAAAGGCAGCAATAAAATGATTACAATTAACAATAATCCCTGGTGTTATTACTACAAAAAAATGGGAATAAAAACCAATAATTTGAAATGGAATAGATATTTGTGTATTAAGAGCGCAAAATGATATATTGTCGATTGAAAGAGACAGTTTCCGCGCTCCTTCGTCGGACGGCAATCTCTTGAAATCGACAATGAATTTGTGCTCGAATTACACACAAGATTTTTTCTACAATCAAGGAGTTCACATATTTCCAAAAATTTATTTAATTTGATGAATGAAAATTAAAAGTACAGTTTTTACAATTTATTATGACAATTCCAATTTTTTTAGTCGCTAACTAAGAAACAACTTTTTTCTATTTTCTTTTAAGATTAGTATTGTCCTTTAGCGCTTTATTGAGATCCTTAATTCGAAAGAACATTCTGCTCCTGAAAAATAATCGCTTGGCTTTCATAGAGCACTCAATACTACTAGTTTTCTCTAAAAGATCATGGATAAAATGTTTTTGGAAGGTCCCAATAATGAAACACATTGGGATTGTGGTAAATTTTGCGTGGGGATTGCATTATCCTTTAAACCACGATAATTCATAGGGGTGTAATCCAAAAGAATATGTTTTAAATTCACCTTAAAATCGCTTTCACAGAAATGCTTGGAGCAAATTACAGCGTTTTTTATATTAACTTTGTCCTCCCTTTTGGTTAAATGTAACTATTTCTTGCTAAGACTGGGGTCTTTAGGAAAACTAAAAAACTTAACGTCTTTGCACGGAGTCCGTTTTGACTGGTTATCGGATCCACATCCTACGAGTATAAATAAAAAGTTAATTTGGCGCGGAAAACACAAAAATACAAATCAGAGCGTCCAAGAAAGTAAATATTAAACAATTCTGTACGATATACCAACGATGTACCCAACGGATAACTCTGTGAGTGACGTCACACGTAATAATAAGCTCCGCCCACCATGCGCAACATCCTATCTTCTGTGGGTATATCGTGTGTAATTATCGATTAGAATTGCCACGAAACAAGAAATTATAGAATTATCGAAAATATGATAGAAATACAGGGTTTTCAATATATTACAATAGCTCACTTGGTATTATCTTTACTCGAAATGGCCAGCAGTATTAAAAAAGTAATTACAAATAAGTTGTAAGAGAGTGGTAAAGTTTAATGATTGATAAGAATTTATACGAATCGAAAAATAAAAATATGACAAAATTACTAGTTTCGAATTTATGACAATAGCACTTCGGTTTTGTCGTTACTTGCGCAGAGTAGAATGGCAGTTTGATTTTTGATATAAATTTTTACTAGACGAATAATCTTCGATTTCGATAATATGATAAAACTGCAGGGTTTCTTCAAGTAATAAAAAAAAATGATTACCAATAATTACGAATAATAAATTCGGAAATAGGAGTAAGAAATTGTAATTAACGTGTAAAAAATTCAAGTAGAGTGAAATAGGTTGTGCGGTATATAAATGCTGGTGCAGCATGAGGGATATTGTATTGTACAAGTGCCTTTAGAGCACCTTCAACGTTGAGGGTGATTTAAAGGCTCACTCAGACAATTGTATCATAAGATATGATACTATGGTTTTTATCGGGTAGTTCTAATTCTGTGATAATTTTGAAACTAGCGATTACGCACATTTGGTACGACATGTACAAGTTATTCTTACCTGTCCTCGAAAGAGATGAATTTGGTACCTCCGATACCAGTGATTGGCTTGTTACAGGCAAAGCATCTTTTTGCGAAGAGCTCGCCAAAGCACTCGGCACAGTAAGGCTTGTCGTCACGACTTGTGAAACGTTCTCCAGCCAGGCTCTTGGAACAGTGGGTGCAAGTGAAGCATTCTCTATGCCATGGCTCATTTTTGTACGTTACACCACCACTGGTGATCACCTGCAATTATTTGAGAGTTTCAAAGAAAATTCATTACTAGTTAGAAATAACTTTTTATGAGGAAAATATTTTCAAAACTGTAGTTTATTGGAAAAGTACCTACTCTTTAGTTAGCCATAATATGAACGCTCAATATTTAATTCACCAAATTGTCCAAATAATAGGTAATTTCTTCGAATATCGAATATTATACATACCAGTTATATTTTGTCAAATTACTCAAAGCATTATTAAATCAGCTAATATAAAAAAAGATTTCAAAATAAGATATTAAAAATATAAAAGAAAATAGTTTTCCCATCATATTAAATCTTTTCTAAGAAATACTATGTGTAAAGATCATCTTAGTTCTCTGGCCATAATATCAATTGAAAGAGATATGGTTCAAAAAGTTCCAGATTTCAATGAAAAGGTGATAGAGAAGTTCATCGAGGACAAAGAAAGGAGAATGTATTTTAGCTTCAAAAGATAAGTAGGTGAGTAGAAAGGTAAACTAAGAAAATTATTGGTTTACATCAAATCATATCTCCTTTAAAAATATTCTAATAGAATAGAAATATATTCACTATCAATAATTACATAGTAAATCAAACAACCAAAACTCAACTCAATCTAGATGGATATAATGGCTAAATATTTAGGCTCAAATCAAAAACAGATCTATCCGGATGGTGGAAGTATCATTATTTCAATATTTGAATTAAAATTCAAATTATTATATCAAAATATTATTTTTGCGCCCTCCCTGAAGTCAAACTCACGAGCCACCACTGCAGGAAATAATTCCAAAAAATATAGGAAAATGCACTCATGAATTTCCAACTGGAGAAAAGAAATTCTCAAATGTGTAGGATTAGCTTTTATATTGTCCTAGCTCTTGACTGATTAATAAAAAAATTTTATTGGGTAATTTCAGAATATGTGGAAAATTTTACTGCCGAAAAACATTTGTGCGATTCCAGAGGCAATAACTTCAAAATATAATCCCAACACTTGACCTTGATATAAAGATTATACAAGAATGCAATAAGAAAACTTTCATTTGAAATTTTGATACATGATAACAGATAGTTATATTAATAATGATTTTCAAATACTACCGAAGTAAGATTCAATAAAAAATGTTATGATAAGTATATAATGCATACATACCAATGATCCACAGAATAATATAAATAAAGCTGCTGTTGATGTTTTTCCGATAATAAGACAAGAAGAAAAAAGGCCAATGAAAGAGATGCAAAAGATAATGAGTATCATTTCCTAATTTGCGTTGAAAAGTATGAAGATTCCAATGAAGAGTAGATAAAGTGCTACAAATTTAATTTATGGGCCCTCGAAAATTGTGAGATTGGTGAAAGTACATTCGCAATTGCCCCACATGTTGCGGGGCAACTCCGGACACCACGGTTTTGTTTTATGGTAATATTCGATTTTTTAAATCAATCATCATCATCAGGTACTTTATATTGAAACTATTAGACGCCATATTTGTATCGCGTGACAATTCCGTTGTTACACGGAAACTCTGATTTTATGATATATTCAAATTTTATTTGAATTTTTAAGGATTCTAATAGAAATTGTATATGCTGTTATAAACGACTTGCAATAACCCCTGTCTAGTGGCGGCTCGTGAGGTGTTTGTTTAAGGAGGCTACAACTGCTACAAGAGGTGTTAAAAAATACACCATAGGCGAAAATTTTTAGGATTTCAAGGTATAATTCAAAGAAAATCAAAGTAAAACAAGCACCCTAAAATATTAATTTCAATGGAAAAAAATTGTTTTCACTTTCGAGTGTCTACCTTGAGACCTACAACTCCTATTTACAATATTCACAAAAACTCTTCTCAGCCAATTCATCAATTCATCTATTCATCAATTTTTTTTTCTTTCACAAAATAGGTACCTACCTACCTACTTAACGAATTTGTTACCTATTCGAGGAATTAATCAATTGTTGCCCAGCCAGTATCAATAACATTAATTATGTTTTGTTATCCAAGCAATTTAAATTTGATCCGCGACACGACATGTTCCTGGGATTTTTCGTGCCTTTCCAGAGAAAGAGATAAATTTTATAAATCGTCAAATCCTAAGCGGCCCCAAACAGAGACATTTTCCCTAGTAAAAAGTAAACACTGCCAACAAAATAATTTATTTTTCAGCTGTGATCTGGTTAGCCAAGGATGTCTCTCATAATTTCTGATATTAAAACCGCGATTCTGATTTTTGTTACGCTGCACCAAATTGTTTGATTCCGGGGTAGGTCGCAATGTTTTTATTAAAACTTTATCGTCATAAGTGCACTAAAGTTATGGGATAACAAATATTCCACTAAGTCACCATTTAAATTTTTGAAATTAACTTCAGTACCCGAACTCATTTTAAAACAATACGCGAGAAAAATAAATAAACAAACTGTTTTCCTCCACTAGTAAATACGATTAATGCTTTCCAACGAATTCACTCGATTTTACCCGAAAGTCTATAGTTGTGATTGGTCGACATTATGTGAGAATTGATGTATCCTTTTTGAACCGAGCAGCTAGCTTCAATCGGTGTTGCTTTTACCCCTGTTTGTCTATTTCAATGAAGTGAATAAGATATATTCTTTCGCAGCGTTTCCTTTTCTCTCTGGCATGGCATATGGAATAATGAACGAGTCTATACCTTATTAAGCCTCTGCAGCATTGCCACTGTTGTTATGAAATCTTGAAATTAATGAAATGCAGTAAGCAGTAAATGTAAATACCTTCTATCGTAATTAATAAATTATATTATATAATGTAGTTTGAAAGAAAGGTAGGTGCATAAAATAATATGATTTTGATTAATATGAATATGCTGAATGCTGACTATCGAATATAATATAGTAGTGATACACGGAATATTATTGAGGAAGCGGAATAGCCACCATAGCCGCCCCTGATATATATATATATATATATATATATATATATATATATATATATATATATATAAAAATATAAATAACTTTGTCGAGATATATCTCCGTATTTTGATATATTAATTGAAGATTTAATAAGGGATTCGGGGATTAGGGAGCAACAATTGACTTCAAATTGACAGATAAAAGATTTTTTAGCTGTTAACTTATGCTTTGTTAGAATAATTGTTTGTCCGCGTGAAATTTACTTGAGTTCATTGGTTCTTTAATTTGCTGAGTAGGAGATGTTCCCAACGATTAATTATTCTAAGACAGGTCGATTTTATTTTTAATCTCAACTATTTGTGTCCTGAACAAGGTTATAACAGTAATCGCAACGTCGACATAGATAAATGAAGTACACACACTAGGCCATTATTTATCCCTTTCAACTCCTTATTAAATCTTCAATTATATATATATATATATATATATATATATATATATATATATATATATATATATATATATATATATATATATATATATATATATAAAGTGTTTTAAGGATGGGTGAGACCCAATAATTTATGGAAAAGGGGGCACACTAATAGCATACCACTCAACTCCGGCTTACGAACCCGGGGACCCCCGAATGCTATTAGCTAGGTTTAGGTTCTTTTGGTTAATCAAACAACTTGTCGCATAATATATGATACAAATTCTCATAAGTCGGCAATGTGCCTAGTACACTAATCCTTATAAACCTTATTAATTGTGTTATCCATTACATACCTTATTACACTTGATACACCTGGTGGCAAACTTCTCTTCGTAGCACTTGGCGCAGTAGATTTCCTGCTCTCTGGGGATGAAACTCTGGGTGCCGATAGGAACCTTGCACACACAACAACAGAAGCACTTTTCATGCCACTGTCGGGTCTTATATTCCATTTTCTTGGTTCCTGTAACAAATGAGAAAGTTTAACTTGGCTTCATATTATTTCACCCAGTTGTTATCAACTGATACACAAGGTATTGGTAAATCACAGTTGGAGCATAGATTACAATGATACGCATTGGTGAATATTGGATATGTCCTATAATATAACATACGAATTATTGAAGCTCAGTTCTTCATACTACCCATTTAGAAAAGAAAAAAACACTAAAGCATTTCACCTTTTCTATTTCAAAGCTCCATAGTAGTTCTCGAAAACATTGGGATTCCAAATGATCAAAATCAGATTTGCAGCACTACGCTAAACGCCTCGTCGTTAACATTCATAGTTGGCGTTTCGTCAATTCGAATGTAGGTATATATATATATATATATATATATATATATATATATATATATATATATATATATATATATATATATATATATATATATATATATATATATATATATATATATAAAATTTAGGGTTATGTAGCGGCTGTAAAATATCTATTTGAATATTGTTTTTTTAACGGGAACGCAGCCTGTTTGATTTAAGAAATACTCTTTATGCGGTGAGAGCGTTCGGAATTGTTTTATTCCTTCTTCTGTCACTCTAAAAATGATAACAAAATGTGTCAAAATTACATAGAATCAACAAAATTATCCACTTACCAAGTATGTGAGGTTGACAATAATATGTTTAATTATGATTGTCAACCTCACATACTTGGTAAGTGGATAATTTTGTTGATTCTATGTAATTTTGACACATTTTGTTATCATTTTTAGAGTGACTGAAGAAGGAATAAAACAATTCCGAAAGCTCTCACCGTATAAAGAGTATTTCTTAAATCAAACAGGCTGCGTTCCCGTTAAAAAAACAATATATATATATATATATATATATATATATATATATATACATATATATATATATATATATATATATATATATATATATATATATATATAAATATATATTTATATATATATATATATATATATATATAGGAATCAAACTTTACAATCGTCTCCCCCAAGGGATAAGGTCTTTAGATTTATTATGTTTCAAGAAGGAAATTAAGAAGATTCTGTTGAAACACTGCTTTTACAGCTTAAAAGAATATTTTTCAGTTGAATTCTGTTAGTCTTTCTCCTAATAAGTTAATTTGTTACTTGTTAGGTTAATATGTATATTTAGTATGTGACGTGTCCTATACATTTATGTAATGTCTGAAAGGATAAATATATATTATTGTAATTGTATATATATATATATATATTATTGTTATTGTATATATATATATATATATATATATATCTAGGACATCGCTTAGGCTGCATGTAGGGGATACCTGCCACCATCCTATACACTCGCATATTTTTTATCAAATGAAAGTAATTTAAGAAGTATTCCAACATTTCACAAGAAACCAAGAAGATTATGTTTTCATTTAGATTTTTTGATTAATACTTCACAAATTGTATATATTTATATATCGACAATTCATATATTTTCATATATTCTATCTAATAACTGGCTTCGCCCCTGGCTGATTGTCTGGTGACGGTATTGATACATGGTGATACAGAGTATATTCTAACATACAAAGTGGGCGCCCAGTGCTAAGGGTGTGTCGCCCAGTGAAAGTAGACGGTGCCGACAAAAAAAAATTCATTGCTACCATTACATTGAATGGACAGAGAATGATAGATCGTTCTGTTGGAAAAAACGCACCTATCACTACATATATTACAGATTTCCAAAAAAAAACATGTTTTTTAATTTTTAGAGATAAATGCTCTATATAAATATATATATATATATATATATATATATATATATATATATATATATATATATATATATATATATATATATATATATATAAATATATGTATGGAGAGGCAAAATAATCAAAAAAGCTTTCCTAAAAGACATCAATAACATTTTGGAAATTTTTCCATCAGACATTTCACAATCACGGTGTTCCGTTTACGATTGTTGTCGTACTGTCTGGCAATGCGTCCCGATTCAGCAGTGGATATTATGAAAACACACGAGATCTGAGCGAAATGGCACAAGATCGTTTGAAAAATCCATTTCGTGAAACGACCATGATCAAACAGCAGAATTCGTCATGGCAAGATTGTTGCCCGAACGGGGCCGAGCCAATTAGCTAGACAAGCCAGAAATTAAACTTGCTTTACCTCAATAAAATGGAATTAATAAGATCAGACTTTTTTATTACATTTGTCTGACCTGATTCATCGTCATTAACACGAAGGTAAAAAATTAGAAAATGAGAAAAACCTTCGTGGAACACACTTTCTTATGAATTCAACAGTTTGTATGACATGAATCTAGAATATTACTGCAATTGAGTCTTTATAAAAGCTGTGGAATTAATGTCTCTTTGTTCGAAATTTTTATCACAATGAAATTTCTGAAAGAGAGAGAGAATTTTTTAGTTTAATTTTCAGTTAAAAATTTTAATCTTAAAACATAGTATATCAAAAATTTTGATATGAGTTGGAGATACTAGGTACCCCTTACAACAATGCATTAATTTTTATATTAGACTTATATAAGTAATTAATATTTTTCGCTGAATGGTTTCACTGACTAATTCCTTGTATTTCAGAAATAATGAGGATAAGTCATTTTTATTACTTGATAAATTAACTCCTATATATAATGTACTATTTAACGATGACATTTTTGTCAGTTTGACAGCGATAAAAAAGGTGCATCACCGATGAAAACGCCTGTTTTTATCGGTGTTAACTAGACTATATTAGTTTTAACTAGACTACATCTAGTAGCCGTGGATATCACTTTAATATTTATTGAGTCAGTGGTGATTATTTAACTTTGTTGATATAAAAACCTTAAAGATGAGTCGTTTTGGTGAAGTTTCGACTCAGCATATATTCTGTCGTTAATTTATCTTGCCAAAGAACACTCGAGATTTTCTTCGATCAGATAAATTTCTCTTCAACTAAAAGTTTTGCCAATCACTAAATTTACTCGAAAAACTGACATTAGATAAAATAGCTCCACCTTCGGTGTTGCGATTTGATCATATCAGTTTTTCTCGTAAAATTAGTGATTGACAAAACTGTTTCGTTACAAAGAGAAATTTATCTGATAAAAAAAGCTCTTGTGTTTTTACTGTTGATTATTTTGTTTTTAGTCGTATTTTTCCCGAAAATGGTAGATAATTGCACTGTATCGAAAGTCAATAGTGAGGTGCGGGGCAGGATTGGTTTTAAAATCTGTTTTATACTTCCTGGACCACAATTTTTGTGTTTGATATTTGATTTATATGTATATAAATATATATATATATATATATATATATATATATATATATATATATATATATATATAATATATATATATATATATATATATATATATATATATATATATATATATATATATATATATATATATATATACATATACATATACATATACATATACATATACATATACATACATATACATATACATATACACACACATATATATCAGATTGGTTTTTGCCTTGTCGATTTTCACATTTTTGCTTCATTATCGATTTTTAGAAATACTGATCAAAAAAAAAGAAACAACTATGCTTCTTTAAATTAATTGCCGCTGTGGCTCGAGATTACGTTACCTCGTATGAAGAAGTCAATATTAGTTATATCTAATATTCAACTGCTCGTCATTTACAAATATTTTTTTCACTAAAATTTGAAAACTTACCCATTCATTACAAATATTGTCTAGGTTTCCCATACGTAATTCAAGATGATTACTTTGGAATCGAAAAAACAATCTATTTACATGTCAATTTCAAGTACCTATCTATAGAAAGTAGTCAATAAATTTGAAGAATATAGGGTGTCCCAGATAACATTCTCTACGAATGTTACGTTACCTCGAACAAAAATATAAATTATATCTAATATTTAAATATATGTCGTAAAGTTATAATAAGCTGTCATGAGGTGCGGAGTTGGTGGGTTCGATTCCCACCGTATCCTCGACTGTTGTATACGAAATTGACTTTTCAGTGTTTGAAAATATTATAATGAGAAATATTATATTACTAATATACGAGATTATAAGCCCAATAGTTGTTCGGAACCGGTGTAAACCTGTATGTCCACTTATAAAAAAAATTATCTACAGGAAATAGCCAATTAATCACTTATGTATTTTAACTAAGAAAGAGTTATAGTAGAATTAAAAGTTTCAAAGGGTTACTTTTGCGTAATGAATACGAACATTACAAAAAATATTTCATAGGCATCGATTCAAATGAAAAAAAGGCGTGAGCAGCAGAGCTCCATCACTAAGGTCGTATTTTACGGATTGAATTATATTTCGAAAAATCACGCTTAAATAACAAATCGAATTGAAAAAAAATAATTTATTTCATATAAAAATATATTTCGAAGTACATTGTGGTCGAAGAAAAAATTTGAAACCAACGAAACCTCAATATCAACATAATCCAAGTACTAAATTCCAACACTCTATTGTAAAAAAAAATTACCACGAAATGTAGCGCGGTTTCAACTCTTTGTCTCAAAAAGAGTTGAAACCAAAAAAGGATTTTTTGCACTTCCGGAACTAAAGTGCCAACTTTAGTCCCGTATAACAGGGACTAAAATGTATCTTTCAGTCTCTAGGCATACAAAACCTTCATATTGCTGTTGGTAAATTTTTCTCGATTTTTTGGGTATTAATTCTTCCGTTATCATGTCAGCTGCCCTATCTACATCAAAATTTATAGATTCATTAATTTCTTGATTCAAATTCTTGATATTCTGTTAGTTAAATTACGATTCGTTTAAATGTCAACATTAATTGAAATGTCACTGAATAGAAAAATTTTGTTGACAATGTTGCTATAACGTTACCTACTGAGTAATCCAAGTAGGTACCTAGGCCAAGCTACAGAGATTTAGAGTGAGCATTTTGTGCAAAAAGTGTTAGAAGAAAACCGGCTCCGCCATTGTTTGTCAAATAGTTCCACATGATATAGTGATATGTTTTTCACTCGACTTTATTATTTATATCTTTGTTATTAACAATTTTATGCAAAATTTTTTAGTTTTTTGCTCATAAAATTGAAACTATCAGAGTAATCGTGATGATGTCAATAGACTTATTGTAGAAAATGAAAAGACGAAAAAAATGAGAGGTCGGACGACTCAATCAGACCCTCAGTCTAAGGGAAAACTGGAAAAAACCGTCCAAAATGCAGTTTTTTCAAAAGTTCATAACTCGGTTATTTTTTGAGTTGTAGCGTAGATCCTCCGGTTAGTATTAGCTATTAATATGAACTTCATTTGTGCGAAGATCAGGAACTGTCCGATGCATAGTTTTTGATTATGTTACTATGCAATTTTCCAGCAGACCTGAATGCGACAGGTATGGTCCGATTTCAATTTACTAAAAAGATTTTGAAAGTAGAATTCTCATAGTTCAAAACGTTCATCTTGGTTGTTCATAAAAACGCTGAGAAATATGTTAAAAATAAAGCTGAACATGACAAAAAACGGCCGAGCGCGTGAGAGTAGTTGAAGAGTGGGGGTTTACAATTATTATCTGACAACGTTTAGAAATTACTGTCACGTTCAAAATGCCGACGCTTTCGAATGTCATACTTCTCCTTGCCTGCTGCTCTACCCCCTTTCTTCAACTACTCTTACGCGCTCGGCCGTTTTTCGTCATGTTCAGCTTTATTTTTAAGATATTTCTCAGCGTTTTTATGGAAAACCAAGATGAACGTTTTGAACTATAAGAATTCTACTTTCAAAATCTTTTTAGTAAATTGAAATCAGACCATACCTGTCGCATTCAGGTCTGCTGGAAAATTGCATAGTAACATAATCAAATGGGCACAGATCAAAAACTATGCATCGGACAGTTCCTGCTCTTCGCACAAATGAAGTTTATATTGATAAATAATACTAACCGGAGGATCTACGCTACAACTCAAAAAATAACCGAGTTATGAACTTTTGAAAAAACTGCATTTTGGACGGTTTTTTCCAATTTTCCCTCGGACTAAGGGTCTGATCGAGTCGTCCGACCTCTCATTTTTTTCGTCTTTTCATTTTCTACAATAATTCTATAGACATCATCACGATTACTCTGATAGTTTCAATAAAATGTTTGCATAAAATTGTTAATAACAAAGACATAAATAATAAAGTCGAGTGAAAAACATATCGCTATATCATGTGGAACTATTTTACACACAAGGGCGGAGCTGGTTTTCTTTTTACATGAAAAAATCCCTGTAGCTTGGCCTAACCGTGTTTACATAACTCATCAAAATTATTAATTGTATCAATGTTGAAAGTTATAATACTGGGAAGTGCAAAAAATAGCGTATATGCCTCAGGACCAAAGAGATATTTTATCCCTTACGTGATTATTGGCCCTCGGGCTCTACGAGCCCTCAGGCAATAAACATCACGTGCGGGATTAAAACATTCACTTTAGTCCCTTGTTATGATAAACTATTAAGTCAACATAAACTCAAGGTACGTACCAAATTTCAACCCTGTAACTCAATCTGCAGAAGCTGTGGAGTTCGGGAATTTTTCAAAAACTCACGAAAAAAAAATAATGGGGTAACAATGGCGACGGTTGAAAAATTTAACCAAATTCTTTTTGATAATTTTGTTCTGCAACGAGAACAATCCCAGTTCATTTGACTCGATGGAAGCCGCTGGAAATGCCAATATGTACCGGGAAATATATATATATATATATATATATATATATATATATATATATATATATATATATATATATATATATATATATATATATATATATGACATGAAAAATTTTCGTGGTCTAGGAGGTCTAAAAGAGATGAAAAAATACCCCGCACCTGAATTCTTTCCTTCGTTACACTGCAATAGTATGTATTTCATGGGATAAAATACGGCTAAAAAATGAATATATGTGGAAGACAACAGTTGTGAAAGGAGTCTCTGAATCAAAAACATCTGTTCCTTCGAGCTTTTCTCCTAAAACTGGGCTGATTCACGAACAAGTGTGTTTCTTTCGATCCCACAAAGAGAGCATTCTTTATTCGAAACAGACTGCGTTTATCCGCTGAAACCTTGGCAAATAACATTGACTCGATTTTCAACAAATAAAAATCAACAAGGGCATATTTGGAAAAATGATCACTAATTGGTAACCTACGAGAATATATTAGTCATAAGGCAATTATCGTATTATAATGTTCTCCAGACTACAGACTAGACACCTTCAGACATTATTGTTACCTACATGCCTGTGATATGTTCGTTGGATCTACGTAACGTAATGTTATTAACATCATTAATTTTCAAGTAAAACTTCGCAAAGTGATATTCTAATCATCTTATGAACCTGTTTTTGCATGTTTGAATCATATGGCCACTTGTACATACTGGATGTCCCAGATAAAACTTTCTTCCTGAATATTTCATATAATATGAAGTTTTGAAAATATTTCAAAAACAGGTCGATCTTTAAATCAACATGTGATATATCGTATCGCAGTTCTTTTGATACAGACTCTGAATTCGACAAAAAAATTTTTTTAAAGTTTCAACACTTTCAACGTATCGTTTGTGGAAGAATGTTGAAAGTTTACTCCACAGGTGTTTACTATCTAATATATAGGCAAAGTTGCGACGATTTAAATCAAGAGATTTATATTAAATCATGATTCAAATCGTGATTTAAATCAACTGATTTTTTCAATTTTAATCGTGATATAAATCAAATTATAAATTGCTGTAAAAAAGAGTCGCCGAAGCAAATAAGTCATCAGGAAATTCAAACGGAAGATAGTTTATTTAAAATTAAGTGTTTATGTACATTATATGAGTGTAAATAGATTTTTCAATAAAATATTGCCAAATAGAGTCCATTTTTCTACCACCACTTCGGGACATTTTGAAAACCACTTCGATTTAAACAAGAAATGATGGAAACACGCAATTTACTTATGATGTAAATCTCGGCAACAAATATGTTTGGGCGGATGAAGACAAAATAATGAAAATAAGTGGTTTTAAAATTCATTATAGCCAGTTTGATGAAAATCCAAAAAACTTCGAGAAAAATCAGATTTTTTCAAAAAAATCGTAATTTATTGCAACCCTGTGAAAAGGTATCGTAGACAGGCTCTACATTCTCCCGGAAAAACTGGCAGCATTTCTGTAATCAATATTGGTTTTTTTTTAATTTGAAATTTAAAAATACAAAATTCCAAAATTCATGTAATTTTTCTGGTGAAGGCGATTCTTAATTTTTTTCACGAATTTATAGTGAAATCAATGTCATCCTCGAATTAAAAGTTCACTTTTTTTTTTGTTTTTTTGTCAAAACTTCATTTCAAACGAAACATCCAGATGGAAAAATCTAAATGGGTCACATATACATATGTAGAACTCTGCATCTATATGCAATGGAATTCCTAAGTGAATCACAGTGTTACACTAGGGAATTTTTTTTTTAAATACGCACGAACGTTAATTTTGAAAATTGAATGAGAAATTATACTGCTATATGAACTATCTCATCTAGTCTGTAGGTGGAGAACAAAAATTTCACCGGAACCAGAAAAAATGTATATATATATATATATATATATATATATATATATATATATATATATATATATATATATATATATATATATATATATATATAACCACTACCGCACTTCACTGTTGTTTTTTCATAAGTGTAATTATTATATTAACGTATATACGTATTAACATACGTACAATTTATTATATATGGAATCATTGATGGCAGAACCTAGTTATTTCTTTGGTACTATTATATATCTAAATATCGAAAAAGCGGTGGATATGAGTGGGAGCAATGAGACATAACAGTCTCTACTTGTGTTTCAATAATCCGGACGAGTTGAATGGACTCTGTAGACAACCATCTATTACTTCTTCAAGATTCATCGGTACAACATAACGTGTTTCATTATAGACAAATGATTCAACTGATTTAACAAAAAAATAAGTGGCACTGAAAGATTGAAATTAACGTTCTATAAAAAACAAACACAATCTATTGAAAATCCTTCAAAGTTATTTTTGTTCAGAACACAGAAAATTAATATTTTCATATTTTCATGTCTTTTATATATTTGATACATACACTGAATGACCTGATAATAACTATGGTTTTTACATGTTACATGCACTCATTCAATAAATTGATATTACGAAGAATTAGCATCTTCTTAAGATATCAGTTGAGGCTTGAATAAATGAAGAATATGAACTGCAACATGAACATCACGAAATTTTGTGGATAACAATTCCATATTTCCTTTAATATTCAATTCAATCCATCATAAGAATCATGAAACTGACCTATCCACATATTTTTCGTTTTGTTGGAACAAAGTTCGATGAATTCGTTTTCTTTAATCCATTTCAGACATGAAATATATACATTTGGAAAAAAGAGTCAATTAATTCAAATATATATACCTATATATATATATATATATATATATATATATATATATATATATATATATATATATATATAAATATATATATATATATATATATATATATATATATATATATATATATATATAGATATATATATATATACCGTCTCCACGGATGAGGTTCCCAAGAGGAAAAACTATTTTATTTTCAGTTTCTGCGAAAAATTTCTTTCTTTTTAAAATTTTTTGCTTGTTCAAAAACACCATGAAATGAAATAAAATTCAAGTTTTTTAAAACTTGTTTCATTTTATATTCAAACTCATGTGAAACCCTATGAATTTGGAAAATTTATTATATAATAATAATCTTAGTGAGTACCTATCTAATTTCTTTACTAATTTTTTTTATCCATTCCTCGTCTCATCATACATTCGAGTATTTTGCATTGAAAAATTTAATTGGATACTTGTACGAAACAGGTCCAATACCATAGCACTTTACAAGATATAGGTACCTATAGAATTAGCATTGTTGAAGAAGAATGACAATTTGAAAACTATTTATCGAAGTTGACAGTTACTAGGAATATCGCAAAAGTCACTCCATACATTATTTTTACATTTAAAATGAAGCAGGTTTTGAAAAACTTGAATTTTATTTCATTTTATGGGGATTATGAACAAGCAAAACTTTTTATCAAGAAAAGCATTTTTCCCTGAAAATTGAGAATAAAAAATTTTTGCTCTTGGGCACCTAATCCGTGGATACGCAATACAGGGTGTTCTACAAGCTCTATGACAAACTTTGACAGAAGGTAGGTTGCTTGATTTTGAACATATTTTTTTTAGTAAACATGTGTCCGATTCGTTTTTGTTTAGAAGTTACAAGCATTTAAACTTTATTAACAATTAATAATAAAAATTCAAATTAAATGATAATCACAAAACTAAAGACTATAAAAAATGTCCACGCTCAGCTTGAATGCAAGCTGATTCATCGACGAACTGAAGATTCGGTCTATTCGGTCATTCGAAGAATGAGATTTGGATCATTTCTTATTTGGCTACCTGCATACCCATATACAAATACAATATGTGCATATTCCTCAGTGGAGAATAAATGCCTACGTTTTTTATTGAAGCAGGTGTATATTTTATAAGTGTGCATTGTTTAACATGCTAAGTGACTTTCCGTCACTTCCTGGTTGACTGAAAAAATTACGATTCTTCAAATGCTTGTAACTTCTAAACAAAAACGAATCGGACCCATGTTTGTTAAAAAAAAATGTTTAAAATCAAGTGACCTACCATCTGTCAAAGTTTGTCATAGAGCTTGTAGAACACCCTGTATATATATATATATATATATATATATATATATATATATATATATATATATATATATATATATATATATATATATATATATATAGGTATATATAGGTATATATTCACTAGAAACATTTTGGGCCTTCCGAAACACACCTAGAGGCAAACTTGTGGCATCACCAGTTTGGCACTCCTCTCCTAAACTACATTTGAAATAACTCTTCTCCCCCGGTAGCTCCATCGACAAAATAGCGACATCCTCGTTCCTCTCTTTGGCTCTTCGTATCCTATCCTCGCCCACAGTTTTCGTTTTCAAACTTAGTTTCTTGTCGAACTGGCTACTCAAAACGCCCGCCATCGTTAAAAATCAACACGTAAATCCGCCACAAATCGAAAAACAAAATCACATCGCAGATCTAATTTCAAGTTTCGAAAAGAGCGGGGTATGTCGAGAAACGTCAATGCCGGCAATCAATCAGAGAGACCACAGAAATTCACGAGCACGGGGTGTTCGTGCGCACCGAAATATACGGAGTCTATTCTCCACCGTGTAGAAAGAGCGCTCGCCCGAGGATCGAGTAACGTCGAATCATTTTCAACGACTGCGGTATTTTTCGAACTATCGTCTCCCGTACCAGTTTACCCAGAGCGAGGTGGTTTTACGAATGGCGAGTAGGTATTTTATTCCGGACAAGGTTGAATACGTGTGTAATCGAGCGGATAACCAGATACGATGTTACCGAGTAGGTATCTTCCGTCTGGTGTCACTGGATATAATCAGGGACGGAACGACAAAATGCGAATTTTATGTCTAACTAACTTGTGTTGTGGATGCGCGGATCAGTCGGAGAATAAATTACAGATCCAATATGTAGATAATATTTAACAACGAATGTGAAAAATTAAAACCGCGACAAACTAAACGAAGTAACGTGAGATCAGTTGTAGCGAAATATCACTCACTTTGAAATTGTTGATTGACATATTCCGCGCACATCAAAAGAATATGGTATTAATATATCATTTCTGTCTTAAAACAAACGGAACAAATATAATTATATATGTCTCCAAAGAGTAGGTATAATCCTCCTAAAACGGTAATGCTACATTGGTATCAATAAGGGTGATCAATTCACATATCTCTCTCTCTCTCTCTCTCTATATATATATATATATATATATATATATATATATATATATATATATATATATATATATATATATATATATATATATATATATATATACAGGGTGTCCCACCGGGAAAGAACGCGATCTGTATATGGAAAACTGCACATAGGAAAATTTTGAAAATTTGACAGTATACTAATGTCGATAGGGGCAACTCCACTGAAGATGGTGGCACTTCCGGTTATACCGGAAGTAGATACCAACTTGCTCATTTTAAATTAGACACCCTATATATTATTACATTTTTGGATTCTACGCAAGATTCTAGAAAGATTTTATTCTTAATTATTTCTTCTGGTCAAGTATAAACAGAATCTGAGGTGGAACTTCTTCATAACATTAATTATTCATCTATGACACTGTAATTCGAAAGTATGAAATCTATCAAAACCAAAGTGAAACTCGAAGTTGAGACTTAATGCGACAACTTCAAATAAGTGGTTTTTAGAAAGTTGAATCTTCAATTCGAAATAAAAGTGCAATGAAAGCAAATAAAGTTCAAAGATATATGTTGCCACCATCATGTGTGAAATTTATTCCGAAAATAAACTTGCTTGATGAGCTGAGGTGCAGTATGATCTTTTCATTCTGAATGTACTTTTATATATTATATTAAATTTATTAAGGATGTATCGATTATAAAAAATGACTCCAATTTGTTTCAAATAACTACACTAAAATGTTGTTTTGTAAGGAGTTACTGAAACGAGTAATGAATCTGGAAGAAATATTTGAAGTATTTCAAACATTGCAATAAATATCAAATTTTTATCATTTCTCCACGAAAATGAAAAGGCACATTGAAAATATTTTACATTAGGATGTCTCCATTATTTTTGATTTGTTATTGATTATAGGTCACACACAATAGTAGGGGAGCCCAAGCGGGAATTTTGAGATTTACTCAAGCGCGGCAGAAAAACATAAAATATGAGAAACCTTGCACTCTGTTAAGTACCCCCACCATACATGAACTTCTAATACGGGGGCGTTCGTCTGGGACAACCGATCAGATTAGTGAAAAAAATCGATCTTTAGAAAAACTCGAGCGCGTGACGATTTGCGCGTGACAACGGTTGAATTTTGTTTTTATTTTGAACGAAATATCAAAATGTTTTGGCATTTTGGAATAACGGCCATTAGTTTTGGTCCCGTCCAAATCATGAATCTTTTGAATAGGAGCTCCTTTAGGGTATACTTAACATCCCTTATAAACGGCGTTTAAGACGTCCTAAACGTCGCATAAATTGAACGCCCAATTTTCGGCGTTCAATTTGAAGTTTCAGTAAATTTTGAGGTTATTTGTAGAAGAAACGGTTTATTTTTTCCTTAAAACTCGAATTTTTGTTTAGAATGTTTTATGAAGAGTTTGATATCTATAGTGACAACTTGGACGTTCTAGAATTCCTGTGTAACAGTAGACACATATTTATTTCAAAAATGTTTGCTTGGCAATCGTCAAGCTATGCAAAAGTGTTGGTATCCGTTTATATTATATTATTGTTATAGATTTTTTTGTTCAATCAACAATAATCATCTCATAGGTATTTTGCCAGTTATTATCTCTAGATGGTGAAAAATATGGCCAGCAGAACTGAAGGCGTGGATTTATAGTTTATGTATACTAATGGACAATGCACTCATTTAACTCATAAATGCAAATTTACTCTCCATAATTTAAAATACACACAAAAAAAAATTTATTAATATGATACCACGGGTAGAGTGCCTATTAAACCTATCTAACTTTGTAGGAATGACAGCTTGTCCCCCATGGATCAGCTAGTTTTAGCATTTAAATTGTATGCCCATGGAGGACATTTGCACAGTATTGCTCAATTTGATGGAGTTCATACATCCACAGTTTTCCGCTCTATCTGGAAAGTATCAATGTGGTCCCCTTTTCCTTTTATTATTATCTTCCATTTTATGCATATTTAATAAAAATCACAGAAAAACAACTTCTTTACTATTAAAACTAGGTTAGAAAAGTAGAAAAATAAATTCTGTTCCTTCTTTTTACTTCATGTACATCGCTGTTTCATCCAAAATACTACAAAAACGCAGTTTAGCAATGAGTCGGTTATAATTTCTCGGTGCAACGGCCAGAAAAATAAACGTAGTTTAAAAATTAAACCAAGTTTAGTTAAACGACGTTTTATAATAAAACGGTACAAAAGCCTCAAAACCTTTTCTCCGTTCTATCTAATTTTCACAATCCAAAACGTCCCCACGACGCTCGAGTAAATCCCCATTTAGCCTCTCGGGCTCCCCTACTACAAACAAGGTCACTATATAAAATATAGGCTATTCTAAGAATTATACAAAATTAATACTTTAAAATGTGCATATTCAAAGACTTTCTACGTAGGAAGCTCTTCATTACCTTAGGGTAAAAGACGCCCACGCTTACGCATTCAAAATACCTCCATATATACCAGAGAACTCTCATACGCTGACATCTGTATCATTATCAGAGCATCATTCAATACACCACACGATTCTGAATTTCGTATACATCAGTTTTTATTTTCTCGGAAAATATTACCTGGTTCGGTTCACTTTGGGTTCATTTAAAATGAGCAATCGCTGAAGATTTCTGACATGTGCTATATGGAACAGAGAATATAGTAATCGAGGTTGCTTAGAATGAGAATCCCACGCATTTGTCTGATTAAACCAAATAAAATGGCTGATTAATACATTGCTAATTTGTTGCGGTTAATGGCATCTGTAGGTGTATAAGAGTAATGGAGTTAGAGCGCAATGTATAGGCAGTTCAAATTGAAACAGGTGAACCTTGAATAGCGTGATACTAGATTTGAAATCAATGTATCTTTTGATTTACACGAATCGAAATATTACACACAGGAACTCACTGACAACTTCAAAAACCATAAAGTTTCAAACTGAATCCATAAAAATAAATCCCTAAGCAATTCACAGACATAAATAGTATTCAATAACATAGTTTGTTCTCTGAATTATGTATAGAATTATTTAAACGATCATTTAGTCAGTGGCGGATAAATGAAGTTCGGTGGGGAGGGACAGTCTTTAAAGATGCAATTGTGGGAGGCCTGGAGGAAAAAATGAAAACCTCTCTGGCACTCAAAACTAATAACAGTTAAGTGTAAAACTGTCTTATGAATAAAAATAGGCTTTTCAACCCTCTCTGGCACTAAAAACTAATAACAGATAAGTGTAAAACTGTCTCTTATGAATTATCTCCTGCTTCTCAAAAAATAAAACAAAATTGGTTTCCCAGATAGTGTTTTAAAAGGATGTTTGAAATGAAAAACTTATTATGGAATATTTTTAGTTTTTAACAATTTTTTGTAGTGGCCGGGTATTCGTGGTTAATAAGGCACTGAATGATAACGAAATGATCCCTAGTTCTGTGATGTCAGTTTTGTTTTCTAAGCTTTATTATCTCATTTGCGTTTTCTTATCACCAAGAGTGACCTATCCATGAAGAATATTTTATATTATTTTTTTTGGTTTTCAGTTAAAGCCCATTCGTGGGCCATCTGAAGGCTGAAGTAAACGTGGTCTTACTAACTAAACATCAACGTACATCAACACCAAAGTTTTTGATATAATTTAAGTACCTAAATCATTTAAAATAAAGATTTGTAATTTATTTTTACTGTCGGGGAAGGGGCGATCGCCCCCCTCGCCACCACCTTTAATACGCCACTGCACGCAGTTGGTATGAAGAGTAAACATTTTCTGTTTAGTTGAAGATTTTTTTATCTCAAAAGGGACTTCGATGACCCATTTTGAAAACATTGAAATGTGTTAACTAATTTTTGTGATTTTTGACACAACGGTGTCAACAAATACTTTATATGAGAAACTTTCGAAGTAGACGTTTGATGCAACATAAAACACTACAGAAAAATCCAATTACTTCCGAAATAAGATTGAAACTTTTCTTGACCATACTCAAAATTCTTCGAGTTTCCTCATAGACAAACAATGTGTCTATTTTTCTCGATAATGATAAATCAACATTTTCGAATGGCAATTAGAGAATTCCAAAAATACTCAACAACCACAAACAACGATAAGCAACCATTAACAATAACAGCTCTATGAATATATGAACTATATATAAACATCAAAATGATAAATGAATATCTCCTCGTTTCCTTTATAAGTATAATATTTTTCTTCAATAAATATGCACGAACTTTCGTACTACTGAATTAGGATCTTCGAGGACCAAGTGGGAAGAGGAAACCAGATGTATGGATACATCATGCTTCTCATAGTTTGCTTACGTCATTTGATTTAAAATTTGTTTTCGCATTTTATGTGAGTGGTAAACATAGCATCCAATCTAGGGTTGCCATCACCTAAATTGCCGATGCCGGACAAAAATTTTAAAAACCCCGGACATTTCTGTGAAATTATGTTTTTCCCCGGACACCCCGTAAAAAAATTTTTTTTTGATAAAATAAAACATCGTTTATATTTTGATTTTTTCATTTATTTAAACTCTGAACCGCTCTTTTGCCATATAAACAGAACAACAAAAAACAAATAAAATTCTTTTAAACACAGTTTACCGTTTTCTCTTTTTTTTTGGTATCCTCAAATAAAAACAACTCATGACGATAATTTTTGGTAGATCAAAAATCAAATAGACTGGATTCTACATTGTAATAGCAAATTATAGGATAGGTCATCTAGTTCGGTTAGATAGGTTAGGTAACCAAAAGTCTAAATTATTTATTAACTATAAATCAAAAGTAGGTAACAAGTTTTAATTTAAACGAGATCAAGTTATTTTACTAATTCAACTTCACTTGGAATTTTTCAGACTGGCCAATTTTTCCCAAAATGTCTTTTTCATCATGAATTTGTGAAAGTCGGAACAACTTCAGTCTTTAAAATTTGACTTAATTTTGATCAGAGAAGAAAGCGTATGTTTATTAAGCAAGTTTCTCTCCTTCCTTTATTACTGCGACCCTAGCGAAAAAACTCACTCTACATTTGCATTGCGAGCTGGTATATAGAAATATTACTATGCAATTTTGAGTAGTTTAGAATATATATTTCGAAAAAATTCCGCCACAACTGGTTTGCATTTAATAGCTCATGTCCGTTACTGACACTCAAGCTTCACACTCCCGGACACAAAACTTGTCCGGGTTTTACCCGGACATATTTTGAAAGCCCCGTCCGGACGACCCCCGGACGCCCCCTAAACTAGGACAAATCCGGGGAAACCCGGACGGATGGCAACCCTAATCCAATCCCGGTAATTTGACCAACGAATATACACTAATAGTATGACACTAGTTACTGCGGATCAATCGACTATAATATAGATTCGAGAAACTATAGATCCACCTACGAATCGTGTTACACCTATGGTAACATCCTATTGGCGCTAGCTGATGGCGCCAGCCCTTCAATCAATGAAGGTCTTCGATCTCCTGAAATGCCAATCGTCCATTAAGGAGCAGCTAATTTTCTCGAATCGATAAAACTTCGAAATTTTAAACACTTAAATCTCGCGATCCGCTTTGCGGCTCACAACGGGACTTCGCTTACATCCTTCATCATTATTTAACCAGTCGCACGGAGCCCTCATTCTCTCCAAAACTTCTTCTCAATTTGGAGGGAGTATGGAGCTTCAAAACAAGCTTCAAACACGCTCAAGTAGCCCTAGAGGACTGAATTTCAGATAAAATCTTAAAAATCATGGCGAATATATAACATGGATTTGTAAACTATGCCTCACCTCACTTTTGACTTTCGATACAGTTTAATAGTATTATTTAAAGGGAAATACGACTCAAAATTCAAAAAAATATCAAGAATTCAAATCCTTTATTTCAGAGTCTTTTCAGAAAATAACTAGGTAATGTAATCACTATATAAAGACATATCCTTAGTCCTAACACGAAAACAAAACATTTCTGGATTGCCTCGCAAGTACTCCAAAATTTTCAACTACAGGTTTATTTGAAATATATTTATTCTTTCTTCACGTTCCCTACGTTTTGACATTCCAAGTTGCACGATACGAATTCATGCAAACTACATCATTTCTTGCGTGACAGATGTCTATTCATACTTGAATACAAAGTAAGTTGTTTTAAGTTGATAACATTAAAGGCGGAAATGCACTATACTTTTATAAGCGATATCACAAAGAACTATTGATTCCGTAGAAAATACACCGATAGCATTATTACTTTCACCATTTTCTGCTGCTTCAACGGTTTGTAACTCAATAGAATACTATTATTATACGAAGCAATTGAATACGATATACTATAATCAGTAAAAAATATTTATTGCGAATTTGGATGAGAATCATTGTATATATGAGAATCAACAATCAAGCGAGCTAGCTATTATTATTATTATTATATTACAAAAAGAGCCAAAGCCAAAGCCTGTTATGGCTCAGAAATAAGAGTAAAAATTAACAGTACATTCGTGAAAAAAAAAACAACTTAAATATAAAAAATACATAGTATCCAATTCAATAAAAATAGAACAACAAAATCAATGATAACAAAATCAATGGTAAAGAACAGAGAGCAGCAATCTCAAAAATACCAAAAAAGCAAACAATAGTTCAATTCACTAGGCCTCCATTCCAAGCATCCAGTCTGTTTTTGAACGCATTTATACTCGGTGCAGTGACAACTTCATTCGGGAGCTTGTTCCATTTTTCAAAAACTCTATTCGATAGGAAGAACTGGCGGGGGGTTGTTTTGAAATGTTCTTTCTGCAGTTTTAGTTGGTGCCCCCGCAGGTGGTTTTTATTTAGCTTGAACATGTTGCAAATATTTGGGGGCAACAGGTGGTGTAACGCAGAATACGATGTGATAAGATCACCTCTCTCACGTCTATCCCCAAATGAGGAAAGTCCGAAGAGTCTTAGGCGGGTGTCATAATCGGGTCGAACATAACCGAAGGGGATTCTTGTTGCCCATCTTTGCACATTCTCCAAAGAATCAACGTCGCGCTTGAGTGAAGGGTGCCAGGCTTGGCCGGCAAACTCAAGAATAGGACGGACATAGGAGGTATATAACCTACTACCCACTCTTGTACACACTCCGGAAAGGCTTTTGAGATCAGGTATGTAACGGCTTTGGCTTTACGAGTTACACTTTGAACATGATTACTCCAGCTCAAGTCATGGCTTACCGTTACGCCCAGATCGTTGTGACTGTTAGTGACATTTAATTGCCGACCAGCAAGCTTATATGACAGGTTGGGATTATTTTTGCCTAGATGCAAAACCACACATTTTTCCAAATTCAAGGGCAGTAACCATTCGCTGCACCAATCTCCTATCCTATTTAAATCATCCTGAATATTGCAAATGCACATGGCAAGGGTTGCCGTATATTTTGGTATCGTCAGCGATTTGCGAACAACTACTACTGAGCTGACTAGGCAAGTCAGATATATATAGTAAAATCTTAATAATATAATATAATAAATTATATGAGTTTCAATATCGAGATTTTCACATGCCATTACTCACATAACAATGGTGAACAATATAAACATATCATCAGTGCTGTACACTCGGGAAGAAGTGATTCGTCAAATTCCGGCCAATTTCACGAGAAAAAATAGGATTTGAAGAAGAAAATGAGTCAAATATATTTGTTGATCATAGACGATAATACGCTACGACTTTGGATATGAAAAGTTACTTGAAAAGCAGCCATCCAAAACACGTTAAGAGGGAGGAAGAGGGTCATCAAAGTGTGATATCGGGCGACAAGGGGGGATCGCAAGAGTCATAAGCTTCCTGACAACACATGTATATAAATAAATCTAAAGAATCAAAACTCTAAACTTCAGCTCTAACAAAAAACTTAAAACTATAAGGAAGTCAAGGAACATTATCAGAACGTTTAAATTTGTTTCTATCTTTTTTTGGCACGTGTTGGTCACGCGCGTTCTTTCGCCGAAAGGCCGATTAGGCCATTCAGTTGAGATAATCAATTGACAATAATTCCAAAAGTTTTCAAACTTTAATGTAGGATCGAGAAAGAGATAAAAACAAATTATGAAATTTTGCAATCTTTTCCGAGGTCCGGAACATTGTTAAAATTGCAATAACACTGAATTTTTCCTTATGCTTGTGAAAAAAATTCCAAAAGTTCTGCAAACTTGGAGTAGTATTAAATATATAATTTCATATCACGTATCAAATTTGCAACCAATTTAAGGCTACAGAACATTTTTTTAATTCAAAATTAACGTTTTTTTTTTGATAAACTGACCAAAAAAAATTCCAAAAGTTCCGCAAACTTGACAGATACTTCGGAAAATTATAACGAACAGCTGTATAAATTTGGAACCTTTTACGTTGACCGGAATATGTTTATTTATAATTTTTTTAATTCGTGGTCATTTTTTCGGGCAAGATGGTCTCGAAATAATTACAACAGTTTTGAAACTTGGTTGCAAATTCAGAAAACATCTATTCTGATGCATTCGCAAATTTGCAACCTTGTACGCGGTCCGGAACTTTATACAATTCTCAAAAATATGATTCTTGGAAGTATCTATAAAGTTGGCAGAACTTTTGGAACTTTTTTGGTCAGTTTATCAAAGAAAAACGTTAATTCTGAATAAAAAAAATATTCCGTACCCTTAAATTGGTCGCAAATTTGATGCGTGATATGTAATAATATATTTAATACTACTCCAAGTTTGCAGAAGTTTTAGAATTTTTGTCACAAGCATAAGGCAAAATTCAATGTTATTGCAATTTTTAACAATGTTCCGGACTTCGGAAAAGGTTGCAAAATGAGATTTGTTTCATTCTCTATGTAGCATTCACTTGATAAAAGTTTAAAAACTTTGGGAATTATTGTTAAATTTTCGATTTTCAATGTCTAAACGGACTGGCCTAAATACCTGCGTTTGGGGTTTTGTTGCCTCAAAACAAAAGCCGCAGCCGTCCTGCTTTCGCCCATGTTCAATTGTTTATATCATTTATTCAACAAGTGACCTTGGCTGAGTGATGGACATGATATTCTTGAAACCACTGATATTTTGTAATTTTCCAACGAATTAAAAATGAATAAAAAAGTCATTTAGCTTACAGCAAATTATATGAGGCATAGATGGGTTCAAAGTCCATGAACATAAGATGATTGAATTTTGTATTTTGTTCATTATATTTGTTAAGTTTCTAAATTTTCTAAAATCTTTAATACATTGTTGAGTTTATGAAAAAATGTGCTGTTTCAATTTGATAATTTCTAAATTTGAAATTCAGTGAATATTTTTTCATTGTTCAGGAAACCAAATTCACTAATTTTCATCGTTTTTCATCGACGCCAGCAAAACATCTCGATTTGCGACAGTTTCAACAGATTGAACTAAATATAAAAATACGGTGTTATAAGCGCCTATAGTTTAAAAATATTTTTTCCTGGTCAAATGACCAAAATATAATAAGTAGGTACATATTCACATAATATATGTCATAAGAAGATTTTAGAGAGATCTATGAAATATTTCTAAACGAGTAGAATGTTCAATAATACACAGATGGAATAAATGGAATTATAGAATAAATTTCGAAACAGAAAAAATTATTTCATACAAAATTCGAGAATATTTCACACTTTCTCACTCTTACTATGAATTAATGAGAACTAAATGATTAATATGAAACAATCACAGATCTTACAGACAATTTGCATTGATAGATACCAATTTTAATATTCACAGTCGAAAAATTCCCTTTCATGTGCAATTACTTCATTGCAATGAAGTTCTGTTATATTTTTATTCTTTTTTTGTATTATTTTATTTTACTGACCTGGGAATCTCGAAAATTTGCTAATATTTTCGAGGAAAAAAATTATCATCCTACACGGTTTGCAACAATTCCACGGCACTTTCGTTGTGCTGATAATTTCATGGTCATAAAATAATATTTGGATATCCACGGTTGATCGCTTGAGCATTATCTCCCATAATAACGTGCAGTTTATTTATAATTGTGACTAACAAAATATTACCGCATTTGTGAATGGCGATTTACAAGCGTATGATAACATTGATGCGAATATAAAACTTTGAATGGCAAATTACCCCGAAGCAGATATTGCCTAATGAGATACCGTAATGAGAATGTACCGAGGTCTGGATATAGGCTGTATCATATACAGGCTGTTTGAAAATCGAGTTCCCAGATTTCAGGAGCGCATTTTCGAAGTCAAATTTCGACTCTTTTTTCCATGAACATATGTCCGCAAACACTTCGGTGCCAATCTGCGGAGCGTTCAAATTTCAAGATGTTTAAATTTTTCAGATTTTAAGATCAAATTGGAAACATAGGTTACGTTCTAAGGCTTACACCATCAAGTGATTGTAAGAATATATCGGGAGATATTTTTTTACAGGTCTGTTGACAACATACCCAGCGAAAGTTTAAAGATTTTTTCATAGCTTTGGAAATATTGAGATCAATTTTGAAATATAGGTTATGTTTTATGGCTTTTATCATGTCGAGTGATTGTAAGAATCTCCGGGAGATATTTCTTTTACTGGTCAAGCCCTGTTGGCAATATACTTAGCGTGAAAGTTTCAATATTTTTTCATAGCTCTTTCACATTTTGAGATATTAAGATCAAATTTGAACCATAGGTTAAATTTTAGGGCTTACAGCATCCGTCATGCCAAATGATTGTAAGAATCTTCGGGAGATATTTTTTTTACTGATCAAGCCCTGTTGACAATATACTCAGCTTTAAAGTTTCAATATTTTTTCATAGCTTTTCAGATTTTGAGATATTAAGATCAAATTTGAACCATAGGTTAAGTTTTAGGGCTTCCATAATTTGAGAATCCCCAGGAGATATTTTTTTTACTGATCAAGCCCTGTTGACGATATAATCAGCGTTAAAGTTTCAATATTTTTTCAAAGCTCTTGATCAATTTTGAACCATAGGTTAAGCCATAATAATTCGTCATGCCGAGTGATTGTGAGAATCCCCAGGAGATATTTTTTTACTGATCAAGCCCTGTTGACAATATACTCAGCGTCAAAGTTTCAATATTTTTTCAAAGCTTTTGAGATTTTGAGATATTAAGATTTGAACTATAGGTTGAGTTTTAGGGCTCACATAATTCGTCATGCCGAGTGATTGTGAGAATCCCTAGGAGATACTTCTTTTACTGATCAAGCCCTGTTGGCAGTATACTTAGCGTTCAAGTTTTAATATTTTTTCATAGCTGTTTCAGTTTTTGAGATATTGAGATCAAATTTCAACCATAGGTTAAGTTTAAGCTTATGTACATCATCCATCATGCCGAGTGATTGTAAGAATCTCCGGGAGATTTTTTTTTACTGGTCAAGCCCTGTTTACTATATACTCGAGTAATTGGAAGAATCACAAATAATTTATTTTATTGAAAAAAATATTCGTGAAGTGCGTTGCGTACTGAAGAACCACGCGTGCCTAAGAACCACGCAACCATACAATAGCAAACTTTGGTGAAAATAATTCATCTTATTCAAGTCCATCGCCTACTGTTTGCGAAGCAGGTCGAGATACGATTTGAACGTAATAGTCTCCCCGAAGTGCACTCATAGGATCTTATTTAAATTCCGGGGAGTTTTGATAAAAAAACTATTTTTTGTAATTTTAATTAATTATAGTCATGAACATTTTTTTTACGGCAACCCTGTCGGTGTGTGTTCAGAAACATATTTCATTTGATAAAAAATTATTTTTATCTGTCAAGCAGAAGAGTGAAGGTCGACCTTACTTCGGATCTTAGACTATATGAATTTCGGGGAAAATACGACTAAAAAATGAGGATGAAACTTTGTAAAGTAGCTATGCTGCTTAAGGATTTTAATTGTATCGTGATACGTTTCACCAAGTGATGAGTGAGGAGAGAATTTAGTATCAGTTAGTAGGTACATAAAAATTCTCATCACTATTCAATCATTGAAGAAACAGTTATTTGTACGCATCTTGTACCTGCCCAAAATCGATTCGAAGAAATCGGAACGAGAAAAAAGTTTTCGTTAACGCCCTTCCCACATTCGAATGAATCACAGTGAAAATCACGATCGAACTAGTCTTGACCTAAAGAGTAAAAAAAAAAACAACCGTTTTTAATATTTACGGGTTTGCAAATTCTCAATAACACAATCAGCGAACCAATTTCGAACGCCTCCATAGATGCGTGATTTGAGCGATTTTGATGAATAAAAATCGGAGACACAATGACACACAATGATCAACGAGATGACTCAACTTGGGATCCAAGTTGCCTTACAAGGAGACGACTCTTTCAAGGAAAATCAAGAATGCAGTACAACGGCGCAATTTGTCCGATTTTGGGTAATCAAGTTCGGAGAGAAACTCTCGTAGGATCTCGTGATACCTATTATTGAAAGCTATATGGTCCAAGACAACTTCAACGGAATGGATAAATTTGACAACATTGATAGATCAAGCAAAAATTGCACAGCGGAAATAGTATCTAATTCACTATTTGAGAATTAACTCATCTTAATAATTATAATCGTAATGAACAAAAAAAACACAGACTCGGCAAGTTTTACTGAATGAGTTTATATATCGTAAAAAAATACAGGTATATTTAATATTCGCAATTTCGGATACAAAAAACTAATAACGTAAATGTCGTAAATTGACTGCTCGCTTAACTTTTTTCAAAATTGTTAATCAAACGAAACAGAAACTAAAAATGTGAGCACCAGAACTCCGTCACTGAAGTCATATTTTCCCCTCATATTTGTTTTTTTCATATTCAAATTCTTAACCCAGTCAACTGGAGGGACTGTGGAGGCGAGAAAAACTTTCAAAAAAACGAAAAAACATGAAATATCTACATTAAAACGAAGAAGGTTAAGGAAAAATTGAAACCTTCAAAAACCTCAGAAAACTCTAACAGGCACTTCGGGTATGTTGTTCATAATTTCATTTCCCATATTTGGTGTTTGCAGCAAATTCACTCATGCACCTCCCTGCCACTTCCTTCCCAAAAGTTCAGATAATATATATATATATATATATATATATGATATATAATATATATATATATATATATATATATCATAATATACATATATTACATATATATTATATTATATATATATATATTATATATATTATATATATATATATATATATATATACATATAGACATACATACATACATACATATATACATATATACATATATACATATATATACATATATACATATATACATATATATATATATATATATATATATATATATATATATATATATATATATATATATATATATATATATACAGGGTGATTCACGGTTGATGGCACATTAGACGTTTCTGGTGAACCATACAACAGACCAATTTGAAATTTTAATCGAGGGCATAGTCAGACACCCAACTAAAATATTTTTGGTATTGCGCTGTTGCCACTTCTATCAGAAAGTAGTACCAACTTTGATTTTTCAAATGGAACAGCCTGTATATAATATTATTTGTAGAATGTCCAACAATTTTCCAATAACTTTTCATATTTCCTTATCTATCTGTTACCGTTTTCGAAATAAAAATTATTTTAATTTTTTTTCTTCGGAAATCAAGACCTATGAAAACGCTGATAACTTTAGAGTTGAGAAATACCACGATATCGAAATTTGGGTTGGCATTTGATGATACATGGGAGCTTCCTAAACTTCAGCCTAATCTGTGTTACTATGGAGATTATTAGTAGACTATCACAACGTTACTGTCAAACAGTGATCATGGCAGGCTTATCCCATACCGAATGGGGACACCATGTACAAGGAACAATTTCACAAATAGATGCTCATAAGTCCGAAACCTGACTAGTTAGGTATAGGTACGTACATAGATAAAAAGCAAATTCCAGCAGCTTTTCGTTTTTCAATAATATTTAGGGCATTCCATTTGAAATAATCAACTTTCAGTCACTTTTTCAAGCAACAAAATAACAGAATTTTTTTACCACCCTGTATTGAAGTAACACAGATTAGGCTGAAGTATATGAAGTCCCCAAGTATCACCAAACTCAAACTGAAATTTCGATATCATAGTATTTCTCAACTCAAAGATATCAGCATTTTTAGAGGTCTTGATTTCCGACGAAAAATATTATATACAGGATGTTCCATTTGAAAAATCGAAGTTGCTACTACTTTCTAATAAAAGTGGCAATACCGCATTACCAACAATATTTTTGTTGGGTAGAAAATGTTCGACTGCGCCGTCCATTAAATTTTCAAAGTGATCCGTTGTATGGTTCACCGGAAACGTCCGATGTGCCGAATCACCCTGTATATATATATATATATATATATATATATATATATATATAATATATATATATATATATATATAAATATGTATAATCCATGGAAGTCCGATAATCTACAATTGAAAATACATTGTCCAACACAATCCATCGAGTTCGACACTTTTCTTGTTCAAATATTTTGTCGGCAAGTATATTTAACACAGTTAAATTGAAAAGTGGATAATACCACGATTAATATGAGCAGTGTAGCTGACACCGTTTAATTCTTCCTTCATCGATATAAACTTTATTGACTTCTCTATAGCAATTTCACCAGAGATGTATCATAAAATAAACAATAATAGGGATGATCGTGACAGTGGGATTTTCCCCTAGCATGCAAATTGATCATTTCAAACAAAGGTTAGACATAAATGTGGAATTGATAGCATTTTTGACCTTGACTTTTCGAACGGACCGGAAAATTTTATGATTGAAATTGATTTGGATGAGTTCATGCACACTATTAGATCTAAAATGGATGGGATATATACAAAGAATTGGATGAAATCCAGTACATATGTAATTCCAAAAGTACACTCGTAACCAAGCATTATGAAAAACAGAAACACGCACACACATAATAGTTATTTATGTACCAAGTGCGTTATATAGATCCTAACGCCCGGAGGGTAACATTCGGCCCGGGGGCCTTTGTCCCGAGGGATGAATGTTGCGTGATGGGAGTTAGGATCTAATAACGCACGTGGTGCATACAAGATTTTATTTTTCACGAAAAAATTATTTTATTATGATGAAAAATCGATTTTTGAATCGGTTCATTGCTCCTATACTTTCCATTTTCCTTCTCATAGTAGGCATGTCGTTTGTTTATATTTTGACGTTTGTGAATATTTTTGTCATCATATTTAGTGAATGTCATTGCTGCTTTCTTTGTGTAGTCTTATAGAAATAATGGAAATGAAAATGAATTTACCCAAGAATATCATAGAAAATGTAGCCAAAGCTGCAAATAATTCATTGTCGGAGAAATCCAGAGTCGTATACGACAAGGATTATGAAGTATCAATGGAAGTTGCTTCATTTCTCCTCGTACAATGAGCGGGCGTTATGATTCATAATGTCCGCTCATAACGCCCTAGGGCATAATGAGTGTATTTATAGCAACCGTATCTAAGGTGAAATCTACAAATAATATACAAGTGAAAAATAAAATCTTTTCACAAGATCATATATGTACTCATTTCCGTCTCCGTTTCAGTCGAACTGTCAGTTCATCCGTTTTTGTTAATTTCTTCCTACATGTTACGTTCAGTTGTCAGTCATGATCTGTTTTCTGTATACGTTATCTTAATTACCAATGCACTGATATCATAAGCAAGTTTTTCAGCGGGCAGTCAAAATGCGTATTACTTACTCAATAACACTTATGCAATTATTAATGGTACAATAATCATATACAAGCTAATTTTTGCATCATTTCTATTTTGGACGAGCATAACAAGGATCGTTTACGTGGTACGATATAAAGTACTGCGGAGTTTAATTCTACAATCGAATATATACAGACTGATACGATTTCAAGATTGATTTTATAAACACACATACTTGTATATTTATTTGTCTGTTTTAGCAATAACAGGTCATCTGTGTTTGAAAAAACTGACTTTATTGAAGAGTTAACATTTTTTCATTCATGTGTTTCTCAAAACGTTTGAGGGATTGAAATTAATTTCTGTGTGAATTTTGAAAAAATTGAAAAGTATGTTTTATTAAATTTTTGTATGGCCGTCTGCTTATATTATAAAATAAGTGAAACCACAGAAACCCTTACCCTCATACTGTATAAAATAGGTTCTTAATTATTTGATTTGAGGAATTATTTGATTTGAAAAATAGAAAAATCACAAAAAAACATCCTATGCTTCATTGCGCTTGTAGCCGTCTTTAGTTGATAAGGTTTGCTTAATGGTAGATAGTAAGAGGAACCACAGAAACCATGTTGTTGGCTTGCTGTGGTTTCCCTTGACTTCTAATATTAGCAGACTTCAATGCTAATATTGGAGTTAATATAATAAGGAATCACAGGATTCTTGACTGTTTTTTGTATTTCCAGTTTTTTGTAAAATTCATGAACGCGAAATTCATTTAAATCTTGCAAAAGCTTTGAGAAATTCATGAATTTCAAGACGAAACTTCAAATGTTTTCGAAGTCAAGTGGCCTGTCGTTGGTATATATCAATATATATATATATATATATATATATATATATATATATATACATATATATATATATATATATATATATAATTTTATATAATATATATATATATATATATATATAATATATTATATATATTTATATATATACAATATATATATATATATATTTATATATATTTATATATATATATATATATATATATATATATATGTATGTATATATGTCTATAATTTGCTAAAAATGTTACTTCATCGAATCATAGAACTCATAGAAGCATACATTCTACTGAAAAAAAATCATCCCTAATTTACAGCTTCTAATGAAAAATATAAAAATTACCTCCTCTAAAACTCAAATGGAAACTAAAAATTTGGTTACAGACATTCCAACTAAGTTCACCTAAATACACGATATGAGAAGTTTACACATGTTGCATAATTGAGACGAAATCATTGTCGATTTTTGACTTACAATTAAATTACAGCCTGTTGAATTTTCGCATGAAGCCACTTTATTTTAATATATTTCGACTAAGGTCACGGGAAATTGAATTCGTTTTGTAGTGGGCGTTCAGATGAGCCGACAAAAGGAAATTATAAAAACGTAGTTTAAATTACCAAATAATTATGATGAGAAGATTAGAGGGTCTTATTTCATCGACGATGAAAGCTTCTTCTACACAAACGAAAATACATGTCTATGGGAATTATGGGGTTTACTGAACTGTTTCGAATTCACAGGTAAACAATTCTCAGATAATCTAATAAAATATATATTTTAAACGTATTGATAGCTCTGATGGGACAATAAATCACCAGTAATCAATAACGTGATTGTGTCACGTAGGTACAAAATACCATTCGGAAATGATTCATATGGAAACCAATCCCAAATATGACACTCTATAATTTGCTTACCAGACACATGATTGGAAGCTTATATGACATTACATAATTTCGAATGGTTTATCTTTGAAATCGAAATATAGAGTAGGTACCAGCAGACGAGATGTATAGGTATGAAAGAACGCATGACTAACTTTTGATAATACGAGTGCAACAATATATATAATATGAACGTCGTCGAAAAATCAGTTGCAGATGTCAAAAAACGTCTTACAGGAGTAAGAAAAACAGGACTACTCGCTAATGAAGAAAAAAATAAATTCCTTCCCATTAAACCAATTCTGAGGATAAGACAACATATACACATGGAAGACAAGAACTTTGAATAGTTCACCACGAAACTCAAATAAATGACAAAATCGACATCATGGAAGCACCCAATTACATCTGCAAAGAATGCATATTGTACCCTTAATAACTCATTTGAATCAACACTATTGAGCAAGCCTGCAAAAATCCTAATATATCAAGCTACCATTAGACCTATACCAGCGTACGGCAGTCAATGCTGGACCATGACGAAGATGATTGAGGAAACTCTTTAAGATTTGAAAGAAAAATACTCCGAAGAATCTTTGGACCAGTGCAGGATGAAAACGGATACGACATAACCATGAGCTCAGAGCATTATACGGAAGCACGGATTTAATTACCTTAATAAAGTTGCACAGACTGAAATGGGCTGTGCACGTAGGAGTGTAGGAGAGAGCTCCGAAGCTTATTTATGAATCCCAATTTGCCGGAGCCCGGACCAGAGAAAGACCAAGACAGGGATGACGGGATAACATCAAGACGGATGCAGAGGAAATGCTAGAAGTTAGAAATCGCATACAGCGAGGCAGAGAGGAGAATGGAGTCACAGTATAGGGCAGGCACAGGTTCTCTAGAACTGTTGAGCTACACACACACACACACACACCCACACCCACACACACACACACAAAATTCTTTTTTTTTTTAACTCGAGGGACCCACAGTTTAACGCCGGTTCCGAACGGCCAATGGGCTTGTAAACAATGTACCGGGTGTCTGATTAAGAGAGGCATGCGGCTGTATATCACAAACTATTCGTCGTAGAGACTTACGGTAAAAAATTTTATAACTAAAGTGGCCAATAGAAAATCCTGGAAATAATTGTCAGGTTTCTAAGATGGACGCCAGGGGGCGTAACCGCCATCTGAAACTTTTAAAGTGATTTTTTTTCTGAAATTCATGTAGTGAATATACCAAAAAAATATTTTTTGTTTAAAGCTGAGCTTTATTCGAGTTATTTTTATTTGACACTTTTTGACGTATCTATTGAAATGAAGTGGTGGGGGGTGATTCAATGTTTTTTTGAATAAACAGCTGTAACTCCTGAACGACTGAACGGATTTCAACAAAGTTAATCTCGTTGGGAAAAGCATTTACTACTTCATCGAAAATATTTTATCTGTGGTCTGTCAAATTTTTAGTTATGCCGGTAGAGAGCGTTTTTTGATATAATAACAGAAAATTGCTAATTTCTCTAAAAAATTAAATGTAATAACATAACTTTTTTTCCTTAAAAATGTATTGTGATGATGCCAAAATAGGCTAGTGGAAACCGTATGTCGATACCTTATTCCTAGCCTAAAATATCGAAGAAAGAAAATTTAGTTATCATATGATTCAAAAAGACGCCATTACACCGGTATTTATTCTCATTTATCTGTATTTTTCCAAGAATCAATGATGAAATTTCATCATTCAATGATTATCATATAGATACTAGTATTCTTAGTTCATAAAAATTCTATAAAATCGTTTAGGGGCATAATAATCAATAAATATAATTTGTGAAAGTGCAAGAAGGTAGTCAGAATAAAAAGAGAAGGCAATGAAGGAAAAATAAATGCCTAAAATCAACTTGTCAACAAATATCAAAAATGAACTCATAATGGCAGTGTAATGAGTTTTTGTGGCACACACAAGTAAGGACTGAAAACTATTAAAATGCATTTACGAACAATGAAAATGTTGATATGTTTGCGGTATATTTTGAAAGTTTTCAAAATGCGGCAATGGCACAAAGATTATATATAACTCGATTTCCAAATTGGCGTTCACGCCATGCGAGAATTTGTTGGGCATATTTGAAGAAAATAGAGAATTTTCATTCTAAATTTTGGCATCATCATAATACATTTTCATGGAAAAAAAGTTATGTTATTGCATTTAATTTTTTAGAGAAATTAGCAATTTTCTGTTATTATGTCAAAAAACGCTCTCTACCGGCATAACTAAAAATTTGACAGACCACAGATAAAATATTTTCGATGAAGCAGTAAATGCTTTTCCCAACGAGATTAACTTTGTTGAAATCCGTTCTGTCGTTCAGGAGTTACAGCTGTTTATTCAAAAAAACATTGAATCACCCCCCACCACTTCATTTCAATAGATACGTCAAAAAGTGTCTAATAAAAATAACTCGAATAAAGCTCAGCTTTAAACAAAAAATATTTTTTTGGTATATTCGCTAGATGAATTTCAGAAAAAAATCACTTTAAAAGTTTCAGATGGCGGTTACGCCCCCTGGCGGCCATCTTAGAAACCTGAAAATAATTTCCAGGATTTTCTGTTGGCCACTTTGGTTATAAAAATTTTTACCGTAAGTCTCTACGACGTATAGTTTGTGAGATACAGCCGCGCGACTCTCTTAATCAGACACCCGGTACATTACCCAACACTCAATCTAATAATTAGAACCATTAAATTCAGGACATACACAACGCCCAAGAGCAAGGTGGGACTCGAACCCACATTCTCGGTCAACAAACGGTACAAGGCGGTACTCGCTCATCGCTGGTCTACAATGAAAATCCAATTGTACTTGATTCTAGTACCTAGTACCTTCTCCACCCTAATCAGTGAAAATAAATCCTCAGTACCAATCTTCACCAACCAGAAGAACTCTTAATACTTATTGAACATGTAACTAATTCTTGCCTCTATAAACCTGCGAGAATATGCGGTTGCATTACCAAAATAAAGTATTGATTACCGGTATTTTGAGCTGATTGCGTTATCAATTGAAATCCAGTTGTACTTGCTGATGTTTCGAAGAATTATATTAAACTCTTGTACTCAACTATTTTCTGAATTTGCAGGAGCGAGTGAAGTATGTGGAATATAATGATAAACTTACCGGCCCTGAAAATTTCATTGCAACCATCGCACCTAGAAGCGAACTGATTGTCGTAACAACGACCGCAGTAGATCCTTTCCCCCTTAGATCCAAACTGCTTGTCTACTAGGGATTCACCGCAAGTTGTACACAAGAAACAAGCTTCGTGCCAATGTTTGTCCTTGTAGCTCAAGTCCTGAAAAATAATTAACGTTGATTAGAAATAGGAATATTCAAACCTTTCTGAAAAATTCGAAATTTCATGACTCTAAAAAACAACTCCATGTGGGAATTTTTAAAGAGTTCCATGACATAACTATTCAATACTCGAAAATGATCAAACAAACTCTCTAGATCTAGCGGACCTGGCGACACGAATTCGACCCAATGTATCGATGATATTCCATTCCATCTTTATAGCGGTGAATGTTAGATATATCGAAACTCACGCAATATCCATGCTTCTTATTGGTGGTACGTTGCTACTGCCTTCAGGATGTTAGTTTCTTGGTTTCCGATAGGTGGCGCTACGACATATGGCGTACAGCAATGGGAAATAGTAAGAACTGTGTGAAATAGTTTGATGGTTACCGATACTTTGAGTACTCTAGTTACCGAACTATTCAGCCAAATACGCTGGCTAGTATTAATTAGGTGTTGGTTCAAGCCCCGGGGTAGCCTGGTCTGCCATGAGTTTTTCTCAGAGGTTTCTTCATGACGTAAGTAAGTCAATACATGCAAACTCACAAGGAGAATGCTTGGCCTGTATTTTCCCTCTGAATCCAACATACACCTATTTTCTTTCATAAATATCCTATCTCACCCATTCTTAATGCATTTGTACATACAAGTGTATCCACTGATCTGGCTAAAGGGGTGTATTCACAAAACTCAAAGCCCCCTCCCTCACACATACTTGAGGGAGGAACGATACACGCGCAATTTTCGTTTGATGGTTGTCATATTCGTTCAAGGAATGGATGGACATTTAACGCTACAAGGATGTACGGAAAGTTCACTGCAATGGGACTCAATGTAGCCACTAACCAGCATCGCTAGAGGGTTCGTTTGATTTTTTCCCATTAAACGTCCTAGTATCACTTTATCATATTCTTAGGTACGTACATAATTTGCACAAATACAAGTCTGTTTTTTGTACGAATATATATATATATATATATATATATATATATATATATATATATATATATATATATATATATATATATATATATATATATATATATATATATATATATATATATATATATATATATATATATATATATATATATATATATATATATATATATATATATAAAATTCTCAATTTTTATTTGTAATATATATTCAAGATTACTGAAAGATGACTATTGATTGATTCTGTCAGCCATTGAATGATATCTTAAATTTACACTCACCTTGGAGTCGATTCCAATAGTCCTACTGCACTTTTCGCAGGCGTTGGCGAAAACGCTCTCGTAACAAGAGACGCAGTAAGGATGGTCATCCCTCAGCACGTACCTCTGGCCTGTCAAGCTTTCATCGCATTGCCAGCAACAGAAGTGTTGACCATGCCAGTCCTTGTTCATGGCCTTAGTGTATTCTCCACTGAAAATCAACTAAAAAAAAAAATCTTGTAAAATGCAAATGTAGAAAATGAAGCATTAGTTTTCAGAAAATGTCACATCTGCAGATGAAAAAGTCTGTGAATTTATTTCGCAAGATATATGAAATTTTATGTAAACTTAGTCAAAGTTCTTGTTAGGGATAATTAACATGCAAGGAACATAAAGTATGGTTACACAACTAAAATATACACTTGTAACAAACGCTAAACTACATAATATATTTATATAAAATACATGGATAAATAATTGCACTTCGATATAAAAAATTAATAACTGTTTTTCTGCTGTAAAATATGTAAGAAAAGTTTCATAGTTCACCTTCACACGTATGAGTACAGTGCCTTATTGAAATCGGTCTCTTTTATCTCAAACAACACTTTTACATTTTCGTAAGCAGTCAGTTTATTTTATAGATTTGAAAAGGCCACAAGATTAAATATTATAAGTAAACCACATTCTGGCAAACTTTGCCGAATTCGAATTCAAATTCAACTAAACCTTGTACTGCAGCCTATGCAGTTTTTGAATATTTCAATATTTGAAATTAATATATTCAGATTTCAATCTTGATTTCACGATTTGTAACATTTTGAGCCGTTACATCGACAATAACAAAAATTTTGGAAAAAAACTTTTTGAGCGGAATTTAGTCCTTATGTAATTAAGTTGAGAAGTTTTGAATTTTCTTCGCGAACTATTTACGACATTCTGGAAGTTTTTACTCGTCGGAGAAATATAATAGCACTAAATAAATTTCACAGATGATTCCTATTCTTCATCATCTAGAGTATTATTTCTTCATAGCTCCGCCTTCGTAAATTGTATAATATGCTGATTGACCTAAGTACCAATTTGTTTATTTATACAGGATATTCAATGTAAATACACTGAAGATTCGATAAAATATGTGAGAAAAAAAATATATTTTTTTATAAACCAAACCAACGTTAATGCGAAAAACATGATCCAGAGGAGAGATATTAAATGGATTATTTGGCAAATAATCAAATTCTTATTTTTCTTTCAAGTTGGCAACCTAGATAATTTTGAATTTTGTTGATCTTATTGTTTGACAGGTTACATTATCAGTATTTTCAAATAATATACAGGCATTCAGTTGTTTCGGGATATATTTTTGTTGATGTATTCTGCGAAATTTAATATAAGGAAAATGGTAATTTGGTAATTATGTAGTACAGGGAGGCCAAGCTCCTTGATAGCCAGCGCCATTTTCCAAAAATTTGAAATTTTTCGCGAGTCGCAATTAAATACTTATGTATGCATGAAAGGTATAAATTTTTTTTTTGCAGAAATTATATTCATTGGAAACATATTAATAAAAGTACAAAATATGTGTAATTGAGTTCGAATATCAAAAATTGAACACATTTATTTTATTTCTCTTGGTAATTCTTTAAAGTTTGGTGAATAATTGGTGACAGCCCCTCTCAATAATTTTTTGAGATGCTGGTTAGTTAATACTGGTCATGGATGGTCTTCTGGAGAAGCTTACGGCGGATGGTTTTAACGCCCAGGCATACGCCGACGACATAGTGGTAACTGTAAGAGGCAAGCATGAGGGCTCTATAAGTAGCCGAATGCAACTTGCCCTCAGTATTATCGAAAAGTGGTGCGAGGAAGAGGGGCTCACTGTCAATCCCTCGAAGACAACACTGATTCCTTTCACTAGAAGAAGGAACCTCCGCCTAAGAGCTCCGGTCCTAAATGGCCAGACTCTAAACTTCTCTAGTGAATGCAAATATCTAGGTGTTATCCTGGACAGTAAACTCAACTGGAGGAAACATATAGATAGGACTCTTTCCAGAGCCACAGCGGCTATGTGGGCCTGCAAAAGACTCTTTGGAAAGACCTGGGGCATGAAACCGAAAATGGTACTGTGGTACTACACTGCGGTAGGACGCCCGATTGTCACCTATGCGTCTTTAGCATGGTGGACAAAAACCGAAGAGGTCACCACACGCAACCGGCTGCAAAAACTGCAAAGGCTGGCCTGCATTGGTGTTACGGGAGCTATGCGTACAGCTCCCACAGCAGCGCTTGAGGTTATACTCGATCTGCCTCCCTTACATATACATGTGAGGAAATGCAGCCTGCTGGAAGCAATGAGAATATCCCTCAACGGGAAGCTCCTACCTGGAAACTGGGTTGGACATATGAGGATACTGAGTCAACTGGATTCAAAACTCCTGGCAAAACCATCGGATGTTATGCCAACTATCTTCGATTTCGAAACGCCCTTTGAAACGGTCATAGCTGACCGTCCTAGTGCAATAAGTTTCGTTAATCGTTTGGACAAAAAGTCTTCCATATGGTTTACCGATGGATCAAAAACAGAGAGAGGCACTGGCATGGACCTAAACTGAGGATCTCTAAATCCCTGGGAAGTGAACCCTCTATTCTACAGACCGAAATAATGGCTGTTTACGTATGCGCTCAGGAGTGCCTCAAAATGAACCTCAAAGGGGCGCATATCTACATTACTACGGACAGCCAGGCCACGCTGAGGTCCCTGGAATCACAAAGCCAGGGATCTCTACTGACATGGGAGTGCCGTAATACCATAAAGCAACTGGCCAAAGGTAATAAAGTGACTCTACTGTGGGCGCCAGGGCACTGTGGTGTTGAAGGAAATGGAAAAAGCCGATGAAACTTGCAAAAAGAGCATCAAGTTAACACCTGCTGGACCTGAGCCTTTTTTGTGGTCTTGGAAAAGACCAATATAAGGCAGCGGTTCAACAATGGAGTTGGATAATAGGGTAACCCTCTGGAGAAACACTCCTGGACTCACGCAGTCAAAGAAGTTCGTAAAGATTTCACAGACCTACGCCAGAAAGCTCCTGAGGCTGTCACGAGCTGAGCTTCGGGCGATGGTTGGACTGCTGACAGGGCACTGTCGGTACAAGTACCATTTGTACCGTATGGGAAAGTCGGCAGATGATATTTGTAGGCTCTGTGGATCAGAAGCAGAAACAGCTGAACACATGGTATGCAAGTGTCCAGAGTTGGCGGGACTAAGAACCACTCATATGGGGAAACCTGTTCTGGATACACATGAGGTAATGGCCAAGGCCCCCAAGGATGTTGTCGGATTTATCAACACCATTGACGACCTCCTTGGGTTTCAATGAATGGGTAGGGTAGAGAACAAAAGATCTACATGGTCGCAATTCCCGGAAGGCTAACCGAGCCACAACGACCCCGGTCCAAATAATAATAGTTAATACTGATCGGTGTTTGGATTTCACGAATTTTAAAGTGGAATAAAATGATTCATATGAGTACGTTGTTCCGAATATTGAAATAATTCGACAAGCAGCCTTTTTTCGTTCAGGATACTTCGATTCTGGTACAAATTTTCAAAATTCAGTAATTGGCGTCGCTTTATATTTCAATTATAGAGCTTAATCTTCTTGCATCTATATTAATTCTAATTCCCCAGATGCGTTTGGGTCATAATTATACTGGAAATGGAAAACTGACCTTGAATTATGTTAATTTCAAATGGATTCAGAAAAAAAAAGACGATTTGAAATAAGTATTTCAAGTCTTGTAATCTATTTCGGAATTTTGCCAATATTCCTTCTAGCTTTTTTATATACTTGTAGTTTTTCTTGTTTAATATTAGAATAAATTTCTTCAATTCGAGGAGAATGACAAACGTTTAATTTTTAATGTCTTTTTGAAAAACTAAATATACACTATTCGTGCAGTTTTCGATGAGTCATATCATTTTAAACTTGAATGGAAATGAAATTTGTTACAACATTGCACTTAGTCTTTCATATTGAAGACATTTTGAAACACGATAATTAAAAAAAAAAATATAATAACACAAAATTGAAAGGGAAGCTCGGGTACATTTATGGAGAGCCACAAATGCGACTCGTGAGCCGCAGCCCCCCCCCCCTCTGACTAATATATCGAAACACTCTAAATAACATGATAAAATTTATATTGTTCACTAATTTATGGCTGAAAAAGATGAATATGAATTCAAACATTGCAGGAGATAACCCCCAATTTCCACATATCCAACTTCGAAAAAAAAAAGCCGCCTCAACTGATAGCTTGCAGTATTAAGTAAAACCAACCTAAAATATGAATTTACGGAATATTTGATATCAAGTTTTTTGAGTTTCTCACTCATTTCGGACTGAAATCGACGAAACTTACAGAAGAAGGGAAACCACAAGATTGTGTGGTACCTAACAATCTATTTATTTAGGAGAATGAAAGATTCTTGAAATTTCATAATAATCGGGTAACTTACTAATTTTGAGTTGAAAAAGACGAATCTGAATTCAGATTCGCCTTTTCCATCAAAAAAGTTTCCATTACATAAAGTGAACAAGAAAAATTCTTTAATAATTTAAAAAAATATCAAACAACTTTCCAAGGGAGCTGGTTATACGCATTCCGCAACGCAAAATCTGCATTCATAATCGAACGGTGAATTATAGAAATTGTCAAGTCACCCCGGCTCAAAATCTGCATACAGCTGTTTCGATCTTATTAGATCTCATCAGTGCAGCTTATTTGACTCGGAGTGAATTAACAAATTTCTAATTGTTCCCCAATACAAATCGTGGTCGGTAACAATGTCTGGATAACAAACCAGAGCGCCCTCCCACCAAAGATATTGGAAACCAACAATTCACCGCTTAGATCGAAAATGCAGAAATTCGTCGCGCAAACACGTACCTCCTGACATGAAGATATCTACTCTACAACAGATTCCAAGGCACACTAACATAGTGATTTAAAACCTTTGGATATACTCACGAGAGCGCGCTCCGAGCAGCGTAATACGCAAAATACAACAAACAAATCATGAAAAACATACTTGTCGACAATTTCATACATTACATAAAGTATAAAGTGAACAAGGAAAATTATTTAATAATTTAAAAAACTATCAAACAAATTTCCAAGGGAGCTGGTTATACGTATTCCGCAACGCAAAATCTGGATTCACACTCGAATGAGATCTAATAAGATCGAAACAGCTGTATGCAGATTTTTAGTCGGGGTGACGACAATTTCTATAATTCATCGTTGGATTGTGAGTGCAGATTTTGCGTTGCGGAATACGTATAACCAGCTCCCTTGGAAAGTTGTTTGATAATTTTTTAAATAATTTAAATTTTTTAATAATTTAAAGAATTTTCCTTGTTCACTTTATGTATTGTATGAAATTGACCATGGTCGACAAGTTTCCCATAATTATTATCAAATACTACTATTATTTTAGGTTGGTACCTATTATTCAATACTAAGTACAAGCTATCAATCATGGCGGCGTTTTGTTGACAAGTTTAGAAAATCTTCGAAGTTGAATATATGGAAATCGTTGATCTCCTGTAATTTCTAAATTCAGATCCGTCTTTTCCAGCACTAAATTAATTTATCATATTCAGAGGATGTTATCGTAAGTAATTGCACAAGTGCATCAAAATAACCGATAATTTTGCATGACAGCGTGTTGTCAAAAAACTGCATAAGTTCATTTTTATTTTTGGAGAAAGAGCCCGACACCGAAGGTGGAGGGCTCTTTCTCCAAAATATGAAAATGACCGAATGCAGTTTTTTAAAGACAACACGCTGGAATGCGAAATTATCCGGTTATTTTGATGCACGAGTGTAATTTTGGGGAATATTTCCCGAATAAACTTTCAACTTGTCAAACTGACGTTAGTAATTCATAAATTCTCAGCTTGTCATCAATAATCGTAATATGAACTATGCTACTATGCAATTATCGGTCTACAATGCAATTATTGCAGGGCTCTTTCGCTTTCTACAATGCAATTATCGCTGTAATTTTCGATAATTGCATTCCATCTACGAGGGATTTTTGACAGGAGGGAAATATTCGCTGTAATTTTCGATAATTGCATTCTATTTACAAGGGATTTTTGACAGGAGGGAAATATTCATAATTAGAGGATGTTCCGTTACTACATAATTACTCGAAAATATTTTACTAATTTAGCAAGAATCCACAGTTCGAAGATATGTTACTTGTTTGTATTATAAAGTGGGAGATGTAAACAAGATATTCAAACAGAACATGAGAAATTGGTTCTGTTGAAGTTAAGCGGAGCAGGAAATGTGAGAGAATGAGACACAACGATATGAGTATGGAGGACATTAAGTAAATATTTCTGTCTCTGACCTGCTGAAAAATAAATAGATATTTGAAAGATGGCCCAAGATGGGAGAATGTAAGCAATTAACGTAGGTACTAATTCACTTAGACAGACTCTGCGCCGTTGCATGTTTCAAGATTTCCGAATATATATAATTGCTAATGGATTGTAAGACCAAAGCTTGCATCTAGTAAATTTCGAACGTTCTTCACTTAACATACTATCAAATTATGAGAAATCGATAAACATAGATCTAGTGAAAAAGTGCGAATTTATAATTATATTATACAGTGTCCGTAAAAACTAAAATCAAATGTTTAATAATATAATTGAATAAGTATGACACGTTTTCTTGTACTGTACTATATTGAGATTCAAATAGTTAGTGAGATTAAGTATTGGCTTCTGAAGATAGTACAGTGTAGCGAAATATGTTACAGCAATTCAATTTAAGTAGTGGAAATTTACTTTATACATTACACGGGTCAACATAAAATTTGAGATTGACATTAAAGTATGAAATTTCGGTAGATTGGATCATAGTTGAACAAAAAAAATTATATGTCATGAAAAAGTTTGCTTTTGTATCCAGGATAATATATATTTGAACGATGTTTTTGAAAATCTGTGATTTTAAATTTTATTTTATGAAAAATCAATACAACTACCTATATGTATATATTATTTTACTTACAAAAAGTGGAAAATAATTCAAAAGTGCGCAGTATCACTTTTTCTTTTATGTTCATAACTGCTTTCACTCAATAAACCCCAAATATAGTCTCCCCTCATATCTTAATTTTATTGGCCTTGATAACGTTGTATGAAGTTCATAATATCTTGATGAAAACGTTTTCAAAACGTATTTAAACGAACATGCAGCATATGTACTTTTAATAACATCCTAGTTTTGAAATTTTTCAACATATTTTCAACTAGCTTTTGGTAGTTTTCAGCTTTGTTACATTCTGAAAATCCAGAGAATACTGCTTTGAAACTTCTCCAACTTGCTTTTTGAACCCAAGTTTGGAAGCAAGTTTGGAAATTTTTAATCGGCGAAAATCAGTATACTTTGCGGACCAATAAAAACTACAACTTTAACCTCTGTCCTGACAATGACATCAATTTTTTTTTCAAATATTCAAAAGCAAACTTCATATAGCAGAAAGGTTATTTCGTTCCGTTTTGGTGCATAATTGACCGGAAAAACATAAAATAAACGAAATTTTTTTTTGTCGAGGCGTGTTATTTATTACAATGTTCATTAAATTTTATTAAGTATCTGCCTGTTCAAATAAATAAATAAATAAATAAATAAATAAATAAATATATATATATATATATACATATATAAGTATATATATATATATATATATATATATACATATATAAGTATATATATATATATATATATATATATATATATATATATATATATATATATATATATATATAAATATATATATATATATATATATATATATATATTTATAAAGATATATATATATATATATTTATAAAGATATATAATATATATATATATATATATCTATATATATATATATATATATATATATATATATATATATATATATATATATATATATATATATATATATATATATATATATATATATATAAATATATATATATATATTACAGTAGATAGAACCCCGATTATCCGTGCAAGCTTTATCCGGGCGGCGGATTCTCCGTGCGGCATGTTAAATTGGTCATCCGTGCGCGGATTATCCGTGTCTGTTTAAGAGGTTGGCGCGTGAACATTGAATGCACCGCGCAGACGCTCGTCTCGTACAGACGTTCGTTTCGTTTCGGGGAATGCCGAATTTACATACTTGTATGTGTTTACTTATTATTTTCGTCAACTATTAACAGTATCAACCCGACTCTTTAAACACGCACAAAATGCAGCGTACCGGTGCTAACGAAAAGCGTAAACGCAATGTATTATCTTTAGAACAAAAAATGGAAATTTTAAAACAATTTGAAAAAAAGAAAGATGTTGCTCTATTGGCTAAAACATATAACATTGGAAAACAAACGGGTCGCGACATTGTGAAGAATAAAGCCAAGTTACAGAGCTTTGTAGCTAAAGCTGATAGTGCAAAAGCTATTTCTGACAGGAAGTCTCTAAAAGGATCTACTTTTTCTAAACTTGATGATGCTATGACCAAGTGGTTCTTACAAAAAAGATCGGAAGGGGTTCCAATATCAGGATCGATGTGTGCTAGACATGCACAAAAGTTTCACGAGCAATTGAAAATTAAAGGAAACTTCTCTGCTTCTTCCGGTTGGCTATACAGATTTAATGAATACGATTTAATGAATACGACAATTAGCTAATCAAGGGGAGAAATTAAGAGCCGATGATGTAGCTATGGTTGAATTTTGCTATGATTTGGAAAATCTTATAACGGAGCATGACCTAAAACCCGAGCAAGTGTATAATGGCGACGAAACTGGACTTTATTGGAAAGCAATGCCGAAGAGAACACTTGCTGCAGGCTCAGAAACTAGTGCACCAGGTTAGCTTTATTTTTGTACTGTACTGGTTATTTTTTTAAAAGTTATTTTTTTATTTAGGTTTCAAGGTAAGCAAAGACCGTTTAACAGTGTTATGCTGTGCTAATGCATCACGGAGCCATAAGCTTAGGCTAGCTGTCATAGGAAAATCAAAAAATCCGAGGGCTTTTAAAAATGTAAAAACACTGCCAGTTGATTATTATAATCAAAAGGCTGCTTGGATGGATCGAGAGATTTTTAAAAAGTGGATTTTTGAAAAATTTATACCACAAGTTAAAACTTATTTACAAGAAAATAATCTTCCACCCAAGGCTGTACTGTTACTGGATAATGCTCCATCGCATCCTGATGTAGAGCAACTAAAATCAGCAGATGGGAACATATTCGTAGCATATTTTCCTCCTAATGTGACATCTATTGCCCAGCCCATGGACCAAGGTGTTATAGAGACCATGAAGAGGCTTTATAGGAAAGACCTTATGCTCCAATTGTTGGGAGAATGTGACTTTATGGGATTTTGGAAACGTCTGAATTTGAAAGAAGCAATTTATGCTGTAGCTCGCGCTTGGAGTGAAGTGAAAGAGACTAACATTAAAAGAGCATTTGATAAAATTATGACCTTAACAGCAGATGAAAATGAGTTATCAATCGAAGACATCGCATCTATAGCCTCACAAATCAAAGGCTTGGAAGAAATAGATAACGCAAAAATACAGGAATGGATAGAATGTGATCACGGCGAAAAAGGGTATCAGAATATTATTGACGAAGATTATCTAAATAACCAGATCTCTGCAGAAAGTTCTGACAAAAGTAGTGATGACGATGAAAATAATGTCATCATCAAAACAAGTCATAGAGAAGCAGGAGATGCAGTAAATGAACTTATCCATTACTTTGAAGAACAACCTGAAACTGATGACATTCATCTACTTCAACTTAGAAAAATGAAGGAAATTATAAGGGATAGAATTTACGAAGCCCAAAAACAAAAAAAATTACTGATTTTTTTTGTAAGTGATTTTATTAACGTTTTTCTAACTGTTCATATACGTTGTATTATGTTTAAATATTAAAACTTTTGTTTTTTGTTACATGTATGTATCACGTTTCTTTTATTCTTTTGATATGCATTTGTGTAAATAAATCATTCAAGAAATGAAAATGAAGTTTTTGGATTATCCGTGTTTTCGATTATCCGGCAAAGGTCCGGTCCCGGCAGGCCCGGATAATCGAGGTTCTACTATATATATATATATATATATATATATATATATATATATATATATATATATATATATATATATATATATATATATATACATAATATATATGTTATATATATAAATATATATATATATATATATATATATATATATATCAGTGGCGGCTCGTGAGGTTTTGGTTTGAGGAGGCTACAAGAGGTGTTAAAAATACACCATAGGCGGAAATTTTTAGGATTTCAAGGTCAATATAATTTAAAGAAAATCAAAGTAAAACAAGCACCCTAAGCTATTAATTTGTTTTCACTTTCGAGTGTCTACCTTGAGACCTACAACTTCTATTTACAATATTCACAAAAACTCTTCTCAGCCAATTAATCAATTCATCTATTCATCAAATTTTTTCTCTCACATAATAGGTACCTACCTACCTACTTAACGAATTTTTTAACAGCTGGTGAGAGCAAATAAAAAGTTATTATATATTTTTGAAGATTAACGGGATTCTGCGATCTTTAACGTTAGCAAAATGATCTATAATATCCTCATAAAATTTTTTGTCTTTCGCCAAAAGTTTTACCAATTCCTTTTCAATAGACAACAAACTAATATATTTCAAACGATCCTGGCTCATTGAATTTCGTAAATAAGTTTTAATTCTCTTAAGAGTGGAAAACGAGCGCTCTACGGAAGCTGATGTCACCGGGATAGAAACAATTAGACATAAGAGTTTATAAACTTGCGGTAATTCTTGATTCAAATCATTATCAAAAAGATATTTAATAGTCCTCACATGATTTTCATTTTGCCCCAAAATTTCATTGTCATTATAAACAACACACAGTTCACTTTTTTATGGCCACCTTATCAAAAAAAGTGTATTTTTGACATAAATTTTCCAAAAGGTTATCTGGAAAATTAGCCGAAAATCCGGTAAACAAATTTTTATTCAGTAAGTCGAAGAAATGCAGTTCTTTCAAATCAGAGAACCTTATTTCTATTTGACCCCTAATAGTATCCAAAATTTCATAAAATATTTGCTTATAGTGAAGCTCCATATCTGCGTAACTGAATTTCTTTCGTTTTGGGCTAAATTGAGTCGTATCATCAGTAGTTTGAAATACAGAAAATAGTTTTTTAAAATAAACTTCTGCACGAAATTCTGAAATTTTTTCAAAAAGAAACTTGAGCCGATTTCGTGAGTAAATTACATCTGAAAACTTGTGCTGTAAGATTTGAAAAACTATTTCTGTTTGTTCAAAAATTGATTTAAAGATTTTAAAAAATATATAAATTCCTTATCTTGTAAGATATTAATCCGCGTGCTGTATTTAAAGTTACTTTAACGGTGAAAAATTCCTCACTTTCAACTAGGTATAGAATTAAATCCTCAAATCCTAAGCGGCCCCAAACAGAGACATTTTCACTAGTAAAAAGTAAACACTGCCAACAAAATAATTTATTTTTTACCTGTGATCCGGTTGGGCAAGGATGTCTCTCATAATGTATTAAAACCGCGGTTTTGTTTTCTGTTACGCTGCACCAAATTGTTTAATTCAGGGGTAGGTTTCTTTTGTTTTTATCAAAACTATATCCTCATAACTTAGGGCACTAAAGTTATGGGATAACAAATATTCCACTAAGTCAACATTGAAATTTTTGAAATTAATTTCAGTAATCAAACTCATTTTAAAACAATACGCGTAACGCGAGCTGATTCCGGCGTCCATTATTCAGACAGTACGAATTACGATCATACTACGATTCAATCAACGACTTTACTCGATGTCAGGGAGATTCTATAGTTGTGATTGGTCGACATTTTATAAGACTGGACTGTATCGGTGCCATGTACATGTGTTTTGGTTTTCTATTTCAATGAAGTATTCATTCGGAGTATTTGTTTTTGAGTGGTGTGAGTTTGCTTTTCTGTGGCAGGCATAATGAACGTTGAGAATATACCTTTCTAAGCTTTCCGCAGCGTTGCCACAAATCTTGAAATGAATGAAATGCAGTAAATGTAAATACCTTCTATCTTAATTAATAAATTAGATAATGTAGGTTGAAAGGAAGGTAGGTGCATAAAATAATATGATTTTGATTAATATGAATATGCTGAATGCTGACTATTCAATATAATATATATATATATATATATATTAGTGATACACGGAATATTATTGAGGAGGCTTAGGCTCCTTAGCCTCCTTTGACTAGCCGCCCCTGATATATATATATATATATATATATATATATATATATATATATATATATATATATATATATATATATATATATATATTGAATTATCGACCGTACTAGTGAATCAATCAAGGTAGAAATTTGATTGATTTCATTTGTTCTCGTCGGCTGAACTTGTTGTGTCTGTCTGACTAGCAATAATTGTTAAGCTGGCTACTAACTACTGTTGATATAATTTTATTTTATATAAATGATTTCATTTGTGCTTTGGTAGTTGAACTATTTCATTGTTGAGAATAACTTTTACCTCGTGTGTTTATATATGATAGTAGGTTCTCCTGAAGAAGTCAGGAAGTGACGAAATATAGAGAACATAATCAAATAAATAAGTTACTCTGTCAATGATCGAATTCCCATATCTTTATTCGATTTTCAACGGAATTCATCAGTTACCGATGTTGTAGAAAAATTGGGAATTAATTTCTAGGGGCTAAATTTTGAAAATTTGATTCCTGTGCCTTTTTATGGTGTTTTTCAAGTTTAAATTAAATAGTGCTTTACTCGCTCATTCATATGAAGTTTGAGAATTGATAGAAATAACCAATACATTCAATTCACTCTGAAAATACTGAGTTTTCAATATATTTCATGAAGATACTATCATTTTTATATTCGTAGTGTCTATATCAGTATTTTTATCAGGCATATGTATCGAAAAAAAATGATCCTTCGACTAGAAATTCATGAAACTGCAGTCGATAAAGTTGTAATCCATAGCCGACTTGCTATATGCCAAGGGAAGTCACTCATAATAAAAATATGTTCTTAAGCATGACAAGATGTGGAATTGTGAAATGCGCTATCTTATTGCCTGCTGCATGGTCTACAAAGAGTAATTCCTTGTAGATTCCAGTAGTAAGTTGTTAATCTGCAAGCAAGGCCATAAAAACAACCATTAGAAGATCTAAATGTTTTACTGTTGAAAAAGTGATTTACAGCATGTAATTTGAAGAGTTGGGTTTCGAAAAAAAATATAAGTACGTTGAATGAGTACCAGCTTTATGAAAACAAAAACATCAACGACGTTAATCGATTGGAACTACTTTCATGCATCAATATTTTTGCCATAAAAGGTCAAGTAAAGTTTTGCATTAAAAAGCTGAGGAATATGTTAGGAATGAAGCTTAACATGACGAAAAACGGCCGAGCGCGCGAGATTAGCTGAAATTTTTGATTAAAATGGGAAATTTTTTTTTCTAACTTTGGATTTTTTCAACTTCTTAACAAGTCATCGGACTAGTTGAGTCAGAATATATTTTTGTAGAGAATTGAACGCTCTACAAAAAAAGTCTCCTATAATTTTTTTGATGTAGGTATTCATTTACTTTTTCGAAAGTTATTCAACGCTAAAGATGGATTGATTCAAAATTTTTACATTTTTCTGATTTTCCGACGCAAGCATACTCTTTATGAGAAAATTTAATAGGACCTTTTTGTAGAAAATTCAATTTCCTATAACTTATTTCCCAAAAAATTTTTGATATTTTTTACAGATCGTAAGTTATTTGCAAAAAACTAATTTTCAACCTGAAAATTGATTGTTTATTATAATCAAAGCAATTTATATCGTTACACTAAAAAATTTCTATTACAATTGGGCAATTTTTTTCTGTATTCACTTATAACTAGCAATAAGTATTGTAATTTCTCTTCATTTTTACTGAAACACTTATTGTATTGTTCAATTAATCCTACACCACGCTCCGCCACATCATTCACGACTTTTAATTCTGTAAAAAATCGCACACACTCTAAAACTTCCATCACTAGCCCAAGAATTAACATCTCTCTCAATGAAGTCGTAAGGCAAATCAAAATCTTTGAAAATCTTTTTGTCTTATATTGCATTAAAATTTTTTTTTTACTTCAAATTTCAAGGCCTTATGTTTCTTTCCTTCCCGACAGTTAATATTTACAATCATTATTTTATGCAAAAAATCGCTGATTTTTAAGCTTTTTGCTTATAAATTTAAAACTGTCAGAAAAATAACAGAGTTATGAATTTTTGGAAAAAAAAATTAATTTGGCCGGGTGTTCCAGATTATCTCCCAAACTAACGGTCCGATCGAGTAGTTCGGCCTCTTATTTTCTTCGTGTTTCCATTCTCTACAATTTCTCTGTTGGCACTATCACGATTACTCTAACAGTTTTAATTTTATAAGCAAAAAGTTAACAAATCAGCAATTTTTTGCATAAAATTGTTAATAACAAAGTCATACATAATTAAATCGAGTGAAAAACATCATACATAACATATCTTATGAGAGTATGAAACTATTCTCCACACAATAGCGTAGCTGATCTTCTTCTAACACTTTTTACATGAAAAAATCTCTGGCCTATTATAACATTCGAATTCGAATACCTCACTTATTCATTAACTTTATTGATAAAAAAGGTTGAATAGCCATCCATTCAGGGAAAAACTAATATAATAGTGAATCAGAAACTTCTTCAGAGGAACTTGTAGACTTCTTGATTTTGGTGCCGAAAAAAGTCAATAACAGACCTGGCTTTCCAAATTTTGAGTAGTTTGGGATCAACCTATGTTTCAGAGTTTTCAGAATCTTGATTAGAAAAAAAAATAAAAAACCGACATCTCTGACCAAAAACATATTTCTGATTCATTCTCCTGTCAAAATTTTATCTGATACCTAACATAGTTTCATTAAACATAAAAAGTTTCAGTTTATTTGGCAGAAGTTGCTCTTAATACAATTATTTTAATAAACGACAATAGCAGAATGTTGCATTTATTTTATTGCACCAAATTCAACTCAACTGTCAGAGGCCTGTAATTTCCGAAACGTCAATTTTGCCCGATTGTTAAAAAGGCTTCGTTTGTAGTAATTTGACATAAAAATTTCATGATGTAATAGTATATTATTCAACGAGCGGTAATGTAGGTCATAACTCACGCAGATGAAGTTTGCAGCACGAGCTGCAAGCGAGTGCTGTAATTCATCGAGTGAGTTATGACCATTACCGCAAGTTGAATACTATACTTTATCTACGACTATAACAATAAATACTAAGATACAAATACAAATTCACAATAATTAGGTAGTATGAACTTAATTTGAAAACGTCAGAATTATTCAAGTGACATTAGCAGATGAGTGACGGTCGATCTTACTTGGGATCTTAGTAGACTATATAGTGAGTTATAGCAGTGAGTTATTATTACTCACGCTGTTTGGTAATAGATACTATTAATTGCTGAAACGCAGTTGAATAATGAATATATTATTCAATAGGAGTAGATAAAAGAAGTTTTATCTTCAATTTTATTGTTATATCGTTACACATTTCTCAATGAAATCAATAAAAAAATAATTACGAAAAAAAATCTTAGAAATAAAAATAAATGTTACAGATTATGGCTTACACGACAGTGAAAGGTTCAATGAAGAACATTATCATAAAGTTTTTTTCCTCGCGCCATAGAATCTTTCGAATATATGAACAATAAATACATAGAATGCTATAAATATTGAAGGATTCGATGTAGAATACCTCCTTACTGATTTAAATCGTTTTTCAATAATACTCTCATGGAAAAAATCCATAAAGGTCGACTTGAGTCATCAAAGTATTCAATGTATTAATATGGTATATAGGATAATTTACGGAAGCATTCCTAGCTATGAAGATTATTTGAAAATAGTAATGCAAATAACAAAAGCTATACAAAACAGGTTTTAGTATGTATAAAGGATGTCTTTGTATGTACCTTAAGTTACTTCAGGGGTATGTGATGGCATCATGTCCTGTAATATATTTGGTGTAGATGATACACAGAGATGTACTTCAGTAGTTTGTGAAGCTGTTGGTTTTAATGGTGTAAAGGTAACTTCCGTTTTACTCATAGTTAGCACTTTATATATATATATATATATATATATATATATATATATATATATATATATATATATATATATATATATATATATATATATATATATATATTTATTAATTTATTTTTTAAGGGTATTCGATTCAATTTCGATGGTTATTAAGAAGTACTCTCACGACTTTGTCAAACTTTTCCAATTATTTAATTGCTTCATCAGGACTTCTACAAAATTAAAATGAAATATAAAAACATGTTCAACTTCCACAAGGAGGGACTCTTACCGCACATTGAGGTTATTTATGAAACATTGCAAACCTGCTAAATAATACAAATCTCTACAACACATACAAAATTACAAAAGGTCGCTATTTAAAATTTGTTCAAAAATAGAGAAAAAATGAAGAGTATGACCTTTTGTAATTTTGTGTAGTGGAGACTTGTATAATTTAGCAGGTTTGCATATTTCATCAATAACCTCAATGTATGGTAAGAGTCACTCCTTGTGGAAGTTTTTATATTTCATTTTGTAGAAGTCCTGATAAAGCAATTAAATAATTGCGAAAGCTTGACAAAGTCATTGAAGTATTTCTTAATAACCATCGAAATTGAATCGAATATACTAAAAAATAAATTAATAATAAAGCAACGATTCGTAAATCAATTAGTTAACATAATATATATATATATATATATATATATATATATATATATATATATATATATATATATATATATATATATATAAAAAAAAATATAATATATATATATATATATATATATATATATATATATATATATATATATATATATATATATATATATATATATATATATATATATATATATATATATATATATAAAAGAGGAAAAATAGTCTATTGACTGGAATAGTTGAATGAAATGAGTTAAGGAAGCAACAAAGAGAGCATTTTCCTTGGGGTTGCAGTCAATTGGTAATGGCAATATTCAAGTAATACTCTTTGTTGAATTCGTTTTCTACAATAGGATTTTTGTTTTCAGATGTCATGATAATGAAAATATATTATTTTGAAACCTCGACAATTTAACAAAGAGTATTACTACAATAAAGCCATTTCCAATTTACTGCAACCCCATATTTGTATCTGATGATGTTACACTGTACCATACATGTTAAATCAAATTAGTTAAAACCTAATATATATTTTATTTTTTCCGATATATATAAATTATGTCCCAAAAATAGTGCACATATTAGTTGCATGAAAAATTCAAATATTATCATTTCAAAGAGATCACTATAGCTACAATGCGGTTCTGTGTGAGAAAGAATATCAGATTTCATTCTCGCAAATTTGAGGCATAATTTTCGCAATGATACGCTCAATTCCATCCTCCGTCCTAGGGTTGTTCGCTTAAATACGTTACTCCAAGTAACACCACCGGAAAAAGTCACACGGCATCATGTCCCACGATCTCCGTGGCCAATTCCAATCTCCATGGCGTGGGAATGACACGATCCAGAAATTTCTCATTGCCAATGGTCGGTTGAAGGTTGTAAAGTAGTACATAAAAATTTTCGTCGGAATTCGTGCAAGTTGCTCCTGGATATGTTCAGTTGTTGTGAATGACTGCGAATCGAGGTTTCGGGATTTCATCAACACTCCCACTTACTGAGATAGTATTTACAGCTGACTGTCGGTTACGACATGTAGCAGCCGGGTATCGTTTAACAGATCGCGTAATTTTTCTTGCAAGTGTGAAAACAGCCGTACACTCTTCGTTACGATTATAGTGTATACTGTATCGTTCAAACGAGAGCCAGGTGAGTGTAAATCGGACCATTATCTTAACATCAGTAATTGAAACTTTTTGTTCGAACTTTTCATCATTCGTCGATGAATCGGGCACTCCTCGCCGATCGAAACCTGGACGCAATTTGCGAATTACCTACCTCTATATATCTTAGCGATCATAGGTGTTGTTCCACAATGAAGTGATTAATTATCACTAACCTCAAAGTCCATAGATAAAAACAACCAAGTGATTGCAGGGTTTGTCAACAAAGAGAAACGAAAATGGCAAGCTATTAAATAATAATTGTATATTCTTATTAGGACACCCTTATATGTATATATATATATATATATATATATATATATATATATATATATATATATATATATATATATATATATATATATATATATATATATATATATATATATATGAGTCATGGGCCACCCCTATAACTTTTTAACGGGAGCCTCGATTTTATTGAAAATTTGGTGGTTTATCTCAGACATATTATCGAATTTTTTCACTTACGAAATTAATCTGTCTGACTTCCGGTTTCGTGAACAAGATAGGTCTCAGGAGCAGAGGGTATTAATAAAAACAAGATTGTTAATAATTACTTTGTTATTTAAGAATTGAGAAAACTGAGTTTTGGCTCCAAAATGAATTTAATCGTAATAAAGTTCAAGCAAATGAATTTTTAGAAAAGTTATTATTGTGAGAGATATTTTAAGTCAATTATCTATGATTTAGATGACGTCGCAGCCATCTAGGATAAAAAAAAACAAAATGAAAAACAACATTGAAACAAAGCTATAATTGACATTTGACACATGGAAGGTATGTATTTGAAGCCTCAGAATTAAAATATGTGAAATATATAGGATGTTCTATTTAAATTTTCAATTATCGTTTTCAGTGAAACCGGAAGTGAGACATATTGATTTCGTATGTCAAAAATTCAGAATAATGTCCGAGATAAACCACCCAAATTTCAATAAAATCGAAGAACCCATTAAAAAGTTATAGGTGTGGCCCATCAGTCATGTACACCCGGTATATATATATATATATATATATATATATATATATATATATATATATATATATATATAAATATCCTGAATTTGAATGAAGTTTCACAATTTCAAGAACACCTGTGCAAACATAATAAAAGTATGCAGTGTAGAATTGAAGTCTGCAAAATTTGTTGTGTGTATGATTCAAGTTTTATATGTATCAGTATGTAAAATTATGTTTCTCATTATAATGATTGAAAAAGTACCAATTGAATTAATTTCTTTGTGACTAATTTGAAGTTTGATAGATTCTGACTTTATTCGCGTTCTTGTGATGTTGATTAAAGAAGGTTGAATAGTATTTCAGACTGCATTTCCGATTGTTTCATTGAAAATTAAAAAGCATAAATGTAATACTATATATATATATATATATATATATATATATATATATATATATATATATATATATATGTTATAATATATGCATATATGTTATAAGTTACGACAAAGTTGATATACCTTAGTATGAAATATATAAATAGAAACTGAATTTCATACATCACTGCCAACAAATTTTGGCTGTGTAATTTGTGTTGTGACTATATATATATATATATATATATATATATATATATATATATATATATATATATATATATATATATATATATATAATGAAAAAGCACTAATCTTTTTTCCAATACATTGAAAATTTTGGAGCTTTTCTTTCAAAATTAATTATAATTAATGAAAATCCATTTTGGGTGTCCATTGCAAAAAAAACCAAAAGAAGAGTGATAATTTTTGGAGTATATTTTCAAAAGAAGGCGGAGATAATGTCTCAAATATTTCACAGGCACATTTTACTATTTCGGCAAAATTTATGAATTTTGAGATCAAGGGGGAGGGGAGAATTTTCCTGATTAAATCTTCAGTGGCGTGAAGTCAGAATTAGATATCAATCCTAATAAAATGTATTCAACACAAATTCCTGTTATATTTTGATTTAGTACTCACGTTGTTCGAAGTAATTTTTCAAAGCTTTTGCAATTAATCGTAATTGTTACAGGAAAATGCCGCTATTTATTGTTATTGGAGAACATAATAGAACTTTTTATCGTATTTTAAATTTTTTCCTCAATGTTATGGAAAAGATTCAAGTTTCACCAGAATTTGCAATACAAAAAGCATAAGTACATTAAATACGCATGGATAAGTTGTTCAAAGTGTGCCGATTAAATGATTGACTGATATCGAATAACTACTTCAGTTATTTTTCGAATCCTATTAGTTTATATCGTTTGCAACAAAAATTACTGAAATACATCACTGATCATCTGTCGTCTAGCACATCTCGTGAAATCTGATCGTTACAGAGAATTTTGACGAACACAATACAAAGTTGAGAATATTAAGTCTTGTATTTCCAGTCCTTCTCGAAAATGCCATACACATACCCCTGGTTTCCATTGGTGGTCCTCTCCACTTCGGTGATCGTCACCTCGGAACCATGATCGCCACTTTCCCTTCTCTTGGTCGTTTTCTTGACCTTTTTGGTCTTCTTCTCGGTCGTTATGGTGAAGTTAGAGTATGCGTCTACATCACCCATTTTTTCGGTATTCGTTTTTTTCTCAATGCGCGAAGCACGGTGAAGCTGAGACGCAGCCGATCTCGAACTAACTGAGCTTTTCGGAAAGTGTGCTTAAAACTGGATATTCTGCAGTTTTCCGATATTTTTAGAATATGATATGGAACGACATAGTGCCGCGTGCAACCTGGGATGGGAGAGAAGCCCCAACAGGAGCGAGCGAAAGTTCCAGAGAGGTACTTCGGGAATTTCGAGACATCGCAGCGATATGAACGATTGAAAGCTGACAGAAGCATTCAAAGGAAAAGGCAAGCAGTTTAGCCCCATCAGAATCCCAATATTAAATTCAATGAAAAATTTTAATGATGAATAGTAAATTCGTCTAAACTAAACCACAGTTTCTGCTGTCATTTACATTTTCTTGTCGAATGTGAATTCAGGATTATACAGTGAACAAAAACCTTAATTTTTCATTGGAACATGGCGAAAGTAATTATTTCGTGAAATATTCACTCTGAAAATGAAGAGAAGACGGGAAGTGTCGTGGAACACCCGGTAAGAACGAAGTTCTTTGGAATACTCGGTAAGAACGAAGTTCTTTTCGCCATATATTAATATTGAATAGCAGGAAAAATTAAATAAATTAACAACACATTAACAAGATATTAAATTGTATTTGTCGTATACGAAATGACACAAAAAAATGATTTTTTATCAAGAGTAAAGTAAGTACCTATATTTTTGACTATATCCAAAATTTTCATAAAAATAAGATGTTAAGGATTAGAAATAAATTCCAAAGATTCAATATCGTTTATTTACAATTAAAAAAAATTCTCTGCGATAGCACTTATAGATTAAGTTTGAACATTGATGCATAATTAATCAAGGAGCATTAATTCTCAAACATAAACTTCCAGTGTTATTCCAGAAAAAAAATTTCTATTGTAAAAAAAATATATTGAGTACTTGAAAATTATTTTTAATCCTGAACCTTTTTTCCCTATAAAAATTTTCGATATGGTCAAAAATTAAGGAATTCTACTCTTGATCAAATATAATGTTTTTGACAAAATTGTATACGAGTGATACAATATAATATCTGATAGAGTTTTAGAAAATGCATTTCCACATGTAGCTAATTTACGTAGACACACACACACACATACATATATATATATATATATATATATATATATATATATATATATATATATATATATATATATATATGTGTGTATATATATATATATATATATATATATATATATATATAAGTATATATATATATATATATATATATATATATATATATATATATATATATATATATATATATATATATAAGTATATATCTGTGGGCTTGGAGCTAAAAGGGCCAATGTCAATTTTTGCCTAGTTGAGGTTAACCATTGCATGCATTTATATGTATGCTGTCCTTCATATGCTTAAAACGGCCAATATCAAACTCAACCAATAACATATCTATGAATATAAAGGCGGCCAATGTCTTTATGAATTTGCTAAAATCGGTGAAATCTAACAGGGCCAGTTGTTACTTTGGCCGTTTTAGCTTCAACTAGAAATTTAAATGCATGCATGAACAAAAGCGGCCACAATGACATTGGCCGCCTTTTGTATTAGTGGTCAGTAGTTTACAAATCTGCACACACGCGTCTTGCGACGTAATTCAAGTTTCGTGAAGTGTTTGTGGAGTAAAGATTATGAATAATTCAAGGACAAGGAGGATTTTAGAAATGTGTGGTACTGAAAATAGTAAGTGAGTTTCTGAGGCTGGCCATACTCACATGGAGGCAGATACCATCCATGGGGCAATAGAAAAAAATGAAAAAACGGACTACTGCTGACATTGAGTTTACCCCGTTATTGGCAAATTTAATACGTATGGTGCCAAGAAAACCTTCTATTGAAGTTATCTAGAACTGGAACAAGAAGACTTTTTAAATTTCAAAGCATGTTTAATACACATTATGTGCATCAGCATCGCTAAGAATACTTAAAATGAACGAGTTTAGTGGCTGAAAATTAAGGTGGATGCAGTATTCAACTGAACATTCGTATATATTGTATAGCATTTCGTTCGCAGGAGACTTTAAAATTTTTAGATATATCCAGAATTCAACACAAAACACGACAGTGTAATTCCACTCAAGCTTCAACCACCTAACATCGAACCACTTCCTTTAAGTACAGATAAATTAAAAGATTTAAAGGCACTTTTGCCATATATTAATTAGTAAAACTAATCGTATATACTACCAATCTCTTTATTAAACAAATAACAGAAAATGATTAACATAGTGGATTACTTGGTGGATGAAGCTATTGCCGAAGAAAATGAATGTTTGTAACATTGACATTTTTTTATACGTATCTTATTTCTGGTATTTTGCAATTATGTGCTTAGTTTACTTCACCTTTCATCAGAATAAATTTGTGAAAATATAATAAATGCTTAATATAAACTATAGTTTTCTGTTTATTATTGTTATTGTTATAATGGCCAATGTCACATACAAGAATTATAAAATAAAAAATCCATGCAACAAGGGCAAAGTTCATTTTTTTTGTCCAAAATGTGATTTTTTTTGGATTATGAAATATGCAGTCAGATGAAATGCAAACATAGCAATGTCTCCGCCAAAGTTGATGAAACAAATGTTTACTATATGTTAGTTATAATTGAACGAATTATTGGTAAAAACTTCATATGCAATTTTCTCAAATGTGTATTTTTTGACATTGGCCCTTTTAGCTCCAAGCCACAGATATATATATAAGTATATACAGGGTGTTCCAAAATTGAACGTACAAACGAAAAGGGGAGATTCCTCAAGTAAGTTTGAGAAAAAAAAGTCCCGTAAACATGGGGTCGCAAACGTTTCGTTTTCGAGATACAGAGTGTTGAAGTTTGAATTTTATTCAAGTTTTTTTCTCATAGTATCTACACTTTATAGGATATTCAACTGAAATTTGGCATAGACATTACATTTGAGAGTTCTCACCACGTGACATGGCAATTTCGAAAGCAGATCTACAGGGTGATATTTTTTCTGGAACACAGTCACCTGTTTTCCTCAAGAACTTTTTTTTGGTGTGCAACTGTTAATTTGAAAAAAATGTAAAAAGGAGCTTTGTTATTATACTAAAGTTTTCTTTCTCTTGTAGTTTTGTCGTATCTGCTACTGATTTCGAGAAAAAAAAATTTGAACGGTTCTCTCGAAATTCTCGGAAAAATCCAAATTATGATAAGGAGGCCAGGTTGTAAGCTGAGGTGAATGAATTCATTATTAGTTTTTATGGAAATTTTCCTGATCTGTTGCGATGATTCATGAAGATTTGATGAACTCGTATAATCATTACAAAAAATGTATTACTACAAGAAACTAAAAAAAAAATCATAACAAGAAAACTAAGTAACCGCAAAGGACTGAACTACAGCAAATGTTGAAAATGTCCTCCCCTAACTCTTATACAAGCTTCTGTTCTTATATAGTATAACAACAAAGCTTCTTTTTACGTTTTTTCAAATTAACAGTTGCTCACCAAAAAAAAGTTCTTGAGGAAAACAGGTGACAGTGTTCCAGAAAAAATATCACCCTGTAGATCTGCTATCAAAATTGCCATGTCACGTGGTGAGAACTATCAAATGTAATATCTATGCCAAATTTCAGTTGAATATCTTATAAAGTGTAGATACTATGACAAAAAAACTTGAAAAAAATTCAAACTTCAACACTCTGTATCTCTAAAACGAAACGTTTGCGACCCCATGTTTACGGGACTTTTTTTTCTCAAACTTACTTGAGGAATCTCCCCTTTTCGTTTGTACGTTCAATTTAGGAACACCCTGTATATATATATATATATATATATATATATATATATATATATATATATATATATATATATATATATATATATATATATATATATATATATATATATATATATATATATATACCGGGTAGCGAGAAAGTCTGGCAACAAGGTATTTTCTTTGAAACCATTAAACGTACAATTAGCAAATTTTAGGGTTATGCATATCATAATAACTTACAAAAATATTAATATTTTCCTTATAACAGAAGCTCAAAATGTTGGCCACCTGTATCTTAGCAATTAATAATACAATCTGTATTTATATATTTATATTAACTTTATTCTAAATGACGTTTTACTCACAATTAATATTCAGAAAGAGAACATCTTTCCCACAATATTATTTCAATTTGTGTTCTGTAATCGATTGCTTATATGTGTTGTTGCAGAAACTATATAATCTCCTATTTTATATATAATTCATTCTGCGCACGGTCCTGCTCCGTATCAATTGGACTAGTGGGTAGATGTGTTTCGAATATTTACTAAAGCTGACGCAGTTTTGCGAAAAACAGTAGATGAGCAAATCATTTTGATATATGCGTACGTATCAGTATTCGAACTCGATATTTTACATTCTTGATCTATTTTCTACTTTCGAGCACGATTCATAAGAACAGATATGAAGTATATGATTTAGAATTTTGGTAGTGCCGATTGATGGTAGGTACTTGGAGAAGCATACAAATAAACCTTACACGAATAATACTATGTTCGTGAGTAATATCATAAGGGCATCTGATTTTTTCGAAAAAAATCTAAGAAACACGTTGCTAAGTAATATTTCAACAAGAAGCATGAGTGCTGAAAGCAACAAAAATCCTTAATGCATCTTGTTAAAATATAACTTAGCATTGTGTTTTTTCGATTTTTTTTCACAGGAAAAATTAGATGCCCGAATGGTTTTTGACAAAACACTTTAATGAGTGACAACAGCTGTCGAGTTTTGCCGCGGGTAAACTAGAAAAAACTGCTGACAGGTGCTGTCTTACAGTTTTCTCATCTAGAAACCATTTGTGATTCAAAATTGCACGTTTGTGATTGGTGGAAATTAAGACGGCGGAAATAGTCTGATATAACCTGATCGATGAAAATTCCGATTTGATGTTTCCGAAAATAATAATGTTTGGAAACTATGAGTTTTGTTCGACCGATATAAACTTTAGTGCACGCCATAAGTATGATATCATACCTCCCACACGAGTATCAACGATATAAAAATAAATTAAATTGGAAACACTAAGAATGGCATGCATTCGGAACATTAATATTTTGTTTCAAAACCCATTTTCTTGTGGGCCAGAGAACATGTGGACATGTTCATTCCTAACTATATTTGTATAGGTACTACCTTTGATTTTACTGTGAACTACTGCCTGTATTTCATAAGCATATTTAACCCTAAAGAAGCAAAAAATAATTATTGAATATAAATTTTATCTATCTATAAATTTTCAGATATTTTTTAAAATTCACAGAGACCTACAGTTTAACGCTGGTTTCGAATGTCCAATGGGCTTGTAAACTATGTACATTACCCAGTACAATTCGAAGATTATAGCCTGGTCAAAATAGACATTCACCCTTGCATAAATACCCAAGAAGCTGAAAATTGACATGAACGTCATGGATACCTTCATAATGAAATTGTGAAAAAGCCCCATCTATCCCATGTGTGCAAAAATTTCGCAAAAATGGGGTTTTTGGATTTTTTAGCGAAACGGTTAGCTTTATGATAACAATAGCTCAGACAATTGTAGATCGGGTAATTATTTTTAATTTGTGGGTTTCAACTCTTTTTCTCATCAGCGTCGCACTTCGCAGAGACTATTTTGTTTGAATCGCATCTCAACCTGCATCGTTATCAGTACACGATGCACGAATTTTCAATTTTTTTATTCAAATAATATAAAGTATTTTCTTAATTTTTATTACTGTTTTGTATTCAAGCGTGGTTTTTTAAACCAAAATTTATTCCGTTCGAAAAGCATATCGGCGCGATGCACTTCGCGCAAGAAATACGACCTTAGTGAAGGAGCTCTGCTGCTTACTCTTTTTAGCATTGTCCCATAAAATACATACTATTGTAGTGTATCGAAGCAATCAGGTACGGGAGTAGTTTTTTTTATTCGTTTTAGACCACCTATATATATATATATATATATATATATGTATATATATATATATGTATATATACAGGGTGTACCAATCTTACGACAAACTTCGGTATATGGGATATTTTAAGAGATATCAAAAAACGATATCAACAAAAATGGTAGATGTCTTTAAGGTCCATATTTTGAAATTATCTCGAACTATACAGTGTGTTGCATAACTCCGTTACAAACTAAACATATGGTTTTTCAAATGAGTACCCCTGTATATTATACCGAATTCGGATTACTCACAATTTTTTGAAGCTTTTGATTTAAGGTTTTGCTATGTTATACAGAGTACTTCAAAAGATATGGACACGTTCATATGAAAATCGTAGGTAAATCAACGCTCTGTAGCTTATTGTGCGTTGAAGAAAAAAATTTTATTTTGCCTGACAGAGTTTCGTAATATGATGCAATATTATTTTTCATTTTGTATACAGGGTGGACGGAAACTCGAACCTTCCATTTTCTCTCTTATTTCAAATGGAACACCCTGTATTTTATAGTACAAATAGAATCTCCTATCATGTAACTTCAATTTTTGTGAAGCATTCTCTATACCCAAAAGTAATAAAAACAGAGTTATTTTGTAATATTTATTGTGAACCATAATTATAAACCTTAAATGTGAAAGCAATACACGTTGAATGTAACAGAAAATCCTAAATAATAATAAATCTTAATAAATAATTTATTCTTAACAAAACAAGTCACCAAAAGTATAATTCGAACCGTTATATTAAACTAAATGTTCAAAGTGTTCATCGTTAACATCAACGCTAACTGAGAAAATGTAATGGTTTCCAGCATTGCATTGATGTTAACGGGAACACTTTGAACATTTAGTTTAATATTACGGTTAGAATTATACTTTTGGTGACTTGTTTTGTTAAGAATGAATTGTTTATTAAAATTTATTATTATATAGGATTTTTTGTTACATTCAACGTTTATTGCTTTCACATATAAGGTTAATAATTATAGTTCACAATAAATATTACAAAATAACTCTGTTTTTATTAACTTTGGGTATATGAAATGCTTGACAAAAAATAAAGTTATATAATAGAAGACTCTATTTGTGCTATAAAATACAGGGTGTTCTATTTGAAATAAGAAATAAAATGAAAGGTTCGAGATTCCGTCCACCCTGTAAACAAAATGAGAAATAATTCAAATTTAATATAATACGGAGATATTGCATCACATAGCAAAATCTTATATCAAAAGCTTCTAAAAAATGTGAGTAATCCGAATTCGGTATAATATATAGGGGTTCTCATTTAAAAAAACCATATGTTCAGTTTGTAACGGAGTTATGCAACACTCTGTATAGTTCGAAATAATTTCAAAATATGGACCTTAAAGACATGTACCATTTTTGTTGAAAACATTTTTTGATATCTCTTAAAATATTCCAAATACCGAAGTTTGTCGTAAGATTGGTACAGCCTGTATATATATATATATATATATATATATATATATATATATATATATATATATATATATATATATATATATATATATGTATATATATATATATATATATATATATATATATATATATATATATATATATATATATATATATATATATATATATATATAATATATATATATATATATATATATATTATATATATATATCTTTTTTTTTTCTCGGTACATATTGGCATCTCCAGCGGCTCCCATCGAGTCGAATGATCTGAAATTGGGTTGAAATTTTCCAACCGCCGCCATTTTTACCTAGATATTTATTGTTTTTCATTGGTTTTTGAAAAATTGCCGAACTCTACAGTTTCTGCAGATTGAGTTAGAGGGTTGAAATTTGGTACGTATTGAGTATATGTTGATTCAAGATCCCTTGTTAGATTCAATTTTTTTTCTCAACCGTGCTGCATTTCGTGGTGACTATTCCGTTCGAATAGCATCTCGATCTGTTTCGACAGCAGAATGCGATTTTTTTTTTACAATGGAGGGTTGCAATTTGGTGAGTGGATTGAGTTGATATTGAGGTGCGTTCCTTCGTTGGTTTCAACTTTTTTCCTTAACCACAACGCACTTCGCAAATTTTGTTTTTTAGTGAAATAATTATATATATATATATATATATATATATATATATATATATATATATATATATATATATATATATATATATATATATATATATATATATATATATATATATATATATATATATATATATATATATATATATATATATATATATATGTGATACTAAAAAATTCAACAACTCAATAAATGAACAAGAAAACAATAATTGTTGCAGGTTTTGTAAGTTTCAACTAATTGAATGTATTCAAAATTGTTGAGAAGAGAAGATACGTAGATGTCCAGCAAAATGTTAAGTTTCACATAGCTAAAAGCTACAACGAAGTCAGGGAATAATATGATCACAATGTTCATGGTACACTGAGTTTAGTTTGAAACTTCAAAGTGAAGGTAGACAACCTGCCAAAGCTTCATAAAAGAAATCAAATATTTGAAATGTTTCAATATTTTCCGATGGTATATTATTTCGTTTGGGAAATTCGCTTCGCTTGAAATAGAATTCGTGAGTGGTCGCTCTGCGAATACTTTGGAGATCATCCAGATAATTTCAACACTAACTATTCGTGCCGAGCGGATTATAAATTTGACAATTTTCACTGCACAATAATAAAATATCAAATATAATATAAAAGACAAATCGATGATATTTTTCATATAGATGGATTTTAACGTAAAGATTGGCCATTTCTACATACCTAATTACGAATCAATGCATTCTTCCGCTTACCTCAATCGAGAGAAGTAAGAATAAGTTTTTCCCGAGAGAGACAAATCTACATTCAGAACGAAATTCCAGCAAAATGTTGTTACACATCATGTACAGGCGATGGGATTTGGGGATTTAGGGTACTTGTAGCTTAAATAGCCAAAAACTAATTAGACAAGTCCAGGGCTCGATTCTCCAGAAAAGTTCAAATATGAAAACCTCTTTTTGATAAGTCTAGTCGTTTTCGAGCTACAGGGGGATTTTCAAAAGTATGCAAATTTTTAAAAGTAGGAATATTTTTTTTATTAATAAAATTTTCGATTTTTCGAAGAGGCTTTTTTTTAAAGACCAATTCACCACTGAAAACCAACATGTCGAATTACATTTAGTTTATAATATAATTGTAACATAATATTTTTCTTATGGAACATGCCATATTTTATTCTTCCCTTAAAATCTAATAAAATTTCCTTCAAAATGATGTATCACATGAAAGGTTTTGACTATTAGTTTTTTCGATATTTCACGTTTTTAAAAATTACCATAGTTGGCTGCGACTTTGAGTCTTTGACATTATGTGTAACACAAAAAATATCATTTGTTTAAATCGAGTAAGCCATGCCGCCAAAACTGTTTTCAAAACTAAGTTTCATTAGAGTGACGTTTGACAAAAATAAAAAGTCTTTGGGTATATAAACCTACAAATATTGGCATGGTAACAGAGAATTACTTACTGTTGTCATTTTTGAGTAAAAATTTATTAATATGTTTCAATATTTCGGAAAGAATGATATGCTCAAGTGTCTTATAGAGACGAATGAAATACAACTTTTTCATTACGAATGTATCATGAGGGATATCCAGAGATTAGGAAACTGTAGAGTAAAATATTAAGCCGACTGAAGCAAAATCTAATATCACATGGTTCATTTAAAAAGCCACGACCAAAAACCGATAGAAATGTAATGATAGACAAAGAATTATAGGAATTGAAAGTTTTATGCTTTTTCAAAATCCTTCTTACTGGCTACTTCAGTATTCCATTTCATTGCTCTGGAGGATGTTTTTGGAGAAAGATTTATTTTGCCCAAAACTGACAATTACTCTTATTCTTATTAATTTTGATAATGATAATAAATAAGATACTTTTCAAAAATGCAAACTTTTGAGAATCCCCCTGCAGCTCGAAAACGACTTGACGTATCAAAAAGCGGGTTTCATATATATATTATATATTATATGGTTGTCTGGTTTCCCAGGTTTGTACCAGCGTATGGCCTTCGTCTTTGTTGAAATCTGCCCGACTTTTCGGCAAAATCACATTTGCCATCTTCAGGTAGCTCTTCTTGGTCAGGGTGAATACACTGAACTCCGACCAAGAAGAGCTACCTGAAGATGACAAATGTGATTTTGCCGAAACGTCGAGCAGATTTCAACGAAGACGAAGCCCATACGCGGATAAAAACCCGGGAAACCAGACAACCAGATTATCTCCGCGAGAACCTGAAAATCAACATATATATATTTAATATATATATATATATATATATATATATATATATATATATATATATATATATATATATATATATATATATATATATATATATATATATATCAGATATAACAGAAATTACTCCCGCACCTGGCGGCTCTCCTTCGATTCACTCCAATAGTATGTATTTTATGGCAAAATACGACTAAAAACGCGCTTTTTACATGAATTTAGAACAAGCGGCTAGATCAGCATGACCGGTATGTGAAAATTACCATTGATTTCCAAGTTTATACCTATTAATAGTCTTCGTATACTTGTCGTAGTAACAGATGCCATCAAAACATGCTATACTCTAGCCAATAGTTCTTATGGAATAGGTTCTAATTTGTTTTTTATGAAAATAATTGTTACGTAGGTGTTAACTTTGCATAAGTTAAGTTAACAAACATTGAACATAAATCACATGTGTAGGTAATAAATATCTGAACCTTTTTATCGACTCGGTATATAAATATTATTTAGAAATAATATATGCATATATGTATAATCTTAATGTTTAGATAAAATAGTTACTTCTAGAAAAATTATTGTATATTTCACTTCCTATACTTTGAATATCAACAGTTTCAATATGTGATCGAGATTGAAACTACAAACTTATAGTAAGTTGATAGTCGAACATAAGATGAATTAGAGAAAACATGTGACCATTAAAGAAAATTTTGTGAGTAGATTAAAATCAACAAAAATCTGTTTACTAGAGTTGGATTTCAGTTTTAAAATGAAGACAACCTTAATAAGTCTGCATTATCGTTCAAAAAAAGCTCTTTAGTCTCTGTTGGACCTCATCAGAGCTGTGGACTAAAATTCTACGATCTACAAACTATTTCTTCACTACCCAAAAACTAACAAAAGAGGTTAGTGAATTTCCTATTCACAATTGTCTACACATGACAAAGTGGTTTAATTATTAGCGAATATTAAATAATCTTTCTGGTTGAACTTATGTAGTTACTCCAAGTGGCTCTTTTGCAGATATCTCATCACTCAATGCCATTTTTTGCTAATAATTATAATAATTACTAGTGTTCGCACAGTGGTCTGAATTCGACCATAATTAATTGAATGTTTAAGTTTGAATGTTATTGAGATTCTCTTGTCATAGAATAGGTGTATCTCTATAATCATTTCAGATATTATTGAATGAAGGCCTCTATTTCTAAGGAATCGCTTTTGCGATCGCGAAAGGTGCCCGTCACGGCCTACCACGGTCGTTTACGATGGTAATTTCATCCAGAGAAAAAAAATTGTCAGCGAGACGCTCGATTCTCGCGAACCGCTTTGCCGGTCGGAATCAGATACACCTACAAGGATATACATGGCATAATTTATTAGTCGATCTGAGAGATTCATTGACCGATCTCGAAAATTGAACACATAAAATGGTGAGTTAGGGGACTGCAGTACTGTAGAAAGTTGTACGATAAATCGGCGACAATAATTTGAAGAGATTTATTTATCGTTTGAAATAAATAGGTCGATTTATCTGCAGATTCATCGAAATTATCTGCCTATAACTTACAACCTCTATAATTAACAGTAATAAGTGATACGTGCAATACCTATTACATTCGACAAAATTAGATAGTTCTTAAGTTCGACTATTCGAATTAGAATTTTTTTTTATTTTGATAATTTTTTGTCGTTATGTTTCTAGGTACTATCTTTATTCATTCCATTGTATCAAACTCTCGAACTTCACTAACCAAAAACCTAGTATGGTGCCTCTTCAATTTCAACGGATAAATCGGTCATATCTCTCAAAATTCCGAAAAGTCGCCTATCAGAGATAAGTTGGTTACATTTGACCAAATAATAGTTCCAAACAGCTTATACGTACAGATAAATTGGACCAATAAATTCGACCCGATAAATTTACCTAATAACACTTACCTTTGATAGGTCAGGAAAGATCTATCGGAGAAATTTATCTTTGCAATTTATCTAACTATAAATTGGTGCAATTTATCTGACCACTAAATTGTTCCATGCATATCCACCTATTACCATATAGTCCGCGCGCCACGATTCTCACGTTAATTCCCTTGAACTCCACTTCAGTTGCCAGAGTGTACAGATAATAATAACTAAGTAAATGTATTTATAATATACACATAACACACACACACACACACACACACACACACACACACATATATATATATATATATATATATATATATATATATATATATATATATATATATATATCAATCTCATATATTTATTCTGTAACAGTGGCGTATATGGTTCCAAAGCACATTTTGTGGTTTGTTTCCAGTATCTAGGTATCTTTGGTGGAGAGGGCACTCTGGGTTGTTATCCAGATAGTGGCTCGTTCACGATTTGTGAATATATATATAATATATATATATACATTATATATATATATATATATATATATATATATATATATATATATATATATATATATATATATATATATATATATATATATATATAGTTTTAGCTCCTTCTTAGTGGTAGGTGAGCGGTCTATCACTATTTCTGTTTTTGTTCGTTTGGTGCTGGGATGAAGAAGGGACTCAGAGGAAACCCTCTGAGTCCTTTGTTGGCGGAAGTATTCATGGATAATTTGGAACAGTTAATTCATAATCATCCTGTTAGTCGACAATTCGTTTATTGATTTAGATATGTGGATATTATTTGTTGTTTCACTGGTACTCTTAGACAACTAGACTGCTTTCAAACATTCGTTAACACTTTACACCCTAATATAAAATTCACTTTAGAGATGGAAAAAGATAACTCAATTAACTATTTGGATTTGAAAATAACAAAAGTAGATAACAAACATAATTTTTCAATTTTTCGCAAACCATCGCACACTGATAGCGTCATACATAGTACTTCCCTACATCCATTCCAACACAAAATGGCAGCTTTCAATAGTATGGTACATCGTTTAGTAAATAGTCCACTTTCAAACGCCAATTTTAACATCGAGAAAAATATAATTAAACAAATTGCCGTAAATAATAATTATGATCCCAATATTATAGACATTATGATAGATAAAAAGTTTTTCAAAAATGCGATTAACCAGGTGTACCCCCTTACTAAAAATAATATCACATATAACAGCCTCACTTTCATCGGAAATTCAAGTAAAAAACTTAAATCTCTCTTATCTAAGCACAACATTAACATTGCTTATCGTACCGTTAATAATTTAGGAAATCATATAAAAAATAATAAATCCAAAGTTCATAAAGATAATAAATCGGGAGTTTATAAAATTAATTGTGGAGATTGTGATAAGTTTTACATTGGTAGAACTTTCAGAAGTTTTCAAACTAGAATTTCAGAACACAAACGTAGCTTTGTTAATCAGAAGTCGAATTCACATTATGCAAACCATTTAATCCAAGAAAATCACACATTCAATTTCGATTTTAAAATATTAAATCTGAAAGTAAGGGAATTAAACTTAATTTTTTAGAATCAGTACAGATAAATAAATACAAGCATTCCGGTCTCCTATTGAATAGCCAAATCGATCATACTTCAAGCCCCCTTCTTAATCTTTTCAAAATTACCGAACTACCTGACTAGCAGTTCTGAATTGGTTTTTCCTTTTCTAATAACTATTTGTAACCATCTTTGTATTTACCCCTTCTACATAATTTGTCATTTCTTGTTTTTGTTATAACAGAGAATCATAGTTAGTTAGCCATTAGCATCTGAAGAAGGTGAAGTTCCACCGAAACGTGCGTCATGCATTATTTCTTATAATAAATGTGTAAATTGTTATTTTTAACCATTGTTTTAATATGGGATGAAGAAACATAAAAACAGCATTTACTCTTCTTACAATATAATACTGTATCAGACACCTACATGTATGTATATATATATATATATATATATATATATATATATATATATATATATATATATATATATATATATATAAAAGAACTTCGAAAACAAACTAAAAGGTATCTGTTCGTGGTGCTGCAGTCAAAATTTAGAAGTGCCTAGGAAAAAAGAAAAAACTCCTTTTGTATTCTGTCAAGCTTTCCAGAATATTTTATTCCCTTCTTCAAGACTAACTAAGAGAAATTAAGAAACAATATTATTGAAGTATTGAAGGAAACTAACATTTTAATCAAACAACAGAAAAATCAATGTAACATCTCTAACTAACAGAGTCAATGAAACTTTTTTAATAAAGATTAAAATCGTCACTACTATAAAAAGAAGAATTATCCTTAACAATTTTTATAGTAGTGACGATTTTAATCTTTATTAAAAAAGTTTCATTGACTCTGTTAGTTACAGATGTTACATTGCATCATTACAGTATCTTGTGTTTTTGAAGTGTACCTAGACTGATTGTTTCTTAATTTCTTTTAGTTAGTCCTGAAGAAGAGAATAAAAAATTCTCGAAAGCTTGACTGAATACAGAAGGAGTTTTTTCGTTTGTTCTTGGCACTCCCAAATTTTGACTGCAGCTCCACGAACAGATACCTTTAAGTTGGTTTTCGAAGTTCTTCTATCAACTGGTCAGTCACGAGCGAGCATTTCAACCTTTATATATATATATATATATATATATATATATATATATATATATATATATATATATATATATATAGGTTTCAACTTCTAAGGGAATCGGCCTAGTTTACACCAATGATACTCTGTTTATCTTTGCCAAGCTTTCGGATTTATTTTAATCCTTCTTCAGGGCGTCTACAAAATATACAAAGAACATTTTCACAAATAATGGACCAACAATATCGTATTAATTTTACAACTTAAGGAGCACAACTTACTGAAATATTGAGGTTTAGGTGTTATTACATTTGTCAACATTGAAACTTCCAAGCAAACGCTGCATGTAAACAAATTCACTTAACAATCAAAACTTAAACAATTGAAACTTCGCATCAACACAACAACCATCAAAACGGGGGCTTTTACCTGAATTAAAATTTTCTAAAACAAAATGAAATCTGCTAAAATGAGTCATATACTACAATATAATTTCACCCACACGTACACAGAATGATAAAAATAATAAATTAAGAATATAAGACAAGGTACCAATGTGTGTATATAGGAACTGTATGGTTTACGTTATCGCAATTATTTTAACCAGACGCTTTTCTTCATTCATCTACAGGTCCGTCGTAGAATTTTTCTTTATTCGGTTGGGTCAATAAATACGTATAAATACTACTTAAGTTTTGTGTATCAGATTTTTTATTTATTGCGTTATCTTCTTTGTTTATGTGAATCATTTCAAGTACAATTCTTTTATTATATTTCGTCTGTCTATCCATAATTTGTACATTTTCAAAAAGAAATCTATGGTCTTCCTGTAGTGCGTGAGATGTCAAGGCACACCTTATATTTTCTTTGGTGATGTCACTTTTGTGAATCGCTATTCGGTTTTTTAGTAACTGTGATGTTTGCCCAATATAAGCACGCGAGCAGTCTTGACACTCTATCCTGTAGATAACATTTGATTGTAGTAAAATTGGGGTCTGATCTTTTAATCTACTATATAGACTCTTTAATGTTTTATGATTATAAACCGCAATTTTTATTTCTTCTTCTCTGAAACATTTTTTAATTTTATATGTTAAGTCTGTAATATTTATCATACTTCCAAATTTTAACTCTTTTTCACCTTGCATTACACCAAGTCTTGTATGTCTAGATTGTATATCAACATCTCTCTGATTATTCATTGGTGAATAATCCACCAATGAATAATCAGAGAGATGTTGATATACAATCTAGACATACAAGACTTGGTGTAATGCAAGGTGAAAAAGAGTTAAAATTTGGAAGTATGATAAATATTACAGACTTAACATATAAAATTAAAAAATGTTTCAGAGAAGAAGAAATAAAAATTGCGGTTTATAATCATAAAACATTAAAGAGTCTATATAGTAGATTAAAAGATCAGACCCCAATTTTACTACAATCAAATGTTATCTACAGGATAGAGTGTCAAGACTGCTCGCGTGCTTATATTGGGCAAACATCACAGTTACTAAAAAACCGAATAGCGATTCACAAAAGTGACATCACCAAAGAAAATATAAGGTGTGCCTTGACATCTCACGCACTACAGGAAGACCATAGATTTCTTTTTGAAAATGTACAAATTATGGATAGACAGACGAAATATAATAAAAGAATTGTACTTGAAATGATTCACATAAACAAAGAAGATAACGCAATAAATAAAAAATCTGATACACAAAACTTAAGTAGTATTTATACGTATTTATTGACCCAACCGAATAAAGAAAAATTCTACGACGGACCTGTAGATGAATGAAGAAAAGCGTCTGGTTAAAATAATTGCGATAACGTAAACCATACAGTTCCTATATACACACATTGGTACCTTGTCTTATATTCTTAATTTATTATTTTTATCATTCTGTGTACGTGTCAGTGAAATTATATTGTAGTATATGACTCATTTTAGCAGATTTCATTTTGTTTTAGAAAATTTTAATTCAGGTAAAAGCCCCCGTTTTGATGGTTGTTGTGTTGATGCGAAGCTTTAATTGTTTAAGTTTTGATTGTTAAGTGAATTTGTTTACATGCAGCGTTTGCTTGGAAGTTTCAATGTTGACAAATGTAATAACACCTAAACCTCAATATTTCAGTAAGTTGTGCTCCTTAAGTTGTAAAATTAATACGATATTGTTGGTCCATTATTTGTGAAAATGTTCTTTGTATATTTTGTAGACGCCCTGAAGAAGGATTAAAATAAATCCGAAAGCTTGGCAAAGATAAACAGAGTATCATTGGTGTAAACTAGGCCGATTCCCTTAGAAGTTGAAACCTTTCAATTGTGCGACCATTATAGATATTAATCATTATATATATATATATATATATATATATATATATATATATATATATATATATATATATATATAATATACTAATATACTATAGGCACTCCTTCTACATGTAAACGTTTACTAAGAAAAATCTCACAATCTCTCGTGCAAGTTATATGCTTGAAAAGAAGAAAAAATTTTTCTCTTTACGTATTAATATACATTTATTGAAAAAAAATCAAATTTAACCGTAAAGGTATCTCCAAATATTTTAATTGCGATCGACTTCCAGCCTGTATTCCATATTTTCAATTTGTCTATGCTGAACTTGTGAGTTTGGTCATAACCGATTTCAATAAGACAATTTAAAGTTAAATAGTTGTCAAAATATTAAAAAGATGTTCTTGAATGTTCCATGTACACAATATCTAACGTATTCTGTAGAATTAATAAAATTGATCATCGTATGCAAACATTTCAAAGCAAAAGTTCAATATTGTATTGGCTGTGTAGGGAATAACTCATTCATTTAATGCAGGCAAACACTGAAATCAATCGAAAAAAACAAACAGAAATGAAGAAATAATTCATTCCAGAGTTGATTTCTGTATTTCAGTTTTTCAAAAGGTTAGTCTGAACTACATAACAGGAAATAACTACGCTGATGTTATGTGACATAGATTTTACACACAACTACAGGAAACAATAATAAAAATTAATTGTGTGACTACAATCGTCTTCGTGTTCACATCAATTTCTAAAACAAAAACATAAGACAAACAAAAAAAAAACAATACATTCTCAACAACTAAACTTTCAAGGGTAAAAGAAAGCTGATAAACTTCTCATTATTTACCCCGGGAGCACTAGTTTGTTCTTGAATTCTATTATTTTTCTCTTCGCAATGCTCAGGTGTATTTTCTACGATAGGAAATATATCTAGTTAGCGTTATTGTCATACCTGTATTTTGTGTAAAGGAATTATTCAAGTGTTTCGAGAATTTTGAATGAAGGATACCGTTACTCTGTTGAAATTAATAACAATATTTTTTATCAGAAAAACACTTGTTTGATTTAACGATTACTATGACGCTGCGTTTCACCACTTGGTGGCTTCATCAGATAAAACTGAATACAAAAACCTTGGTATCAGAGTTTATATAATAAATTTTAATAAGGAAAACAATAAGAAATTAAATAGTGGAGCAATAGGGTAGGTAACCCTTCGAGAAAACTTGCACGAATTACATTAAATATTGAATATATGCAGCTGGGAGGAATGATTTAAGTCTATTTGTTCATTTAATAAGTAAATAGAATTCTTATATAGAAATCAAAGCACCAATACATAGAACAAGGCGTACCGCAAGGTACAGTGGTAGGACCTCTCCTATACCTTCTCTATGTGGAGAATCTAGCTAAAGCAGGTCTCTATGGAGAATACGTAATGGTTGCTGATGATACAGTCCTTATTTATAGAGGTAAAATAGGAAGGAGTTACAAGATAATAAACCGCAATCTTGCTGTGTTTCATCAGTGACTTAGCTATAACAAGCTTGTATCAAACGAGAAAAATTTGTTTTCATTGACTTTAAATTGAACAAAAGATCCGAAAATGACTAATTATACTTAAAAATAAATAATGTGCCGCTAACAAAAACTATACCGCATGAGTACTTAGTACTTGTTACAGATGAAAGATTGTCATGGAACGTCATGTGGACAAAATTATCAACTAATTAGGGGCATTCGTTGGTGCAGTTAAATACATCAATGAATACCTGTGAAAAAAATGAAAAACAAACTAATTTGTGCAAATTTTCTGGATAAATTACCTATCCTATTCCTCCACTATATAGTTCATTATTGAAAGTTTTCCTTACTAAAATTCATATTAACTGTGATACCTAGATTCTTCTATGCAGTTCTATCTAATGAAGCCACTGTGTGGTGAAACCCTGCGACACATACTCAATTATAATAATCGTTAAAATAAGTCTTTTTCTAGTGATATTGCTATTACATAAATGGTAACAATTTGAGACAAACTGTTGACTAACATCAACTTCTGTTAGACGAACAAGGTAAATAAAAACTATCATTAGGGGGTAATATAAATCAATGAATTTAGGCAAAATATGTGTCAACTATCTATTAAACGGAAAAAGGTATTTCGAGAACATTTTTGTACTGTAATAATTGTTATGTGTTCAAATGATCATGTATCTGAGTTACCTAGACTATTCTGACTTTTATTCTTCTTCTTTTTGAAACTTCTTCTTGCTTCCTGTCCTTTTTTAACCCCATCTAATGAATTCCGAAAACTTTCATCTCCACCACGTTCTAGAACGTCCTTGAAAAGACCAGACGATTCCTGATAATCTTCATCAAACATTCTGGACGAAGAACTGACTTTCCTCATGTGACTTACAGATGAAGAGATTTCATTTGTTGTAGCAGATTTCGATCTCGGTTTTTCATTATCACTTTTATACTGATTCTGGTCTATCAGATTAAAAGAGTTATCAGTTTTTCCGGATGGAGATGTAGCTTCATGGTTACTTGATTCATACAGTTCAGAAGGTTCTACTAATATCTTATTCGATATATATTCAGTTGTGTTGAAACTTCGAGGATTCAAGATTACATCAACCTTTCTAGATGTATTATATGCATCCTCATCAGTCTCTGAAATGCCCAAAAAAGGGGTTTCAAACAACTCCGAACTAATACTACCTTTACGGGCAAACATATCAAGACCAGAATATGGGGATGCATCTCTGTGAAACTCCGCCCATTCTTCGGAATATAATTCGGAAAGTGATGTTGATATTTTACTTTGATGAGTAGAACTTTCGAATTTAAATGATGTTTCCTTCGAGTCGTCTGCCAGGTTTTCCTTACTAGTCAAAGTTGTTTCGTCTAGAATTTTCGGAGCAGTATCTTGATAATTTCTAACTTCTTCTCCATCGATACTTAATGAGTTGAAATGGACTCCGATCCCTTGTTTGATATTCTCGAGTTTTTCTTGAGAAAATACAGTTTCGTTTTGGGTAATTACAAACTGTTTCGGAAGCGGAAACGGGGAAACCTCTCTGAAGTCTTCTTTAGTGTCGATCAGTACGTATCTTCTTGTTCCAGGGTCATCTTTTGGTATACCTTTAGTAATTAAGAACTCCCTCAGATCGGAGCTACTTTCACTTTCTGCACTGACAATAAATTTTCTTGGAGATGAACTCCTTGACCGGCTTTCATCTTTTTCCGTCACCAAGAAGCGTCGGGGCGACGGGGATTTTGACGTCTGACGCAAAACCTTCGACGGACATTCGATTTCGACGTCCTCGTGACTGAGGAAATCGCGACAAAGTTTAATTTTCGGCTTAGAGTCAATCTTGACGGATTCATTGTTAATGGAACTGATTTCTCTCGTTTTACTTTCGACTTTTCTGCTCGCATCGCGACATAATTGAATGAATTCGTAAACACCCACACAAACAAGAAGCACAGATACGATCAAACCCATCTCGACATTTATTTATAACTCGGACATTTTGAAGTTTAATATTTGGGCGCGAAATTCGAATATTGTCTCGGTTATGATATTGTACGGCGTAGGCAAAGCGGACAATTTTCGAATGCATGATCAGCTTGTTACAGATGAAAATCGTGCCAATAATCTGGCTGGGACGAAATCAAAATTAGTCGCTAATAGTGATTGTATATTCTAAAACCACAAGGTAATGAGTATGAGAATGTACGAGGGGAAAAGGAAGCATGTTGTTCACACTGCTGTATGCCAATAATAGATATTAACTGATATATAAAACAAATGCACCATTCTTTTGTCGATGTTAAAAACTCCTTCAATAAGTCACGTCAACAAAAGCAAAATTCTTATATTAGAAGCAAAATGAGTTCTAACTTCATGAAACATAAATGTTATTTCGTTTTGTGTCCAACGAATTCAATCAAAAATATAGAACGTATAGAAATGAATTCTAATATTATATTGTCAATATTGCATTGATGAGAATGTTTACAACCGAACTGCAAGGAGATATCGAGTCCATTAGTTTGAAGAATTACATTTTATACGAAAATTGAAAAAATAAATTTTATGAATTATTCTCCACTAGTTTCTTCTTGTTGTTACAGACATCGAACACAATCACGATATCTGGAACTAATTGTGATATTCATTCCAAAAATGGAACATAACATGTAGGAATATAATGAATTAGAAGAACTGCTCGCATACTATAAGAAGAACTTGGTAAATCTCATTCAATTTCTATACTAAAATGAACTTCATTTTGATGCATCATAATCTCAGGTTCCATAAATGAAAAGTCATGATTAGGAATTTGTTAGTCGTTTTATAGATAGTATAACAACCTACATAAATAGAAACTACCAATTCTTTAACATTTTAGAAAAGCAAATTCTTCATATCTTCCAAAAGTCTTTAACTGACTAAAGGTATTTGCTATTTAGAATATTTGGTAATCCCCTTCAATCCATTTAAGCCTAAGCAGACCTTTATTTCCTGTATTTATTTCACTTTTATTCAGTTACTCGATTCATAAAGATGTATACGATGAAATGTACGGAACTTAGCAATGTTATAATTGGAAGTTAGCAATGTTCAATAATTGCTGAAATTTTGACGAAGGTGCGAAAGAGGAAACCGTTAAATAAATGAAGTAATATTTATTGACACTTTATTTGTGTTAAAATTCTACCAATTTATTTTCACTTCCCATTATGCAATAGCAGTTACTCCGATTTCTGATCGAATAACTTTAATTCTCTTGCATCAAACACGGCGAAATTCGTCACTCAGAACTCGATCAAAATTAGCAGAGTGCACACGGCCCCAATATTCAAGTATCACACGTAAATAGTTCGCTGTGCTTTACTTTACCGAAACATCAAACATATTAATGGGCGACTATACTTCTCATCCTGCTGCTATACAAGGTTAGGTCTCGAATTGCATCGAAATATAGAACTCAAAATATGACACCGAGCTGCAGTACGTAATCCGGATCCTTCATTGTTTCTCGGAGGTATAATTTGAGAGATTATCATGAAAATGTTTCGGTTGGTACTTTGGAGGTCATGGATGCCACCTGTCCGCCGTCTCGTGGCCAGCTTTAGCATGCGCCTATTTTTGAAGATCAGCAAGTGGTGGTGTCAGCGCAGGTTCGCAAACTTCACCAATTCGGACTGAATTAGAATAGGAATAGTTGGCTGGGTCAAGTAAGACGAATGCGCGCACTAGATCATTCAATCGAAACAGATGCACCTTCGAAGATGAGTGGTAATGACGTAGATATTGTACATACCATGTAAATATCGCTGCTATTACATTTATATTGTAACGGCAATAAGCGAAATACCTGGTAATCATACGAAGTGTGCTATTATAGAATGTCATTATTTGAATTTACAAACATAATAGAAAATGGGCTGCTGAGCAAACGTGATAATGCAAAACAGCCACTACTATGAAATTGTAATGGAGGAAACGATTAGATTACGAGGTGTGTCTCAGAAGTACTCGGAGTGAAATATATATATATATATATATATATATATATATATATATATATATATATATATATATATATATATAGATGCAGTTGTTTGAAAAATTACTGCGGTCAAAAGTAAGGAACTTCAAAGTAGTCCAGTCAACGACGGTAAAAAAGTGTAAACTGTTCATTTATCCCATACAGTACCCATTTATATGAGAATTTGTATTGAAGTTCTACTTACCATCTTTTTCAAAGTGTACCCTGCGCCGGGGGTTGCTTCTTCTCTGGGGGTGAATGTCACCCCTTCTTGGGATTGAAAAATTTTTCATTGAAAATAAACAATGAATTGACTAATTCTGAGTAACTTTTTTTCCATGAAGTTTTTCCTAAAAGTCAATACTTTTCGACTTATTCGCGAGTGAAATTGTCGGTTTTCAAGCAAAAAAGCCACGTTTTCAGATTCTTTTTATCGAATAACTGGAAAAATATGCATTTAATCGAAAAAAATTATAGCTTATAAAAAAACAAAGAAAATTGTGTATTCATGATGTATTCTGACCCAATACAAATGGAACTATTGGTTGTTGAAAGTTGATTGGTATTTATCACTATGTGTATTCATCAGTATAGGTACTGATACTGATATAGGTACATACCTATTCTTATTTATACAAAAATGTGCTTTTCGATTTTTCCCCAAAACTCGCTTAGTTTTCAAGCAATCAAGTCCTCCAAAAAAGCATTTTGTAAGTTTTTTTCAAGAGCCGTAAGCTTATTCAAATAAATTTTTTTTTCAGATTTTATTTCAAAAAAGGTTCATGCTAAAAGAGCTCAATAAATGCACTTTGCGCGAACACATTCAAGCTTCAAATGGCCATATATTACTCAATTTCCATCCTGCAAAAGAAATAAAACGCCAAAATCTTTGAATAAGAAAAACCCTCGATTTCGTTCTCTACAAAATTTTGCATATCATCAACCGTTTTTGAGTTAATTTGAAGAAAAGGCGATTTTTGCGAAAATGATTTTCTCTGTTCAAAAGAAAGTACTTTAAACTCGCCAAACACTCAGATCGTATTATAAAAACATAAATAAAGTGAATTGTAAAGTGGCAACAAATTGTTTCAAATGGGGTGGGTAGAGAGTGTGAGATTTTCACTATTTTTTTCCAACGAATAAATAGGAATCGACATTATTCTCTTCATAACTCGCTTAGTTTTGATGCTAGGAACTTTCATAAAAAAATAAAAATGATGGTTTTTTAAATGTTTCATGAGTTTTCCCTGAAACATGCATTGGTTTTTGGTTATTGTATGTAGAAACTTCCCATTTTGGCGATTGAAAATACCAATCAACTTTCAACAAGCAATAATTCCGTTTGTATTGGGTCTGCATACATCGTGAATACACGATTTTCTTTGTTTTTTTATAAGCTATAAATTTGCTTACTACATTTTTTTCGATTGAATGCATATTTTTCCAGTTATTCGCGAGAAAGAATCTGCAAACGTGTTTTTTGCCTGAAATCCGACAATTTCACTCGTGAATAAGTGGAAAAGAATTGACTTTCAGAAAAAAACTTCATGAAACAAAAGTTGCTTATAATTAGTCAATGTATCGATTTCCGTACTTATTTTCAATGAAAAATTTTTCACTCCCAAGAAGGGGTGGCATCCACGCCCAGAGAAAAAGCAAAATCCGGCACAGGGTAGACTTTGAAATAGATGGTAAGTAGAACATAAATCCAATTTTTCATGAAAATCGGTGCTGTATGGGATAAATACACGGGAGAATGGTCATTGACTGGACTATTCCTGTATAAACTCAGTTCTAACATAAATGAGTCCAATATGGGGGTGTACTTCGAATAAAAACAAGGAGACTGTAAAGATTGCAAAATCGGGCCATCAAAAGTGTTTTTGATCTCGTTTACGACACTAATTCAGAATCTTTATACAAAAACTACAAAATATTATCAATAAAAAACCTGGTAATACAAGAGCAATCCAAGTTGAACTATAAGATACATAAGAAAAAGACTAAATCTCAAGTGGCAACCATGCAGAACTCGAGTGTACCAAATTATTGCCTGAGAAGACCCAACAATTTGAAAATTGATTTTAAGGTAAAAAGTAGGCGAGGTTTAAATCTTATAAGCTATTGCGGCTGCGGATGTCTTCAATGGATTGCCCGAAGAACTCAAGAAAATAAATGAATATGGGAAATTTGAAAGAGACTCAAAGAATTTTTTTTACATGAGAAATTGTTGATGTGAATAGTCTCATTTATTGTTTATATATTTTTCAGCTCTGTGGTAACAGATTCTACGTAAAATCTGATTTGCAGTTCTATTTCTGAATAAATAAATAAAATAAAAATTAATCTGCTCAATTACAGTTTATATTATGTGTATATTAGAAGTTCGTTATTCTTGATGTATTCAACGCAGTACCTATTTTGGTCTTACCTAATCAACCTTTGTGACGTTTTCGTTCCCGAGAAAACATTAATTATTATTGCCAAGACAAATGGAGAGACAATGAATTGAAGACCATTCGACTTACTAATTAGACCGCTGATTGACGAACACTAATGCATCTGAGTGAAGTAATACAGAAAGAGATACGAAATCTGTTAGGGAAACTTACGTGGTCGTTAATACATACAAATAATGTATACCTAATTACTACGGGAAGTCAATTTTTTTGGGAGTTATTGAACCTTTGTTGTATTGAATCTGCGCTTCATGAGGTGCTAAAAACATAAACAAATAATATTCCTTACGATTTGCTTCGAGCATCTGAAACTTTTTAGTAGAAATAATAGAATTATATTATCAGATGAAGATATTTAAGTACAACGAAACGCCAGTTGCTCATTCGA